>CM070599.1:25343616-25800249 GCA_036346395.1 Hsuehochloa calcarea | reverse complement strand
GAGGAGCTCACAAAGGTGGCGGCGTGGCGAGAGCGGCTTCAGTGGCCAAATTTGCACTTGGTGGAGAAGGGGGGAATGGAAGGAAATGGCAGGGGGTGAGGCGAGTGCAGTACCGGCCTTATATAAGTGGGAGAGAGAGGGAGTCGGTGACTGGGCGTCGCGCGAAAGGACGACAGCGGTTGAGGCGGCGTGGGCGGTAGTGGCTCGGAGGCGACACGAGCGAGACCGAGGGGACGGGTGGGTGTCGTGGGCTGGCATCATGGCGCCAGTGCAGGAAATGTGACGCGGCTCTTGTGGCACGAAGGCGGCGTGAGCAAGTGGCAGGTGGCGGCGTGGCGCCAGTAGCGATGCGAGGGCGAGAGCAAGTGAGCAATAGTGGCGATGGAGTGGGCGACGTCTCCCTCCGCAATGCTGTGGATGACGAGAGCGCCACTGGGTTGTGGACGCACAGGGCGGCGGCATGGGCGCCAGGGCACTAGCGGCATGGCGCCAGGGTGCCAGTCGGGGAAGAAGCAGAGAGGAAGGGAAAAGGAGAAGGGAGGCTATCGAGTGGGAGGGAGGAAAGAGAAGAAAGAAAAAGGGAAAGGGAAAGGGAAAAGAGAAGAAGGGAAAAGGAAAAGGGAAAAGGAAATAAAAGGAGAAAGGAGTAGGGCTGGGCCGAGTAGTTTCGGTTTAGGCCACACTTTTGAGGTTTTAATTTATTTTTAAAAAAACTCGGTTTGAATTCGGTTTTCTGTTTTTTTTTGTTAAGATTTCAGTTAACAACTCAAAAATTTGAACATCACCGAAGCGTAACAAAAAATTTAAAATTTTCACATTTTTAATGACTTCAAATGTTCACAATTTTTGGATGTTCCATTGCCAAAGTATCCCCAAATCTACTCAAGAACAGACTCAAAGTCTTGAATTTTACAGGGAAACAAACCCCAAACCCTTATTTTGACCGCTCAAGGTCAGATCTGAAGCCAAGAACGAAACTCTGATACCATCTTGTCAAGACTCCATGAAATCCGAGATGGAGCACAAGATACAAGAGGAAATCGTGGTAATAAATTAAAGAAATTAGATGGGAATAAGATGAACAAGGGGAAGAGGTGGCTAGAGTTTTTTTATATAATATCTAGAATAGATCTTACAAATAGCTCGGCTAACTTATATAGTGTTCAGCTGCTGAACTCTGAATTAAGCTAAGTGTTTGTTAACTACAAGAACATTACAACAATAATAATTAGCATGCCAATACACAGTAATTGCCACTTGTGTTCTGCACCATCGGATCTTCATAACTTTACAGCGCAGATCTCAGATGAAGCTTTACCAAGAGCATAACGCTTCGGCTTGAGGTGAAGTCGGCGATGGCTTCCAAACTTCTTCGGACTTACTTTTCTTCAGCTCCTGATAGGTCGTTGGTCGTGGGGACGAGACCGGCTCCGCCTACCCTCCACCCCCTCCACCCACGACAACGTCTGGCCGTGCTGCACCCAGTCGCACGTGCTCCATTCGGCTGCCGCTCTCCACCCCGCCGTGCTCCGACCGCCACTCCACGCCACTGCTCTTCGACGCTCGCCTGTCGTTTACAGTGAGGGGAGAGGTGAGGAAAGAACGAGGGTTGAGAGTGGAAAGAGAAATAGAGGGCTTTTCTGTAAAATAGATGGGTAGTGGCCTAGTGCGGGAGAGAGGAGAACGGATCTCGTCGTGATCCAACGGCAGAGGATGTATATAGAATTCCATGTACACATGGGAAAACTGTTCTCTTAATTATTTTTCCATCCTAAATATTACGGGTTATCTATGCTTCTCCGGTGCGAAATCTTCAATCTTTCATAGCTTCGATCTGATCTTGGTGCATTTATATGGCAGACGGGGGTGTTAGATCTGTGGAATTGATGCAAAATCTCCCGTCCAATCGTCCCCTTTGTTTTGCTGCGTGGCTTGCTTAGTCATTTGAAACAAAATGAAGTTGTTCTGGATTCTGTTGCTCGGTAATGTGGAATTGAGCCAATTGTTGTGCCTGAGTTTCCAGCCAACGCAACCTGTTGTAGGTTATGTCGATAATGTCATTCATAACAAAAAAGATTGTGAAATACTGAATCATTTCCGTAAGCCTTGCTTCCATGTTGTATTACTTTGTTCGCCCAAAACAGAATAGCAGCACTGAATATTGACTTTCTGAAGTCTATTATTTCAAAGGAAAAAAAAAAAGAAAGAAAGAATGTTGACTGTCTTGTTTATCATGCTCAAGCCATTTCCTCTTCAAGCCTCTGTTCTGTCTTATAGCTGGCTGGCGTTATAGTACTCGATTAATTTGTTGTGTCTGCAACAGTAGACAGCTTAATTCGCCTATTACACGATTTGCAGTAGAACTATAAGAGAACAATAAGAGAAATTCGTAAAATTCTGATTCTTCGATTAGTTCCAACATTAGTTGTGATAGATTATTTAGTTGCAAAATTCTGATTCTTCGATTAGTTCCAACACTAGTTGTGATAGATTATTTAGTTGCTGTTTGACTTACCCTTTAGCTAGTGGCGTTACATGGCCTTCTTTTTGTTTAATGAGTGTAGCTGTTAGTTCATGCTTTTCCTGGATATCGAGTTGTTTCTTGTTTCTGTGCTTACTATTCATCCTTGTGCCAACTAAATCAGAAAACCTTGCTCCACTGGCAATTCTTATTCTTTTTCATTTCAGTTCGAACATTACCCTAGCCTTGCAACGTAGACTGAATCATTCACAAGTAAGGACTTCAATAATCCGTCAAGACTTATTTTTGCTGTGTTCAAATTGTAAATGTTGGTATCAAATGTCGTTAGAGCCTTTTGGTTGCCTGTTTAAGTGGTGCTCTTAATTTGCTGACTCCTTGGACTTATCCTTCAGTTATTCTTTCCATTTCCTAATAGACAAGTTTTCTGGTCTGCAGAGCGATGTAATCATCGAGGAGGTCAACAAGGGCCAGAACGAAGGGACGATCGTTCTGCTCGTGGTCGCAACCTTCCTGCTGCTTTTCTTTGTCGAGAACTTCGTACTCTACATGTGCGCGCAGAAGACGCTTCCTCCAAAGAAGAAAAAGGCAGTCTCCAAGAAGCTGCTGCTGAAGAGGGAAAAACTGAAGCAAGGAGTCTCTGCACCAGGAGAATAAGAAGAACAATCAGCTACTCATGCTACCGGTTTGGAGTGGTTTTGTTCTAGGATCTAGTTATGCTTTCACCTTCTGTGACTAGAGGTGTCCAAAAGGACGCCACGGCACGCATGCTCTTTAGGCACAGCCCGGATGGCCCGACAAGTTAAATAGGTGTGCCATGCTGGCTATGGGCTCAGCCCCTGACTTAGACACGACACGCTGAGCTCACGGACCGTGTTGTGTCAGCCTGAGCACTGTTAGCCCGACGGGTTAGGGTCGGCCTGTTTAACCCATCTACAGAGAGGGGGCGAGAGGGGGCGGCGTCGAAGCATTAGCACCTCTCGAGGTCGCGGGCCACCACCTCCTCCTTCTCCGCTCGCCCCACCGTCGTCGACACTGTGCTCCGCTCCGTCGACGGGCCAATCGTGCTAGCCACAGTGTTGTGTATGCCGGGCTGGCCTGCTGGGCCGAGGTTGCGACCCAAGCACACCTCAGTGAATTGGGCCAGGCCAGCACAACCCATTTAGGTGCCTAAGGTGGGCTAATAGTGTTGCTTCGAACCGCCGGCAGACACGTCCCATTTGGACAGGTCTATTTGTGACCTTAGAAGCATACCGGTTTTAGCACCAGTAGAAGCTTTGTCTTATGTTATACTACTGGTATTTCGCTAATTCAAAGGTAAAAATGAGTGAAAACTTTCATTTGACTTCACAGCAAACTACTGTTATATTCCGAAGGACGAAATTCAGTTTCCTCCTTGAACTTTAGTGTTGTAGTCGCTTAAACCCCTAAACTAAAAAATCGGATATCATATCCCTGACCTTCTAAAACCGGTGCAAATAGTCTCTCAAGTTAAGTGGTTTTGCCACGGTGGATGTTGACACGGTGACACGTGGTAGTTACCCAACAAATGTAATGTATAAAAAAATACTTAAAACCACCACATCATCGTTGTGTCAACGTCCACTGTGGCAAAATTGCGTTTAAAATCATATTAGGGGATTATTTAGCTCAGGGAGTTAAATGGCTACAACACTAAGGTTAGGGGATAAACTGGACTCTTCCTATTCGGAAATACAGAGACGGCTGTCTAAGTGTTTTGCTCGGTTAGCCAACTGACGATGTCCGATGAAGTGTTCTGTCCTAGCAACTGGCAAGCTCCCATACTCAAAACTCAATGCTTCATTCAGAAGTACCTGAACCCCCATCCATTCAGAACTATCTCAACTAACGATGTCGGGTAGTTTTTGTTATTTATCTCCACGACTGGGAAGAACAGAGACATGCTTCTAAAGTCCTTATTGGGGTAGCTTCTCAAACTCTGGTGATAGTACTGTACAAAATTTTGGCAAAAAAATGGCATAATTAAACAAAACAAAAAATTTTCCACCCACGGATGATGAATTGATGATAGTGTCAAATCCTAAAACGGCGACGAAGAGTCGGGTAAATTCTCAAATTTCCTTTATTAGTATATAGCAAAATAAAAACAAGACTGACTATAGAGTAGGGAAAAAGAACAGAGTCACGACCCCTGGAAAAGGTCAGAGCTCGTTTCTAAAAAAAGGTGAGCTTTTTAGGACCGACAAATCCATACAATTCATTCTCGCTTTTGAAGCTGCAAAGCAATAATACTACATGTACTCAGGCTCGTATGTACACACAAAGTGGACATACATGAAACAACATGACACACATAAAACAAATCTAACACATATACAAAATGATACGCTACAACAAATCTGACGTATATAGAAGAGTAGAACTATGCCGAACCAGACAGTTTTTGCCTAAATGACACTCGTGTTTTTTTACAGATATAGCGTATCTTACGTCGTATTACAAAAAATAGTAGTATGGATGTACCTCACGCTGCTACATGTGTAATTCTGATCACCCCTAACTCGGAATCAATATCGTTCGCACGCCCACCGTCCGAACAAACCGTGTCAGGGGACGTCCGGATGCGGCTTGTTCGAGCGGTGGGCGTGCGACAACATAAATTACGAGTTAAGGTGACCGAAATTACACATATAACAACGCAAGGTACATTCAAACTATCTTATTTGGCAGTGTAGCAAAAAAAACTACATTTGCAAATATCAGCCGGACCGTATCATTTAAGAAAAAAAAAACTCCTAAACCAAACTCAGCGCTACAGCCCCATAAAAGCTAACAGAAAAAAAAAAACATTACGTAGAAACTTCCAAACCTAACAACCATAAAAACCACGCGGCGAAGAAGTCAATCCAAGAAAAGGAAAGGGGGAGATCAGAAGAATCCCCGCAGCGCAAAGGTGAATTCCCACAGATCCTACGATCCATCCTCCAAGAACGCTTGCTTATCTTCTACTCTTCTCTGGCTGATTCGTCCAATCTTTTGATTCAGAGGTGCGGAGGGTGGTGCTTGGTTCAGATCTCGCGGTTGCCATGGCGGATCAGTTCGCGGATTCGGCGGTAAGAATCCCCCCCCCCCCCCACCCGAGTTCTTTCTTGTTAATTGGTGTGAAATCTTGGTGTTGGTGGAAGATTGCTCTTGTGCATGGTGACTGGGACTTCAGAAGTTGAGAGCGAGAGAAACACACGAAGTTGATCCCCCAAACACCCAGATCTGCCGTTTACCTTCCCCGCTCTGGCAGACTACGGCCGGTGCTAACCGTGGTTTGCCAGCCTGCACGCTGTGTCCCGTGGCAGAGGGCTAGGGTCGGTTACTGTTCCGGCGAGAAGCAGCGCGCGGTGGCCACGGCCTAGTGAGCGTTAACTGGCCATCATCGTAATGGATTTGGCGCATCTCACTGGGTTCTTGACGGATAGAGAGTTAGATTTGTAGAATTAGTGCAATAGTTCTTTTCGAGTGGGCCCTGGCTGAGCGTCGGCAAATCTGCATAAATCGGCCCAGAAGGAGGCTATGTGAGCTGGAAGAGCTAAATTGGGGTTTGTGATGAAGCAAATCCTAAACTTCTATGGGTGGTGATTTAGTCAAAGGATTAGTAATGATTGAGTTTTAATTTTAGTCATCTTTTGGTTGTAATGCTTCAAGTAACTGTTAACTATCTTTGGTAATTTGGTACCTTATCTTTTAAATAAAATCGGCTGTGTGCATATTTGATGCAGAGGCTGGGAGAGTTTTTCTTCCATTATCTAAAAAGTTCTTCCAAAGCCATATGCTTTAGGTCCCAGTAGTTGTGAAATCCAAAACCGTTCGAAATCCCGTCGCCGGAAAAAAACCGCCGTATAACGGATTTCCGGAAAAAACCTAGACGAAATTCGCTTGAATTTGCTTAAAAACCAACCGAAATTTGAATTTGTGAAACCGGTTACCGGCCAGGATTTCTATCTCTGGTTGTGATTGTAGCAAAATATCATGATATTCTATATCCTAGAAAAAGGATTGCAAAATGTTGAATTGTTTGGATAAGCTTTGGTTTAACATACTGCTCTATTCTTCTATAACTTGCTAACTATCGCTATTTTTTACTGCTTTAGTATTATCTAGATTGTGTTTGATCCATTTCCTCTTCATTGTTTTAATTAATGTCCTATTCCTATCACCTAGCCAGCTGATGTTATGAGTACCTGGTTAGTTTAGTGTGTCTATATTCTGTGTTTTACAAATTACAACATGATTAAAGAATTTTCCACTTATCTGCTGATCAAATTAAATCTGTAAAATTATTGTGTACTAACCAGTTGCAACTTTATATATGATATATGGATGGTTATTTAGTTGTTGCTTAAATTAATTCTGAGTTCATGGCATGGCGTAATCTTATGTCTTTTGTTTAGTGAGTGTAGTTGTTTGACTATTAAGTCCACATCCGTTGCTTACTATTTTGGTCTACATTGGTTGCTGACTATTTTGAATTCTTTCTATCCTGTGAATCCACTGAAGTTGACTGTCAGACATGAATTGCTTTGCTGTTTTAAATGGATATGCTCTTAGTTTCAAACACTTACAGGTCTGGATATTGCGTTGCTGTCTAGTTGCTCTTTGTGCATCCTGGCGCCAGCTAACTTGCATATCTTACTGTAAATGGTGACTACAAGTAGATCACTTTGCTTCCACCCATCCTGTTTCACTTCACTGTAGCCATCCTGGACTCGAAGTATTTATTAAGCTTATAGATTGCTAGTGTAGAAAACATGCAAATATATGAAATTTCAGCCTTGCCAATGCATTCAATGAAGCTTCATTGTGTGCTGTGATCAAATTGCGCAAATGTGGGTAACAGCTCTGTAGAAGTAAATTATTGTTCTATAGTGTAAACGATTATTGATAAGTTTTCAAGTTAACAAGTTTATGGAGCTCTGGACATGCCCATCTGTCACATTAGCTTTTGGTCTGCCTATGTCACCTTGTGTATAGAATGGAATATGTGTCTGGGTCTAATTTGTTCTTTCTAATCTCGTACTTATAAACCCTGCAAGCTCCATGCACATAAATTCTTGTGTTTTTAGTATCAATTATAGTTTTTTCTGATAAATTACTTTCCTGGTCTTCAGAACAATGTAGTCATTGAGGAGGTCAACAAGGGCCTGAACCCTGGAATGGTAGTCCTGCTTGTGGTTGCGACCTTCCTGCTTCTTTTCTTTGTTGGGAACTATGCGCTCTATATGTATGCACAGAAGACGCTTCCTCCTCGGAAGAAGAAGCCAGTCTCCAAGAAGAAGATGAAGAAGGAAAAGCTGAAGCAAGGAGTTTCTGCACCCGGAGAGTGAAAAGAGCCATCAGTTCTCAGTTCCTCATGTTACTGATTTTATTATGAGCTCCTCTATGCATGATAAAAAAATATACCAGCTGGAGCCGCAGTATTTACAGTGACTATATTCTGTAGAAGCTTTGTCTTGAGTGGTACATTTGTGTTGGACACCTTATTTCAACAAACAAACGAACCTTAGCCTAAATTGAGTTATTCTGCTGATCTTGGTTTTAAGGGTTTTTCAATTTTACTGTTATGCTGGCGATATTGTGTGCAAACTTCTGGAACATGCATAACCTTTTGCAGTCTGGTGTTTTCTGTTGCGTTGGACGCTGACATGCATCGCGTCTTAGGGCCCGAAGCTGCTATGTGGCAGCTTCCTGCCCCTTCTTTCCCCAAAGTTGGGGGTAGTTATCTGCTTCTACCTCTCAACAAACAAACCCCCCCCTCTCGCGTGGCCCCGCCCACTCCTCCCTCCTCCCCTACCGGTGTTGCCACCCTCCTTCCTCTTCTTGCACTAGCGCCGCCACCTCTCTCATCATCCCTTCTCCGGTGCAGCCGTCCTCTTCCCGTGCTTGCGCTCCACCTCCAACCTCCTCCCCCGGATCCGCCGCCTCTGGCCTCGACCAAATCTGGTGCCTCCGCCCAACCCTGACGCTGGCCTCCTCCCTCAACCCCACCACCGAACCCCTCTCCCAACACCGCCACCGCCTCAGTTTTTTTCTGTTGTAAATTAATGTTTTGTAATAATTATTTATTTTAATAATTATTTATTATAATGGTTATTCATTGTAATAATTGTTTATTTTAATAATTGTTGTTAATTGCAGTTTATTGCGTTGATGTCGTTAATTGCATTTATTGCGTTGATGTCGTTAATTGTGTTATATTGCGTTTATTACGGTAGTCATCGTTAATAGTTGCTGTTAATTGCGGTATTTGCCGTCAATTGCGTTAATTCTTGTGAATTGCGTTAGTTGTTATTAATTATCGTCAATCATCGTTAATTATTGTCACGTCATTTGTGTCAGTTGCTGTTAAATGATATCAAACAAGTCATTACTATCCATCATGGGTATTTCACACATTTCTCATATCAAAAGATACCGTTAGCCTACCTAAAAGCTAAACAATCAAACACTAAACCTTTTCAGCTCAGCTGTTTAGTCATACAGTCTAATCGAAAGCCACTTTTCAGGAAAAATTACTGCCGTGGCAAACATGTCCTTGGTAGCTCGGCTTCTTTCAGCATGCAACGGTTAATAGTTTTTTTTATTGTTCTGTGCGTCCTAGAGTTATAGTTGTATGTAAATTTGGCCAGCGTCGTAATTTCTGTGCCGAATGGCAGAATCAAGAATTATATCCCACTAACGCTGAGATGCACCCTGCAACTACACCTCCCAAGCTTATATTAGATAGGCATTCAACAAGGCACATTTTGAGATGATCTCTCATCTGTCGTTATGATAAGACTCAATATTGGTAATCATGAAACTGGTATCAATGGCCGATCTTATAATGCAGCAGGGCTTTAGAAGGCTAAAAGGGTAACTAAGAGAACTGGTGGGCACGTCAGGCTGTCAGCCAGCCCACAAGAGATAATTTCACACTCCATTTTGTTCCAGTCGCAGTTGATGATGCCTTGCTCTGTTTTTAGCTTGGCTGCTACTCCTCTCGGCTTCTCCCATCTTACTAGTATCTTACTGACCAGTGACCACCGATCAGATAGATATTCAGATCAGAGCGGCTGGCCACCTTCACCGTTGCTCTCGAAACCGACGTCTCGTTTCCTTATTCCCATCCAATGACGACCGACGACAACATGTATATCTGCATATGTGTGTCTTCCAAGCCTCGCGTTGCAGGCGCCTTGTCCCCCTCAAAACAACGGACAGGGAAGTCGCAACGCAACGATACCTGGCTACTCAAAAAGTCCAGTGGTATCTAACCACTAATCCAAACACAAGGAGACACGGCCGCACCAACTCGCGACAGGTATCGGCTCGCCAGAATCACTTCCCCTTCACTGCTCTCGAGCGAGAGGAAAAGTTACTTGCACTCGACCCCCTGACAGGGACTCACCTAACAATACATGGACAATACAATACGGTGCAGACATGGTTCCTGACAGAAGCGATCGTTCGTTCGGCGTGCGCCGCCCACATGCGCGTCAGACGAGATGAAATGATGCCGCCTTTTTTTCTGTCTTTCTTGTGCGACACAGCCATTTCATCTTCCTTTCACTGGATCACATTAGTTTACAGGCATGTTGCATCGCATTACCTGGTTGCTTAGACACTCGGCATGCAAAGGAAGAAAGCGACAGAGATTCACTGCTGGTTGGTGCTACAAATAGCGGGAAGCAAGGATGAGGAGGAAGAAAGAATAGGCAGGGGTAGGCAGGGTCGAGCTCGAACTGAAGGAAGGAGGAGCTAATTAGCAGTAGAAGCGTGTGTACGTGTGCACGTACAGGCAGAGGATGCAGGGGCAGGGCGGCGTGGAGCAGCCGATGCAGATGGTGCTGCGGATGAAGCACCCGTCGTCGCTGGGCGGCGGCGAGGAGGAAGGCGAGGCGTCGTCGAGGTCGGCGCTGTCGGTGTTCAAGGCCAAGGAGGAGCAGATCGAGAGGAAGAAGATGGAGGTCCGGGAGAAGGTGTTCGCGCAGCTCGGCCGCGTGGAGGAGGAATCCAAGCGCCTCGCCTTCATCCGACAGGTAAGTCAGTTATTTCCCGACTACCTGCGCCGTCCGTACTGAACTGCTACTGTACAGAACTACAGATACGGCTCAGCACACAAGTAGTACTGCTGTCTGTATTTGGTAGTACAGTTTATTAGATTAGATGACGTAATTTGGCAGCCGTATCGCGGTTGACGACATTTAAGAGAGCCCAGATGACAGTACAATAGAAGCTTTTGTGAAAACATGCCCGATCAATGCTGAGTTGTGCACCGGTTAATTCATTTAAAAGATTAAACTGACGAATAAATGTAGATAATATACTTCAATATTCTCTCTTACGTTTAATATAAACTTAAACTGACGATGAAATATGATAAATATACTTTAACACTATCCTCCACATCAAGTCTCCACCGGACCTAAGATGTGGATTCGAAGTGATTGTGTTAGCTGGGTCATCAACTCAAGATCTTTAGACTCTGATATCATATTGAGTTACATACACCAATCAATTCACTCAAAAAATTCAAGCGATGAGGAAATGTAGATAATATACTTCAATAAGGCTAGGTAGGAATTTGACAGAAATTTTGTAGGAAAAGGAGGAAAAAACTACAGTGTCGAATATAGCGGACTAAATTTGTTTTGTTTGCAGGAGCTGGAAGGGATGGCGGATCCTACCAGGAAGGAGGTGGAGACGATACGGAAGAGGATCGACACGGTGAACCGTCAGCTCAAGCCTCTCGGCAAGAGCTGCGTCAAGAAGGTGAAGGCACACATATATATCATTCATGACACAGATAGATACACAATAGAACGGGTCTAATTATATTTTTTACTTCTTGAAAGTAACTAATTAACGATTTAACATATCTCGGAACAATCTGTAACGTGATATGATGTTTACCAAGGTATTGTTGATAAGCTGACAAACGGATTTGTTTGGCTTGAATTGAAAAAAAAAAAGGAGAAGGAATACAAAGAGATTCTGGAGGCGTACAACGAGAAGAACAAGGAGAAGGCGCTCCTTGTCAATAGGCTAATCGAGGTGAGTATATATTATCAGTTTATTGCATCATCTATTCGTTAAAGATCCATCGATCATTAAACTTAACTCTTCATTTCACAAATTAAAGAAAAACTTGTTCTTGCTATAACTCTTCATCTCTGGGATCGACGCAGTTAGTGAGCGAAAGCGAGAGGATGAGGATGAGGAAGCTTGAAGAGCTGAACAAGACGGTCGACTCACTCTACTAGACAGCAGTTAATTTTACCCTCCAGGAGCTTCCTCTGTATAATCTCTGTGCCATGGATTTGTGAAATGTTCATGTGACTTGTGTTGCTTGTAACTGATGATCTCATGAGTGATTCTTTTTTTTTCGTTTCTTTTTTAAAATTATTAATTGGTTTGAGTCTTGTTGCACTGTCACTGTCGAGTAAAACTGACGTATTTAAACAAAAAGACAGCAAGGTACGAGACTGAAAAAAAAGGGTCAGGACGGCGTGTCGACAATACGAATAGTATAGTGTGGTTCCTCCATTCCTTTGTATTCTCATCAATGCAACCACCTCTTTGTTGTTGTTGTTGAGGTCACAGTTGAGGTTTCTGTTTCGTTTGGGCGATGACTCCTATTGGCCATTTCAGCTAAGCAGAGAACCTGAGAGGGATTGATGTGGAAATCCATCGATTGGTTTGTAGTTAATTACTACCTAGTGCTGCCACAGAAAGGGGACTACTGTGCACTCAACAGAGCGGCTTGTCTGGGCTTCTGATTTGAAGGATCAGCGCTTCAGCACTTCTTTTGAGTTTATCCAATGGCAACCTCAACAGTTCTTTAGTTTGCCTCTGAAGTCTTGCCTCTGAGGTCTGAACCATGACAAGAATGCATCATCAGCATGACAGCATCCCACATGTATCAGCACATGTCTGCTGGGCTGCTGGCTAGGTGGGTGGTTGGTTGGTTGCTCCTCAAGGAAGTAAATTACAATCTTGAATTCTTGATAGCTGAAAAGTGCAACGGCTCGATCTATACAACATTTAATTAAGCTCCTAAAAATGATTATCACTTGCTTGTAGAGGTGGCTGGTCAGAAAGAGAGAGAGAGAGAGAGAGAGAGAGAGGAGGTTACGATGCAAATGGACCACGGATCCTCTGTCGTAGCGGACAGTAGGTGTGCATTAGGCTTTATATGGATCGTCCGATCGCCAGTGAACGATTTAGATCAATAGTATATGGTATCATGCCACAGTACTAAATAGTAAAATAGCTACAGTTCTATTTACAATAAAACGATATAGTTTCCGTGGTATTTCTTCTATGTATAATGTAGAGTGATATAGCAACAGACTTGATACGCCTCTGCGGTTAGAGCACCCGCGTCCGATGCGGATATGTAGATCACGAAACAGGCCGCATGAACCCAGTTAATTAGTGCACACAATGGTCCAAGCCATGAGGCCATATTTGGGTCCATACTTGCCGGATCCTGGATAATGGACCAGACACGTACTTCAAGGCGATTTGAAGCTCAAGACGTGAAAATAGTTCAATAGACAGATTAGTACTACCACACGTCCTTCTGTTATCTATTGCCAGGCAAACCTAACCTCGATTATCGTACCAGAACAGTATGCATTAGAGCTGGGAGTTGAGCACGGGCACGAGGGGCTTTGGACCATGTTATGCTGTATTGGCGGCACGATCACCTCACCGTGCTGTGCTGTGCCAGCAAGACTCCTCCGGTGAGGCCTAGACATGGCCGAGGGCACTACGGGTCGCGGCCGTGCCGTGTCGGCCCAGGCACAGTCTTGTTGGACGCGTAGACGCGTCCTTGCCGCTGGAGTTGTGGTCTCATGGACGCCATCACTGTTGGAGCTGTGGACGTTGCCGTCGTTGGCCCATCGTTGTGGCCGCCTGTGGAGGAAAGGAAAGGGGAGCGGCGCCCTCCAGAGTCTAGAGCCGCTGGCCGCTGTCGCCGGGGCTGCAACCACCGACGCTGTGGACGTCAGATTTGGCCAGATCCGGCGTAGAAAGGCGGGGACGAGCGGCAGCGGGGGTGGACGACAAGGTCAGGACCTCGGGGGCCAGCGGTGATGACAGGGTGAGGAGTTGGTGGAAGCCTGGAAGGAGAACTGAAGGAAGAGGAAGGTGTGCGGGTGAGAAAGAAAAGACAGGAAGGAAGGGGATAAGAAGAAAGAAAAGACAAGAAGGAAGGGGATAAGAAAAGAGAAAAAGAAGAAAATAAAATAAAATAAAGAAAGGGGAAAAAAGAGGAGAGGGGAAGCTGCTGTTTATATATATATGATTTTGTTCGTGCACGAGTGATCGAGATCATCTACGTTGAATTGATTAATTAGCCGCATACAATTAATTGGAATACTATGTAATTGGAGGATGAGTCTAATGTGCCAAATTTGTTGAGTAATGTAACCTCAATTTTATTAGTAAATACATGATTTTGGGTCGATCATGGTGGCACACATATAATTAGATTGGGCGTTAACTTGCATGATTAATTCGGGGAGTGGATATATGTATGACTGACCAATAATCTATTAAATGATGAGTATGCAATCAAATTAGAAATCTCATTTTAGTGTCAGATGGATATATATACACCTAGATTGTTAGAATTTTAATCGCTACGATATATATACCTTTGTTGATCGGAAGAAAAAGAAAGAAAAGAAAGGGAAATGAATAAAAAGAAAGAAAGAAAAGAACATGAAAATGAAGAAAATGAAAGAATAGAAAATTATGATGTTGCTGGTTATTTTACTTGTTATGGCCCGAGCATAACTCGCCTCACTTGGAATAATTCTCGAAGCTAGTTATCATTTCCTTTATTGTTTGCTACTTGATCTATCATGCGCTTAGCTAGTTACATCACTTATGTGTCTTCTTGTTTGTATTCAATTATTCATATTATCTACTAAACAAAAAATGCATGTAATTCAGATGCTTTTAAGAACCTTGCGGACTTGCTCGTCTGGGCCACATGAATAATTTCTATATCGATCAAAAATAGTATGACCATATTTGTTGTCGGTCCATCTCCATCGGTCCATCCTATGAATCTAAACATCTAATATATTCCACATCATCTTTAGATAATAGACTTTGGAGGATTGATTCAAAGTTGTAGTTCAACGCAAGACTCATTCAGCCCATTAGTTGCTCTTACGATGACAATACCGTCCATTGCTTTCAAACAAATCCTATAAGATTTTTTTGTTTTCCAATCCTCTGTTTGCAACATGACTTCCTATCCTATTCCTGTGTTCTTTCTCTTCCCGTGTTTTTAGAATCATGCGAATCAAATTAAGTTAAATGCTACACGAGTTATACTCTGAAAAAGTGAGAACAAGGTTCATGAGGTAGTTAATGGAATAAAAAAAAGTGAGAACAGTCCAACAGCCAACCTCACATGCAAAGAACCAAGGTCTCAATGTCTCATAGGATTATTTTCCATCGAACAAGTACGAATGGTGGGGACCACCTTTACACATCGCTCTTAATTTTATTGACCCAAGCAATTAACTAGCCCACCAAAGCATTTGACTTGCACGAATGAAGCAGCAATCAAACAACTTGTAACAACATTTGATTTACAATTCATTTAGAAACAATACTAGACACAACATCCTCAGTTAAGTTCACCTTATTCCCCATTTCCCCTGCCTCCACCTCTCTCTCTACCTCCCAGTCCCACAGCGGCGACTGGCCTCATTGGCGACGGCGAGGCCGGCGCGCTTCGCACGACGGCGTGGCCGGCGCCCCGCCTCCATCTCTGTGCCTCCCCACCACCCACGGCGCTTGGCCTCTCCGCCTCCACCTCTCCATCTCCCAGCGCCCCCATGGCCTCCCCACTGCTCGGCCTACTCGCCTCACCTCTCTACCCTCACTTCCTTACCCTCATAGCGGCCCTTCACCCTTCATCTCCTTCCCCTCTCCCTCTCTCGTCGACGGCTTCTCGGGCCCAGATGCCCAGATGCCCAGATCTGAGCCGAGTGCGGGCGGGGGGTTTTGGGAGAAAACGAAGAGCACCGTGCCCCAACCCTGGCATCCCCCCCCCCCGCCGCCTTCTCCTCCCCGGTGTCTCGGCCTCCACCTTCCCCCTGTGGCCAAGGCGTCACGGGCGCGACGCGTGCGCGACGGTGGCGAGCCGGTGGCCAGCTCCCTCTGTCGTAAATGCCTCATGATGGACCTCCACCCGCTGGTCAGCCGCAGCAAGCTCGCCGACAGGGCGCTCTGCAACCTCCTCGCTGCCCATCAACTGCACACCAGCGGCCACCTCAGCGACTCCCCTGCCGCCTCCCCCACCTCCCCCTTCTCCCCTTCTCCCGGTGGTGGTGGCGGCGAAGATGGCGCGCCGAGCGCGTCGGTGCGGGCGTCTTGGTGTCGCGGGGTTGCGGTGCGGGCGGGCTTGGCGTGCCGCCACCGTGCCGTCGTGCTGCGGTCGTGCCGGACTGGTCCGAGCATAGCCCCATCAGTCGGGTCATGTCGTACCGCTCGTTGTGCCACGTCCGCAGGCCCAGCTCAACCCGCCTGTTTGGGCCATACCAACACAGCCCGTCACGTGGCATAGTGTACCGTACCGGTCGGGTCTCTTGCCGGCTATGGCTCGGCCCATCTCCCAGATCTAGTACGCATGGCATGGTCCTTAAGTTGTTCAATTAGTACGTGCATCGCTTAGGTGTGTAGTACGTGTTAGTGCCAAGATGACACTTGATTCAATTAAGCTGAATTAGTTAAACAATTAAAACAGAAGTTTGTTCCGTAAGAGCAGCGTCTAGTACCACTAGTATTTTCTCAATGGAAAGTACAGTAACCGTGTTGGTCATTGGACAAACACACCGACTAGCACGGGAAGAAGAAACATGGGCATAATGATGTGGTGTGGTACCTAGCTAGACGTCGATCTGGACATAAATTATGACAGTTATATCATTGGTGCGTCGTACCGGACCAAAACAAAACAAAAGTTAATTACTGCGAGAAAAATATCAAGCCATGCATGCAGGAAGCAGATCCTCTGATGCAGAGGAACACACGAACAACGATATACATTAGGTTCTTCACTTCGCCGTCGATTCAAAATGAACAGACTAGATTAAACTATAGTATTAAAAATAGTTAAATTGTTATGGTAAATATTTTACTATTTCTATAGTATTAAAGCATTACTACTGTCGAGTTTTATTTATATAGTCCTAAATAGCTGTCTAAACAGTGATCATCCATAGTACATGTATTACATAGCATCAGAATCCATGCATCTTGTTGGAAACTTAATTTGGAAGCATTTCATCATACATGTATGGCCCCACTCCAACTACTACTAGCTTCGTCGGGCAGGCAAATTAAAGCCGGGGTCATGGCCAAATCTGACGGGCCAATCGTATTAGTACACGTACCGTACCTGTGTTCCATCGTCGACCTACTACCGCTCAACTGATCCACCGGCGCCACATGATCGATCCGTACAATGTTCTGGGAAATTCCGTAATGCCTGCAAGGCTGCAGCTGCAACAGGTACGTGCTCTAGTTCAGATGTTGCAGGTCAGTTTAATCACTGCGCGCTAGCATGACGGCAGCTGTTTATTCTGGTTGTTTCTATCTCGATCCTCGTGTAAAAGTTCCGTTTCATTTCGTCCTCAGATCGTGTACTGTAGCAGGTCTCCGGCAGGCGTTGATGCTACATGCTGCATCCGCATAGCCCCCGCCCGGACCCCCAGCCAAGCCTCCTTCGCACAAGTGTCGCTCGATCTCTGCCGGCACCTCTAGCCCGGAGTGCTGTGGCCCGACAGTGCATCCGGATTTCCGCCACCGTTGCTCTCGAAACCGACGTCTCGTTTCCTTATTCCCATCCAATGACGACCGACGACAACATGTATATCTGCATATGTGTGTCTTCCAAGCCTCGCGTTGCAGGCGCCTTGTCCCCCTCAAAACAACGGACAGGGAAGTCGCAACGCAACGATACCTGGCTACTCAAAAAGTCCAGTGGTATCTAACCACTAATCCAAACACAAGGAGACACGGCCGCACCAACTCGCGACAGGTATCGGCTCGCCAGAATCACTTCCCCTGCACTGCTCTCGAGCGTGAGGAAAAGTTACTTGCACTCGACCCCCTGACAGGGACTCACCTAACAATACATGGACAATACAATACGGTGCAGACATGGTTCCTGACAGAAGCGATCGTTCGTTCGGCGTGCGCCGCCCACATGCGCGTCAGACGAGATGGAATGATGCCGCCTTTTTTTTTCTGTCTTTCTTGTGCGACACAGCCATTTCATCTTCCTTTCACTGGATCACATTAGTTTACAGGCATGTTGCATCGCATTACCTGGTTGCTTAGACACTCGGCATGCAAAGGAAGAAAGCGACAGAGACTCGCCGCTGGTTGGTGCTATAAATAGCGGGAAGCGAGGATGAGGAGGAAGAAAGAATAGGCAGGGGTAGGCAGGGTCGAGCTCGAACTGAAGGAAGGAGGAGCTAATTAGCAGTAGCAGCGTGTGTACGTGTGCACGTACAGGCAGAGGATGCAGGGGCAGGGCGGCGTGGAGCAGCCGATGCAGATGGTGCTGCGGATGAAGCACCCGTCGTCGCTGGGCGGCGGCGAGGAGGAAGGCGAGGCGTCGTCGAGGTCGGCGCTGTCGGTGTTCAAGGCCAAGGAGGAGCAGATCGAGAGGAAGAAGATGGAGGTCCGGGAGAAGGTGTTCGCGCAGCTCGGCCGCGTGGAGGAGGAATCCAAGCGCCTCGCCTTCATCCGACAGGTAAGTCAGTTATTTCCCGACTACCTGCGCCGTCCGTACTGAACTGCTACTGTACAGAACTACAGATACGGCTCAGCACACAAGTAGTACTGCTGTCTGTATTTGGTAGTACAGTTTATTAGATTAGATGACGTAATTTGGCAGCCGTATCGCGGTTGACGACATTTAAGAGAGCCCAGATGACAGTACAATAGAAGCTTTTGTGAAAACATGCGCGATCAATGCTGAGTTGCATGCACCGGTTAATTCATTTAAAAGATTAAACTGACGAATAAATGTAGACAATATACTTCAATATTCTCTCTTACGTTTAATATAAATTTAAACTGACGATGAAAGATGATAAATATACTTTAACACTATCCTCCACATCTAGTCTCCACCGAACCTAAGATGTGGATTCGAAGTGATTGTGTTAGCTGGGTCATCAACTCAAGATCTCTAGACTCTGATACCATATTGAGTTACATACACCAATCAATTCACTCAAAAAATTCAAGCGATGAGGAAACGTAGATAATATACTTCAATAAGGCTAGGTAGGAATTTGACAGAAATTTTGTAGGAAAAGGAGGAAAAAACTACAGTGTCGAATATAGCGGACTAAATTTGTTTTGTTTGCAGGAGCTGGAAGGGATGGCGGATCCTACCAGGAAGGAGGTGGAGACGATACGGAAGAGGATCGACACGGTGAACCGTCAGCTCAAGCCTCTCGGCAAGAGCTGCGTCAAGAAGGTGAAGGCACACATATATATCATTCATGACACAGATAGATACACAATAGAACGGGTCTAATTATATTTTTTACTTCTTGAAAGTAACTAATTAACGATTTAACATATCTCGGAACAATCTGTAACGTGATATGATGTTTACCAAGGTATTGTTGATAAGCTGACAAACGGATTTGTTTGGCTTGAATTAAAAAAAAAAAAGGAGAAGGAATACAAAGAGATTCTGGAGGCGTACAACGAGAAGAACAAGGAGAAGGCGCTCCTTGTCAATAGGCTAATCGAGGTGAGTATATATTATCAGTTTATTGCATCATCTATTCGTTAAAGATCCATCGATCATTGAACTTAACTCTTCATTTCACAAATTAAAGAAAAACTTGTTCTTGCTATAACTCTTCATCTCTGGGATCGACGCAGTTAGTGAGCGAAAGAGAGGATGAGGATGAGGAAGCTTGAAGAGCTGAACAAGACGGTCGACTCACTCTACTAGACAGCAGTTAATTTTACCCTCCAGGAGCTTCCTCTGTATAATCTCTGTGCCATGGATTTGTGAAATGATCATGTGACTTGTGTTGCTTGTAACTGATGATCTCATGGGTGATTCTCTTTTTTCGTTTCTTTTTAAAATTATTAATTGGTTTGAGTCTTGTTGCACTGTCACTGTCGAGTAAAACTGACGTATTTAAACAAAAAGACAGCAAGGTACGAGACTGAAAAAAAAGGGTCAGGACGGCGTGTCGACAATACGAATAGTATAGTGTGGTTCCTCCATTCCTTTGTATTCTCATCAATGCAACCACCTCTTTGTTGTTGTTGAGGTCGCAATTGAGGTTTCTGTTTCGTTTGGGCGATGACTCCTATTGGCCATTTCAGCTAAGCAGAGAACCTGAGAGGGATTGATGTGGAAATCCATCGATTGGTTTGTAGTTAATTACTACCTAGTGCTGCCACAGAAAGGGGACTACTGTGCACTCAACAGAGC
Source organism: Hsuehochloa calcarea (assembly GCA_036346395.1). Lineage (NCBI taxonomy): Eukaryota > Viridiplantae > Streptophyta > Magnoliopsida > Poales > Poaceae > Hsuehochloa > Hsuehochloa calcarea. The sequence continues at coordinate 25,780,252 of CM070599.1, read as the reverse complement.
GGCTTGTCTGGGCTTCTGATTTGAAGGATCAGCGCTTCAGCACTTCTTTTGAGTTTATCCAATGGCAACCTCAACAGTTCTTTAGTTTGCCTCTGAAGTCTTGCCTCTGAGGTCTGAACCATGACAAGAATGCATCATCAGCATGACAGCATCCCACATGTATCAGCACATGTCTGCTGGGCTGCTGGCTAGGTGGGTGGTTGGTTGGTTGCTCCTCATAAGGAAGTAAATTACAATCTTGAATTCTTGATAGCTGAAAAGTGCAACGGCTCGATCTATACAACATTTAATTAAGCTCCTAAAAATGATTATCACTTGCTTGTAGAGGTGGCTGGTCAGAAGAGAGAGAGAGAGAGAGAGAGAGAGGTTACGATGCAAATGGACCACGGATCCTCTGTCGTAGCGGACAGTAGGTGTGCATTAGGCTTTATATGGATCGTCCGATCGCCAGTGAACGATTTAGATCAATAGTATACGGTATCATGCCACAGTACTAAATAGTAAAATAGCTACAGTTCTATTTACAATAAAACGATATAGTTTCCGTGGTATTTCTTCTATGTATAATGTAGAGTAATATAGCAACAGACTTGATACGCCTCTGCGGTTAGAGCACCCGCGTCCGATGCGGATATGTAGATCACGAAACAGGCCGCATGAACCCAGTTAATTAGTGCACACAATGGTCCAAGCCATGAGGCCATTTTTGGGTCCATACTTGCCGGATCCTGGATAATGGACCAGACACGTACTTCAAGGCGATTTGAAGCTCAAGACGTGAAAATAGTTCAATAGACAGATTAGTACTACCACACGTCCTTCTGTTATCTATTGCCAGGCAAACCTAACCTCGATTATCGTACCAGAACAGTATGCATTAGAGCTGGGAGTTGAGCACGGGCACGAGGGGCTTTGGACCATGTTATGCTGTATTGGCGGCACGAGCATCTCACCGTGCTGTGCTGTGCCAGCAAGACGCCTCCGGTGAGGCCTAGACATGGCCGAGGGCACTACGGGTCGCGGCGTGCCGTGTCGGCCCGAGCACGATCTTGTTGGGCGCGTAGCGCGTCCTTGCCGCTGAGTTGTGGTCTCATGGACGCCATCACTGTTGGAGCTGTGGACGTTGCCGTCGTTGGCCCATCGTTGTGGCCGCCTGTGGAGGAAAGGAAAGGGGAGCGGCGCCCTCCAGAGTCTAGAGCCGCTGGCCGCTGTCGCCGGGGCTGCAACCACCGACTGTGGACGTCGAGTTGGCGATCCGCGTAGAAGCGGGACGAGCGGCAGTGAGGTGGACGACAAGGTGACAAGGTCAGGACCTCGGGGGCCAGCGGTGATGACAGGTGAGGAGTTGGTGGAAGCCTGGAAGGAGAACTGAAGGAAGAGGAAGGTGTGCGGGTGAGAAAGAAAAGACAGGAAGGAAGGGGATAAGAAGAAAGAAAAGACAAGAAGGAAGGGGATAAGAAAAGAAAAGAAGAAAATAAAATAAAATAAAGAAAGGGAAAAAGAGGAGAGGAAGCTGCTGTTTATATATATATGATTTTGTTAGTACGAGTGATCGAGATCATCTACGTTGAATTGATTAATTAGCCGCATACAATTAATTGGAATACCTATGTAATTGGAGGATGAGTCTAATGTGCCAAATTTGTTGAGTAATGTAACCTCAATTTTATTAGTAAATACATGATTTTGGGTCGATCATGGTGGCACACATATAATTAGATTGGCGTTAACTTGCATGATTAATTCGGGAGTGGATATATGTATGACTGACCAATAATCTATTAAATGATGAGTATGCAATCAAATTAGAAATCTCATTTTAGTGTCAGATGGATATATATACACCTAGATTGTTAGAATTTTAATCGCTACGATATATATACCTTTGTTGATCGGAAGAAAAAGAAAGAAAAGAAAGGGAAATGAATAAAAAGAAAGAAAGAAAAGAACATGAAAATGAAGAAAATGAAAGAATAGAAAATTATGATGTTGCTGGTTATTTTACTTGTTATGGCCCGAGCATAACTCGCCTCACTTGGAATAATTCTCGAAGCTAGTTATCATTTCCTTTATTGTTTGCTACTTGATCTATCATGCGCTTAGCTAGTTACATCACTTATGTGTCTTCTTGTTTGTATTCAATTATTCATATTATCTACTAAACAAAAATGCATGTAATTCGGATGCTTTTAAGAACCTTGCGGACTTGCTCGTCTGGGCCACATGAATAATTTCTATATCGATCAAAAATAGTATGACCATATTTGTTGTCGGTCCATCTCCATCGGTCCATCCTATGAATCTAAACATCTAATATATTCCACATCATCTTTAGATAATAGACTTTGGAGGATTGATTCAAAGTTGTAGTTCAACGCAAGACTCATTCAGCCCATTAGTTGCTCTTACGATGACAATACCGTCCATTGCTTTCAAACAAATCCTATAAGATTTTTTTGTTTTCCAATCCTCTGTTTGCAACATGACTTCCTATCCTATTCCTGTGTTCTTTCTCTTCCCGTGTTTTTAGAATCATGCGAATCAAATTAAGTTAAATGCTACACGAGTTATACTCTGAAAAAGTGAGAACAAGGTTCATGAGGTAGTTAATGGAATAAAAAAAAGTGAGAACAGTCCAACAGCCAACCTCACATGCAAAGAACCAAGGTCTCAATGTCTCATAGGATTATTTTCCATCGAACAAGTACGAATGGTGGGGACCACCTTTACACATCGCTCTTAATTTTATTGACCCAAGCAATTAACTAGCCCACCAAAGCATTTGACTTGCACGAATGAAACAGCAAGCAAACAACTTGTAACAACATTTGATTTACAATTCATTTAGAAACAATACTAGACACAACATCCTCAGTTAAGTTCACCTTATTCCCCATTTCCCCTGCCTCCACCTCCTCTCTACCTCCCAGGTCCCAGTAGCCTCGGCACTGCTCCATTGGCGAGGCGGCCGGCGCCGCTCGGACGGCGTGGCGGCGCCCGCCTCCATCTCTGTGCCTCCCACCACCCACGGCGCTTGGCCTCTCGCCTCCACCTCTCCATCTCCCAGCGCCCATGGCCTCCCAGCTGCTCGGCCTACTCGCCTCGCCTCTCTACCCTCACTTCCTTACCCTCAGCGGCCCTTCACCCTTCATCTCCTTCCCTCTCCCTCTCGCGCGGCTTCTCGGGCCGATGCCCAGATGCCCGATCGAGCCGAAGTCGGCGGGGTTTTGGGAGAAAGCGAAGAGCACCGTGCCCCAACCCCAGCATCCCCGCCGCCTTCTCCTCCCGGTGTCTCGGCCTCCACCTTCCCCAGTGGCCAAGGCGTCCACGGCGCGGCAGCGTCTTGCGACGGTGGCGAGCCGTGGCCGCTCCTCTCGTAAATGCCTCATGATGGACCTCCACCCGGTCGCCGCAGAAGCTCGCCGACGCGCTCTGCAACCTCCTCGCGCCCATCAAGCGCACACCGCCACCTCGGCGACTCCTGCCGCCTCCCCCTCCCCTTCTCCCTTCTCCGGTGGTGGTGGCGGCGAAGATGCGCGCCGAGCGCGTCGGCGGGCGTCTTGGTGTCGGGGGTTGCGGTGGGCGGGCTTGCGGCCGCCACCGTCGCGTCGTCTTTGCGGTCGTCGGATCGTCCGAGCATAGCCCCATCAGTCGGGTCATGTCGTACCGCTCGTTGTGCCACGTCCGCAGGCCCAGCTCAACCCGCCTGTTTGGGCCATACCAACACAGCCCGTCACGTGGCATAGTGTACCGTACCGGTCGGGTCTCTTGCCGGCTATGGCTCGGCCCATCTCCCAGATCTAGTACGCATGGCATGGTCCTTAAGTTGTTCAATTAGTACGTGCATCGCTTAGGTGTGTAGTTCGTGTTAGTGCCAAGATGACACTTGATTCAATTAAGCTGAATTAGTTAAACAATTAAAACAGAAGTTTGTTCCGTAAGAGCAGCGTCTAGTACCACTAGTATTTTCTCAATGGAAAGTACAGTAACCGTGTTGGTCATTGGACAAACACACCGACAAGCACGGGAAGAAGAAACATGGGCATAATGATGTGGTGTGGTACCTAGCTAGACGTCGATCTGGACATAAATTATGACAGTTATATCATTGGTGCGTCGTACCGGACCAAAACAAAACAAAAGTTAATTACTGCGAGAAAAATATCAAGCCATGCATGCAGGAAGCAGATCCTCTGATGCAGAGGAACACACGAACAACGATATACATTAGGTTCTTCACTTCGCCGTCGATTCAAAATGAACAGACTAGATTAAACTATAGTATTAAAAATAGTTAAATTGTTATGGTAAATATCTTACTGTTTCTATAGTATTAAAGCATTACTACTGTCGAGTTTTATTTATATAGTCCTAAATAGCTGTCTAAACAGTGATCATCCATAGTACATGTATTACATAGCATCAGAATCCATGCATCTTGTTGGAAACTTAATTTGGAAGCATTTCATCATACATGTATGGCCCCCTCCAACTACTACTAGCTTCGTCGGGCAGGCAAATTAAAGCCGGGGTCATGGCCAAATCTGACGGGCCAATCGTATTAGTACACGTACCGTACCTGTGTTCCATCGTCGACCTACGCTCAACTGATCCACCGGCGCCACATTCGATCCGTACAATGTTCTGGGAAATTCCGTAATGCCTGCAAGGCTGCAGCTGCAACAGGTACGTGCTCTAGTTCAGATGTTGCAGGTCAGTTTAATCACTGCGCGCTAGCCTGACGGCAGCTGTTTATTCTGGTTGTTTCTATCTCGATCCTCGTGTAAAAGTTCCGTTTCATTTCGTCCTCAGATCGTGTACTGTAGCAGGTCTCCGGCAGGCGTTGATGCTACATGCTGCATCCGCATAGCCCCGCCCGAACCCCGCCAAGCCTTCTTCGCACAAGTGTCGCTCGATCTCTGCCGGCACCCCTGGCAGTCTTTGTGGCCCGGCGGTGCATCGGTTCCATACCGATCAAGCGTTGTGAGGACGGAATATTGAGTTTATACCAAATTAATAATCATACCAAAAGCAAAATTTTAATCAGAACAATCAAGCCTCAATTAAAAATAATAGTCGCGTATAATCCGACAAGCATCCGGATTTCCGCCACCGGTGCAAAAAATAGTAATATCGAATCATAAGAAATAGTTATCAATAATGGTCAGATCATTACAAGGACATGACATCCTATCGAACTTAATAATTCAAAACCCAAATTAGAGCAAATTCTATCGTGACATCAATCGCGTTGTCAGTAAGTGGACATTATTCGAATAGTTTTAACTCTAGCAGGTGTACATCTTACCACGATTTAGTTAGCGTAAGCCATCTAGAACAATAGCACACTTATGGTATTCGTAATGAATAAGTTGTAATAATAAATCGTATTTTTCAATCAAGTTAACACTATTGAGTTGGATGACCCATGTGCATCACTAAAACTGATAGCATATATTCAAGGCTCACATTTTTGACAGAGAATCGACCAGTTCAATTAAATGCAAACTCGTGTTTAGCACCATATTACACTGTGGCCGAATTACATGCGATGTAACACATTCGACATTACCCTTCTAAGAACATCGATATCGATATAAGCTCCATGGCAATACGACACGGCAAGACTTAGCATCTATGCCATATAAATCAATACACATGTCCTAATCTCTGTGTACTCAATAATTTAACTTTACTAACCAAGCACGCCATAACTGCGGTGTGGAAATTTGTGGCTTGATAGGTATCGAGTTGTCCTAATCAACTGACAAGACATCCTACGGTTTCCCATTCTGTGCACTAGGCACCATCACTGCATCCACTGTCGATTTGAATTAAGTTTAACAGACAGATTTAGATTCATTTGATTTAAATAAGCCAACAAAGAATCAACAAAAATAAAAATGTATTGTTGTTCCGAGTTTGACAAGATAAGCTGGACCAAACATTCCGTTCTATGTGACATGGCTAAGCAAAATTGAAATTAAGTATTATATCACTCACAAACTACCTTAGGTTGAGTGTATGATCAATTCAAGGTAAACCATAAGTTCGGTCATAGCTAACTAGGCAGGCATAAATAGTTTTAGAAAATTGCATGCAAATGTATCCTGATTTTATAAATCTGCATTCAAAAGATTAGGATCAACATGTGCGAGAAGAAGCTTGCCTTATGGAATGTCCACTTGTTACTCTCGGATGCGTTATTGTTTAAGCGACAATTGTAATCTAAAAGGAAAATACAATAACGAATAAACAGATAAAATTGAAAATCCAAAATGCTCAAAATGCATGATAAATACATATTAATGAGGTTATGATTCTAGATGCATTTAAGTATAGATTTTAATTTAATAAAATTCAATTTCTTAATGGTTAAAGTTAATTCAATTTAGGTGGAATTATAATGGTGCGATGCTTAGAGTTTAGGTGATGTTGTTTTCTTAACGAGGACACCTAGTACTCAAACACTCTCTCGGGCATTCTAGGTATACAACCACGATGATCCTCGAGTCAAAATCAATCATCTAAATGCTCTCTTTGGGACTATGATGGTGATTGTGTGCACATCTATATCTAGATCCGAGCTTGATTTAATTAATCTATTTGAATAACTTATACACTAGCAAGGTCGTTGTATTTATCATGTGAATTCTAATGGCGGTCAATTTATCCAAAGCTCGTTAAATTACCATCACCGCTTTATTTTTTTCTAAAGTGATTTATGATATTTAATTCGGACTAAAACTTAGATCGATTGCAATATTGATATGGTATTAATAATACTTACTAAATAACGTCAATTTAACGTAAATACTAAAGTCATTACAAAACACTAAAATTTATTTGCACTATTCTTTAATTCCAATTTTATTCGCCTGCTAATCTCAATGCTAATCTTAACCTTAACCTAATCTTCTCTCTCTCTCTAATTCCCTTCGTGAAGCATCCTTCTCTCCTATTCTCTCGAAGCTCTCTCTCTTCACCCATTATTTCCTCTGGTTTCTCTCACTCTCTCGGTCATCGTCACGCCTCCTTGATCGCTCTGTCTTCGTTTCTGTTGTGGCCCGAGATGTCGATAGCGGCCGTTCATCCGAGCCCTCATCCGCTCATGTTGAGTCCTCGAGCGCCCGCTCTCTCCTGATGGAAACATTCGCGCCTCTGGTTCCTCAGCCTGTTCCTCGGGCTGGTGCTGGGACCCTCGACAGAGCTCGCGCTCAGCATGCCGGCTTGGCAGGAAGGCCTCCGCCTCGGACCAGCAAGCTCTCGCAGCCCCTCGCTCGCGCCCTTTTCCTGCATTCGGGACTTGTTCCGAGTCTATTTTGATTTACATATGTTGATTTCAAAACCGATTGATTTGATATTAATGTTCGTTGATTATTTGTTATGCATGATGCATGGTGACCATTGGAGGTGGTGGATGATGGATATTGGGTTCGGTTGCCACGAGGTAAGTCCTCGGCGATCTCCTCTACACACGTACGCTCTTGTCGTGATGAAGATGGCGAGCTCATCGAGTTGTTCTCTTGATATCGGGTTGATTCTCTTGAGATATGGTGAAATGATGATATAGTGATGTGCATCCTTGAGTCTTTGTGGTGCATGTATGGGTTGGGGTTACCTCATGGACTTGGGTTTAGGGAAGAGAGTGGGTCTTGGCACTGCGCTCCCTAGTGCGCCTCTGGTGCTCCAACCCAAGGGCAAGGGTGTCCTCTCTGCTTCGGCCCAAGATGCTTCTTTCCTCCTCTTGCTTGTTCTCGTTCTAAGTTGCTTGGTGTATCTATAAGTTGATGTGTCTTGCTAGTTTGCTTACAATTTGCACTGCTTGTTGTGTTGTAAACGCATGTGACCAAATTGGTCTTGCTAGAATGTAATTAACAAATGGCATGAAGTGCAGTTGGAAATATTGTCAATTTTATTGTATGCAGAAATGTTATGATTTCTATCCAAACTATTCGTGATGTCATGAATTCATGTGAACCTTAGTGTTTTTGATTTCATGTTAGTCAGATGATATTTTATGATATGTCTGATATCCAATGATGTAATTATGAGCACTAGCTAGAGATCTAGATTGGTCTTTGTGAACATAAAGGATTCTAAATTTCAAATTTGGGGTCCGACATGTCATTGCAAATGCTAATGATGCTCATGCATTTGCTTATCGGATGGCTCTAAGATATTTTTGGTGCAGGCATTTAAACACCGGTGCGGTTCATTGGTTGCAATTCATTAAGCAATGGATTTGTGACAGTTGAGGCAATTCGTTATCGTAGGTTTTGGATTTCCCTAAATCTTAGAATGATGAAAACCTCACGAAATAAGGCGGTCTTGATTTACTTAGGTTAGTCTAGGTATCTTGGTTATCCGGTGTCGCATCGCAAAGCATCTCACAACCCCTTGCATGTGGTGCAAGGATGACTAATCCTCATGCTGGAGGCTTCGCCCAACCTCCTCGTCGACCAAAGACTAATGCAGGTTAGCCTAGGTGACAGCCAATCTTGGGGTTAACGAGGTTGGTGTGGGTAGTCGATACTTAGGGTGCCGAGCTAATCTAGGTAGATCAGGAACCATGATGATTACCGATATGGTATCTTGGCTGCAATTTATTTTATTCTAACTCTATTATCTTGCTTGAACAACTAATGGTCTTTTGATTGGTTGGCGAACTATGGGCGCAAAGGGCAACAAGCACGTGTCTCGAAGGATTGGGACATAGCGAGCGTCCAGCTGCCAGTAATCCCTCTCGGACCGAAGCACGAGGGGTGGAGGGCCACCCGCGTCCCCGGTTATCCATGACTTACACCGGTGATTCTCGTCGTAGATGGGTTCAAGAAGCTCTGTAGAGTCATGACTTGTAAGAGATGGAAGAGATAGATTATTAGTGAAAAGATTGATAATGACGATAAGTTACTAGAAATTAGAAATTACGACTAAATAGAGACAACAAATTAATATACACTAATTAACTATGACCAAATTAATTATGACTAATTAAGTACAACTAAATTAGTTATGACTAAACTAATTAGGACAAATTAATTACCACATATGAACTACAAATAAATAATTATGATTTAACAATGACAACTACATTATTCAGAACTAAATTAATTACAATGAATCAAAAAGCACTAAAATCATTACGACTAATTTATTAGCATAGATTAATAACAAAATAATAATAATAACGGTACATTACAAGCATTGCCTTCGTGCGGCTATAAGTACATGACCCTCGCTCTCGGTCGTTCTCAATTATGTTTTTATTCTCATTCTTACGCTCATCGCTGAGAACACGGATAACAAAATAATTTTTTTTGTAGATTAAAGTTTGGAGCAGTTCTTAGGACTGTAGCAGTATTGAACGGCCCCCCTGAAGGGCAGGTAATTTTTTGTGCACTGCATCTGTCGCTATTTTTGTAGTTACAATTAATCAGTCTTACTCAGCTAGTCCTAATTAATGTAGCTTGTAGTCATAATTAAATAGTTGTTAATAATCTAGCACTGGTTTATTACTGCTTATTATTAAGAGGTAATGAATTAGACGTAACTAATGTATCAGTAATTAATTAGTGTTTAATCATTAGTGGTAATTAATTAGTCGTAATTAATTAGGCTTTATTATTTAAGTATAAATTAGTTAGTGGTAATTAATCAGTCGAAAGTAGTTTAGTGGTAATTAGCTAGGCATAATTATTTTAGTGAAAATTAAATAGTTGTATTTAATTAGTGGTAATTAATCAGTCGTAATTAGTTTATTTGTAATTAGTTAGGCATAATTAATTTTGTGAAAATTTATTAGTCGTAATTAATTTAGTAGTAATGAATTAGTCGTAATTAGTTTAGTGGCAATTAGCTAGGCTTAATTAATTTAGTGGAAATAAAATAGTTGTAATTAATTATTCGTAATGAATAAGTTGTAATTAATAAATCGTATGTGTTTAAGTCATAGTTTATTTGTGGTAATTACACTAGTAATGATGTACTCTTAAGTATTTTTTGACAAGTAATCAATTTGTTGCTAATTAATTGATTATTTGTATTTTATTACTCGTATTTAATTGATTACTTGCATGTAATATGTCGTAATTATTTGTGTCGTGGGTAATTACCATGAATAAATTAATTGTAATTAATTTGTATTAATTAATTCAGTCATGTTAAATTTGTGGTAGCTACATACCATGTTTGTTATATCGCGTACCGTAGATAGGGTTGTTGTGGCTTTAGGTAATTTTGAACATGCAAGACTTGGTAGTGTTTTATGACGTTCTCAAAGGTGTGCGGTGCCTCCCTATCACCGTGATCGTTGAAGAGACATGGACTCGCATCATCGGTTACTTCATCAATAGAGCCACCATAGCGAAGTGACAGCTGAAAGAAGGGAAGCAATGGTCCGAGAATATGCAAAGGTATATGGACCAAAAGATGTAGAAGGCCTGAATGCACGACATCCGAGATATCGATGGCCTCAGGAGAAAGTACAAGATCAGGCTGTGGAATAAATATGTCAAATGTCATGTCAGGGGGAAAGGAAAGTGGAATAAATATGTCAAATGTCATGCCAGGGGGAAAGGAAATATGCATGCACCCTGAGTGATGTGGCTACATGCATATGCAAAAAACCGAAGCTCACGCACAAGCCATACTCACATGTGTACAAGACATGTGTGCAAATAAGGTAGATGTCTACGTCGTATATCTCTAAATACTACGACATGTAGCACCTTTTCGGTACATGGAGTGTAGAGTTTCACTCCTATGACTTGGACATGAACTATAAAGATCTATGGCCGCACAGGGTACAATGGGGGCGAACAAGGCTTTGAAGTCAACTGGGAAGGGACGACGACAGATGCGGCCCTTCCGGAACGACATGGATGACAGCCAGCATAGGGGACCTGAGCTGCACGATGAAGTGCAAGATATACAAGACTCTTGGGCACTCTATGAAGGATTGCCCCAATAGACCGAGCTTGTCTAGTCATAATTTATTGCATTATCCACCTGTACAAGGACTGTCATGTCATGTAAATGGGTAGTTTGCTCATATTTATGCATATCTTTATACCACTCACCCTTGTTTTGTGTGCAACAGTGAAACATTAGGTCGGCCTATAAGATGTCGAACTCGTCAGCAAACTTTGATGCAAAGATATTACAGAAGCGCAAGTGGCTTACAGAAATAGCTAAACCATACCCAGATTTTTCAATGAAGGATGCTCTGGTACCACCAGAGTTTCCACGCCCGCAATGTGTGTGCGAACAGTCGGCGAAGATCATTCCATCCACACAACCAACCTTCATCGACCGGGCATACTACACGTGCGAGAATGTCTTCGTAAGATAATTTTTACACCCTGCATTGAATTCCACAAGTTTCTAACTTCATGGGCGTGTAATGGTAGCCTGAGATGCATTGTAACTTCTTTCAATGGATTGATGGCCCAGAGATGTACGATAGGGCGTTCATCGAGCAGAAGTGCATGTTGAAGTACGTGATGCGAGCCGAGACCTTCCAGCGATGGAAACATTACGTATCGAACCCTATTGAAAATGCACCAGAGCCCAGGATAGCTGGGTGGTAGTGGAGGACCCTCGAACAAGAAGCTGAGTACAACCGGGCACAACGTGCGATGGACAAGGGGAAGGCTCCTGCTACTGAGAGACCAGCAGCAATCGCAACTTCCCGTCGCCCAGGTACACTCCATATCGAGGTTGTGAGTTATGTACAATGTGCATCCTGATTATATATTTGGTCTTTCATTGTTCTAACATCATGCAATCGTCCAACCATCTCGTAGAACATGGAGGACTTCGTTACACGCCACCGACGTGGGCAGTCCCGAGACAAAGGGAAGGCTCGTGCTACTGAGATCAGCAGTCGTCATAGTGTTTCCAGCCGTTCGGGCGTATTCCATATCGAATATGTGTGTTATGTATAATTTGTATCCTGGTTATGTATTTGGTTGTATGGTCTACTTACGTCATGAATTGTAGGACATGGATGACTTGGACACTCGCCGCCCATATCGGGCTCGTGGGCTATCCCAAAACAAGGGGAAGGGGCTATTGTGCCGCGAAGACTAGTCTTGATCCTCCGTTTTTCCGATTCTAAAAAAGTTGCGTGTGTATCTTAAGTGTTTTTCTAGTTTGTTCAGTTGCACATGTTGTTGTTTGTAAAGCATGTGACCAAACTGCGCGCAGCATGTAATTAACAAATCATGAAGTGCATTGCGAAATATTGTCAATTTTATTTATCAAAATTTATGATTTCATATCCAAACTATCGTGATGTCATGAATTCATGTGAACCTTAGTGTTTTTTGATTTCATGTTAGTCCGATGATATTTTTATGATATGTGCTGATATCCAATGATGTAATTATGAGCACTAGCTAGAGATCTAGGGCTGGTGCTGTGAACATAAAGGATTCTAAATTTCAAATTTGGGGTCCGACATGTAGGTATGAAGTGTAATCATTGCTCAGATGGATTTGGACTCACAAGTGGACGGCTCACTGTAGGATCCTGCCATCGGGAGGGGGCACAAGCTGGAACAAATCTAAATATCGCATTATGCGTTGTGGCGCGTAAGGCTTCACCATATGGGTAAACACCAGGTGGCAGGTCGTCAGCCATAATCCGGCGTCCTGCGTGCATTGCACAAACAGCCCATATGGCATTTCCGTGTTAACAAAATCTCAGCTCCATAGAGCCCATATGATGTTGTTGTCATGCAAAGACTCGAGCTCATTGGGGAACAACGAGTAGCACCTCACCGGCTTGTCCTTGGCCCAGCATAACTGAGCAGCAATCCACCGGTAGCCCATAGTGGGCCCGTCTATCGGGTCGTTCAACTCAGGGTACAGATGCACTACTTTCTCGAAGGAGGGACGCCCAACAGGGAAGTGCTCACAACTCTACAACTGCAGGATCACGTAGCAGATAGCAAGGCTCGGTTTCACACCAGTGTCGCATCGCAAAGCATCTCACAACCCCTTGCATGTGGTGCAAAGGATGACTAATCCCCTGCTGTACTGGAGGCTTCGCCCCAACCTCCTCGTCAGCCAAAGACTAGGTGATGCAGACGAAGTTGGGGTACACCCAATCACCCTGTGTGGTGGGAAACAGGACCAAATCAAAAAGATGAAGAAGGTAAGCAACGAGGTGCGTCCTAACAACCCTCGTCAGGTGCATCCTCTGGGCAGTAACTGAAATTCCTTAGCCAAGTCCGAGGAGGACACTACATGCACTGTCCATGATAGGTATATCGAACCGATGCCCCAACCGGGCCTTTCAGTCCGTCGGCGGGCGGCCTCGAACAAGTGGTTCACCCCTGATCAGGAGACCGGTAAAACATAAGACGTCCTGGAGAGTGACCGTCATCTCACTCCATCGAAAGTGAAAGGTGTGCATCTCGGGTCTCCACCTGTCAACAAGTGCCTACATCAGACTACCGTCGAGGGTGAAGTGGCGTCTGACGGAGAGCAACCTCGCAAAGGGCAACAAGCCTGTGTCTCGAAGGATTGGGACATAGCGAGCGTCCAGCTGCCAGTAATCCCTCTCGGACCGAAGCACGAGGGGTGGAGGGCCACCCGCGTCCCCGGTTATCCATGACTTACACCGGTGATTCTCGTCGTAGATGGGTTCAAGAAGCTCTGGTAGAGTCATGACTTGTAAGAGATGGAAGAGATAGATTATTAGTGAAAAGATTGATAATGACGATAAGTTACTAGAAATTAGAAATTACGACTAAATAGAGACAACAAATTAATATACACTAATTAACTATGACCAAATTAATTATGACTAATTAAGTACAACTAAATTAGTTATGACTAAACTAATTAGGACAAATTAATTACCACATATGAACTACAAATAAATAATTATGATTTAACAATGACAACTACATTATTCAGAACTAAATTAATTACAATGAATCAAAAAGCACTAAAATCATTACGACTAATTTATTAGCATAGATTAATAACAAAATAATAATAATAACGGCTTAATAAGGCCACTAAATTAATTATGACTAATTAATGATGGCTAATTAATTAAGACTTAATTAACTACGACTAGTTAATTCCAACTAATCATTTATGACTAATTAATTAAGTAACACTAACTAATTATGACTAATTATTGGTAACTAATTAAATATACCTAAATAATTATGATAAATTAATTATATAAGATTAATTTAACTATGACTAATTAATTACAACTAATAAACTCACACAAATGTTATTACAAAAATTTGAAAACGACTAAATTGAGTACGCCTAAATAAGTACAACAAATTAACTACAGACATTTCAGTACGACTAATTTACTAACTACATAATTAATAGAGAAAGTGCGTACGGGAAAAAATTACTTGCTAATGACGGCTGTAAACAGTGCTTAATCATCTGCGAAAACAAAAATCCACAGAACGAGCGAGAATTAGAAAGCAAGCAAGCGAGAATGAGAGTTTGCGAACCTCTCGTCGCCTCGGATTTATAGTTGTGGCGAGAGGAATCAGATTCCCTCCCACATGCGAGGCTCGTATGCATGTATGCATTTGCATGCAGGGACAAGGATGTGACCAGGAGTAATGCGTGAATGTGATGGATGGCGATGGGGGAGGTGATGGATGGTGACGGGGAATCCGGAGCGAGGTCCGGGCGAGTAGGGACCAGCAGAGACAGCCGGTCGGGTGACACGTCGCTAGTCTGTGCGGTGGCCGTGCGGACGCGCCGTGTCCGAGGCGGTGGCCGTGCGGACGCAATAAGTTTGGGGCGGTGGCCGCGCAAATAAGCTTTTGTTCGGGCGGTGGGAGTGTGGACGAGCCACGTATCGAGCAAAGAAGAAACCGTTCGAGGGGCGCATGGATTTTGATGCATCCGCGTGCGCACCGTACGGACAAAACCCTCTCCGGACGCGCCCGGGGGGTGGGGGTGACCGAAATTACACACGTGACGGCGTGCCATATTTACAAATATAGTACAAGAAGAGCTACATTTACAAATACGCTGTAGAGCAGTGCCGCTAAAAAGTCAAGGTCTATTGCATTTACATATGAAAGTAATACGTACATAGCCATGCCCATGCATGCGCTTGTCCTCCATCTGCATGTTCAGTACTAGCACGCAGTTTACCGACTCTGGCGTGACTATCCTTCCTTGGCAGGCTGGGGCGGTACAAATTTACTAATCATCAGAGACCGTCTCGTCAGATACTAGCCGTAATGTCTATTGCATTTGCATGTGAAAATTTATATGTTCAAGCACCGCTGGTAGCTGCTGAAGCAACAAGAGGCTCAAACGAGATCCGTTTTTATATCATCGTTCTCTGCAAAAAATGGCAGTACTTTGCTGTTTTGTGTGTACTGCAGTGTGTAATTAAGTTGCAGAAATCAACACAAGATTTTACGCATTTGTCTTCCGCAAGGCATCTTCCAAAAATAAATGTCGTTTTGGTTTCGACGTGATCTTCGATACATGTCTTTGATCTCTACCTTTTTTATATTATATGTTAGTAAAAATTACAAAAAGAAATGATATGGGAGTACTTGTGACGACAAATCTGCTAATGTTGCCTTCATCTTTGGAATCTAAATATCATTTTGTATGTGATTGGTCAAAATTTGGCTGCACGCGTTATAGAACGACATATAAAACAAATTAAGGTAGTAGTATGTAGTGCTGTCAATTTTCATTGTGATTCTTAATATGCATGGCCATTTACTTTGAGGATTGCTAGTCTACATTCAATGAGCTTAATTTGAAAGCAGGATTCTCGTACGAATTTCGTACATTCAGTGGGTGGATGCTTCCTTTTGTACAAAATTTCTAGTACTCTAGACAAAGCGGCATTCCAAAGTGTCTTCTTTAAGCCTAAAAGCTATTTTTGGTTGTTTGAAAATATAGTTGGCAGAGGCGGGCATTGAATGGTACTCGTACGTAGCTAGCTTACAACCTTTGTAATTACCCTGTTAATATGTTGATAATGATGAATTGATGATATATAAACGGGCGTGTTCTATGCCTAAACGTCTAGAGCAACGCTGCTATATTAGAAGGCACGTACGTCGTGAGTACGTACTACGATTAGCTATATCTTGTTAATTAGCAATTGATTGATTCGGTAGGGTCATCGCTGATTGCAAATTCAGTTGCAGCAAGGAAAGCTAGCTAGATGGATGGTGCGGTAGATAATGCCTAAGAAGAAGAGGAAAGGGCCTATCCATCTACTCCTACGTTGCTGTCTGAAATTACTAATTTTGGTGCACTCTCACAGTGAATATGATCTTCATTTTTCTTATCCTAAAACAAAACAGGAAAAAAACAACAACTCACTGTACAATGCAGGGCAACACTGTGTTGTTTGATTTTGATAAGGAAAGCTCGAAATGCTTGTAAGCTTTTTAATAGCAACTACATATATATGGAATCGAAATACAAAGGTCACTGTAGGTTTGGGTATGGCTTTGTGTAACTAATCGACGCAAGCAATAGCTGCAGGAACGTAGAATCCAGACAAGAAGACGCAGGAGCATAGAGAAAAAAACAATCAGAAACGGGGGATAAATCCATATATGCATATAAAGTCCCAACAAATTAACATTCAAACATAATTAATAATGAGTCCATGATCTAAACCAGACAAACTCGTACATGTCCATGCATGAATGAACTACTATTACCGGGCACAGTGGCAGTACATATATAAGCGTGTATACTACATGTATACGATTAGATAAGCACACGTACGTAGACTTTCATAACTCACGACTGGAAGTAGCATAGCTTATGAGCTGATATAATGGAAATGAAGAGGAGGCGCTAGCTAGCCGTGGCCGTACGTGCGTATGCATGCTGGCGTCCATACACGTACTGGTACGACTGCTGCCACGCTGACATGCATGCGTGCATCAGAACGAGAGCTTCCGGGGCTTCACCATGGCGAGCAGCGGCTGGTCCATCACCACCGTGAACTCCACCTTGTCCTTGAAGTCGAGCGCCGGCTGCGAAGGGTGCGCACGCCACTCGAACGCCTGCACCATCCGCGCCACCATCAGAGCGATGTGCGTCGTCCCCATGGCCAAGCCCGGGCAGATCCGCCGGCCCGCCCCGAACGGTATCATCCGGATGCCAGCCGACCCCGTCATGTCCGCTGTCTCACTGCCGGAAAGGAACCGGTCCGGGTCGAACTCCGTTGGCCGGTCCCAAAGCTTGGGGTCCTCGGAGATGGCCGGGAGGAAGATATCCAGGTTCGCGTCCGTCGGCACGTCGTAGCCGGCGAGCTTGCTCCCCGGCTGGACGGCGGCGTGGGTGAGCGAGAAGTACGTGGGCGGGTGCTTACGGAGGAGCTCCTTGACTAAGGCCTGAAGGTACGGCATGACGTCGGTGTCCTTGTCGTCGACTGGTCGGGCGTCGCCGACTTGCTGCATGATCTCCTCGTGGAGCCGGGCCTGGACGGATGGGTTGTCCACGACGCGCGCCATGGCCCACTCAACGGCGGTGGCTGTGGTGTCGGTGCCGGCGTTGATCAGCTCGGCGCAGAGGGTGACTAGCTCTTCGTTGGTGATCTCGGTGTCGCGGCCCTCGACACGGAGTTCGAGCACGGAGTCGAGGTACGAGAACGGCGCAGCGACGTTGGGGTCGGGTGGCGAGAGCTGCATGTCGCGGAGGATTGCGCGGCGGCGGTTGATGAGCGGGAGGAGCGTGTCGACCTGCTCGCGGCGGACGGCGAGCGCACAGCGCTGCTGTCGCCAGAAGAAGGGGCGGAGGAACGGGAGGTAGTCGTCCATGCGCACGCCGACGGCGAGCAGCACGCGCTTCATGACGGCGTCGACGTGAACGATGTGCTCCTCGTCCAGGTCGAGCAGCCCAAAGGTCATGTCGAGAAGGATGCAGAACACTGCGAAGCGCGCGTTGCGGAGCACCCACACGGACGCGCCGTCGGGCGACGCCGCGGCCTCGGCGCTCATCCGCGCCACGAACCGGTCCATGGCTCGCAGCCTTGCGGGCCGTAACTCCCGGAGCCGCGACGTGCTCAGCATCCCGGACACCATGTTCCGGCGCAGCGACCGCCACTCGGGCCCGTACACAGCCGAGTTGACGGTGAACTTGTTGGACGAGAAGATGTTGCGCGTGGTGTTCTCGGCGGGGCGGCTCGCGAACTCCCGGCCCTTCTCAACAAGCGCCTCGTGCGCGAGCTCAGCGCTGCTGATGACGACGAGCGTGCGTACCCCCATCCGCAGAGTCAGGATGGGCCCGTACTCCTGGCGCAGGTCGCGGACGTAGTGGATGAAGAGCTTCCCGGAGAAGGCCACCTGGAAGAGGTTCCCGACGACGGGCCACCCCGGCGGGCCCGGCGGGAGCCTCAGGCCCCTGTACTTCCTTCTGTACCTCGCCACGGCGACGATGACAACCACCGCAGCAGTTGCCACTGCCGTCGTGAAGGCGAGGCTGATCAAGGATGCTGGCATGGCGCCGGCGGGAAGGGTGGCAGTGGCCCGCGTCAGTTGTTGCATAGACATGGACGCATTAATGCAAGTCTTAGGACGAGATGGGGAGGCGTAGGGATCATGAATCGTTGGAGATATAATACGAGGCAAAAGGGAGAGGTCAAAGGATCGGAGTAAATGGGAGGTGGAAAATATGGTTGGGGGCATTCAATGCCACAATGGGCGTTTGCCCAGCTGACCGACCGACCTCCACTCGAGTAGTTTGGTTGGTGGGCTGGTGGCTAGGTGCGGTGTCGCGGTGCTGCCCAAGGAGCTAGCTTGATTACTTGCTTACTGCTCACACTGTTAAAATAGCTATCTCTTCTGTTATTCAGCTAACTCTGTTGTTTGCTCACTGCTCACACTGTTAAAATAGCGATCTCTTCTGTTATTCAGCTAACTCTGTTGTTTACTCACTTCTCACACTGTTAAAATAGCGACCTCTTCTGTTATTCAGCTAACTCAGTTGCTCTGTTTCGATATTCAGTTAACTGTAGCAAATCTAGCTATTGCCGTTGCACGTGTTTTGCCGGCTGTTGTAATCCCGATTCAATCGGATCCAATGTAAAGTCTAATCTATAAATACCGAAGCTAACCCCAAGAGGTAGCATTGAGCCAAACACTTCGTTTTACATGGTATCTCAGCTTCCGATCTAAATCAAGATGACCTCATCCGCATCTTCTTTTTCATCCGTGAGCACAACCATGAATTCGACTTCTTCTACCTCTGATCCCATCACCACGTCGTCCTTCAACCACTTTGTCACGGGCAAGCTAAACCGTGAGAATTACCTACTGTGGAACACACAACTCATGCCATACCTTCGAGTCAGAATCTCCTTGGTTAAATACAGAAGCTAACCCAAGAGGTAGCATTGCGCCAAACACTTCGTTTTACATGGTATCGAGCTTCTGATCTAAATCAAGATGACCACCCCCGCATCTTCTTTTTCATCTGTGAGCACAACCATGAATTCAACTTCTTCTACCTCTGCTCCCATCACCTCGTCATCCTTCAACCACTTTTTCACGGGCAAGCTAAACCGTGAGAATTACCTGTTGTGGAACACACAATTCATGCCATACCTTCAAAGTCAGAATCTCCTTGGTTATGTGGATGGTTCTACCAAGCCTCTGGCACCAGTCATCACACAGACCACAGAAGATGGTGCTGCTCAGGTCCCAAATCCTAAGTATCCCGTGTGGTTCCAACAAGATCAATTGGTTCTGAGTGCTTTACTCTCATCATTGACAGAGGAGATCCTCTCCCACATGTTGTTCCACACTTCTGCCATGCAGGTTTGGATGATGTTGGAGACCATGTTCGCATGGCGCACCAGAGCAAGGACTATGCAAGTTTGCATCCAGCTTGCAAATGTGAACAAGGATATGACATCATTGAAGAGGATTAAAATCTCTACGTATTACTTTAATACATAATTAAAACACAATATGTCTTCGTGGTTGTAACCCCTAAGCCTACGACCCCTGTGGTCACAAGAGTCGTAATCCTAAGGCTAACGACCTCTGTGGTCGTAAGGATTTCAAAGGTTACATATAGGTACCCTAGTCGGACGAGGTCTTGTACCTAGTTCCTGACCAAATGACTACTCGTACAAGCAATGAACTAGCATCTGGATTTTTCTCGTAGCATATTCCTTACCGTGTGATGAATGGAGCACGTGTCATATTGGCTCCATATCACGTGATGTTTTATGGTCCTAAGACACTAACAACAAACTACCATGCGGTTTAGTGTCTCACAAACATCAACCGTCGAACTGTTGATACTTTATCAACTGTTGCCTCGCTTCGACCATTCACGACACTTCCAACAGGCGCCTCTTCCAGTATTAACTGCCGCCACTTCATCAACTACTTAAGGAGGAAAGTGAACGGCGGAAGGCAAGGAAATCCAATTGGAAAGATCAATAGATGATTGGATTTCTTCTGAAGCATTAGCATAGCAAGCACTACGCTTAGTGTAATTAGGATTAGTCCATTGTCTTATCAAGGGCACCCCCTGTAACGGATCCAGTTCATAGCAATAAAGAGCAGTCATATCCTCTCCCAAGAACTCTTTGCCATTTTCCCCTATTTTATTTCGTAAAATCGGCGACTAAATCGTTGACAGCTCGCACCGTCCGTGGGGAAGAAGGCGTTGAGTTCTTGATGTTTACTTCGCTCAAGCATTCATCATCCACTTCCTTTGCCTCATCATCGCTCATACAAACATGGCAGGGACTTGGGATGATGAAAATCGGTTCGACCTAGCGGAGTACTCCAACCTCAACATGGACGTATGCATCCGCGCCATGGAAGAAAATTGGATGTCATCATCATCCTCCTCCACTGGCTCGCTAGTCGTAGAGATTAGCGAAATCGACCAGATGGATGAGGATACACCGTCGCCATCAATGGCGCTCTTAGAGGAACCGTTCGTTTTGACCTGTTCGGAATATCCGAACGCCTCTACAAGCTCGGTCGATCCGACCGGCAAAAACGACAAAGAAGCCCAACGCTGTAATCAGAGAGTCCATGTACTCTCAATATTGCCATGGGCGACCGGTATTCGCCAACGACTCCTACGTATTCCGGGGGCCAACCGATATCTGGTAAGGGTATCGATAAAGTTATCATCGGTCATAGGCCAAGTGGGCATGGTGAAACTCAGCATATGATCAGCAATCCGCTGGATCAGGCTGAGTCCACGACAAAGCCCACCAGAAGCGGTAATTTTTGATTTCTCCCCATCATCGAGGCTCCTTGCAGAAGTACTGGAAGACTCTCCCTTAGCTACGATGGGAGTTCATCGGAAGATCACTGCTGGCGCTACCAAGTTAACACAATCGGAATTACCAATCCAGATGCCATGCACGATCCTCCACGGGTTAACTCGCCACCACTTACTGGTGGAAATAGTAAGGGCGCTCAAGCACTAACTACCGGAGGCAGCCGAGTTGATGGACAAGCAACAGTTAATTCACCTGTTCCTACCCCACCGCGAGTAAGGGGTCAGACAGGGCCAGCCAGAAGGTCGAGGGAAAACTCATCTCATCGAACGCCCACTGCAAACGGAAATCTTCCACGAGTAACAATACAAAACCTACAACGAGTCCAGGATATTTTGAATAATCCAGATCCTGCTTTAGCAGGAACTCCAGGTTATGCTCAGCTTGCAGGTCAGGTGTCAGAGATTCTCCAACAAACCATGCACCGTACAGAAATGTACCGGGAGCAAAGGAATTCGCAAAGTCACACGATGACTTCATCCTAGCGCTCCTCTCTCAGTAGGGGACAACATGGTCGAGTGGAGGACCGATCAACACCAAGACCCCCTCGTAGGTTTCGACTAGGAAATCACGAGGGAAGATGGCTCTTCACAGCAGCCACTCCTCCTCATCATCAAGAGGAACGACCACTTGATTCAGGCGATCTCGGGCATCGTCTAAACCAAGCAGGTGGTCAAAGACGTTATCATAACATCCACAACCTAATTAGGACATCGGATCGTAGGTATGCAAATCTGAGGAATTGATTGCCGACTGATTATAATCTAGCTCCTTTTTAGAGAAGGTGCCACGATTTCATTACGGGCTGTCGAGCATTTTCGGCAGGTCTCAAAGCTGTTCATTGGCCGGACAGGTTCCAACCAGCCAACATAGAAAAGTTCAATGGGACCCAGAACCCATTAGATTTTTTTCAAATTTATACTACGGCCATCAAAGCTACTGGTGGTAATGACAACGTGATGGCAAATTACTTGCCCACGGTCCTTGAAGGGTCTACCTGCTCGTGGTTGCTTAACCTACCGGTCGGATCTATCTATACTTGGGAGTAGCTCCGCGATACTCTGATTGCCAACTTTCAAGGGACGTATGACTGTCCCGGGGAGGAGGATGATCTTCATCGGATGAAGCAAAAAACCAACGAAACTCTTCGATAATATATCAAGAGATTCAGTCGGGTTTGAAACTCTATCCCAGAGATCGCAGAATCTTCTGTCATTTAGGCTTTTAAAGCAGGGCTGAGGAATTGCTAGTTTACAGAGGATATTGCAATAAATCCTCTATGAACGACCATCGAACTTTTCGACATGGCAGATAAGTATGCAGCCGCTAGTGAAGCGGTCGAATGGTGCGATGCTATTGATCGAAAAGATAAAATTCCCCAGTCAGGCCTAGAAAAACAGGAGAAGAAAAGCAAGAAGTCTCTTAAGAATAAGAAGAATCGCAAGCCCGATAACAAGGAAATCCTTACGATTCCTGAAAAGTTTACGAAGGGCAAGAGAATCTTCACTGGTTGGAACAAGTCTAAGGCTCCGACCAGCGATTACATGAAAAGTAAGAAGTGGTGTCCACTTCACCAGACAGCAGGACATAATTTGTGCACCTGCTGATCTTGGCAAAATAAATTAGAGGATTACTACTCAGATAAAGATCTCTTCCCCTCTATAACAGAACTCGGAGAACCAAGCTCCAAGAAAGAAAAAGATGGCGACGAAGAGATAGAGTACCAGGAGCCGTGGCACACAGTCGATATGATTTTTAGTGGATCCTCCTCGTACGAGTCAAGACGTCGTCTAAAGGTCGTGGAATGGGAGGTGAACTTTGCTAAGTCTTCGATCACCGCTAAGCCGTCCAGGTGGTCGAAAACTATAATGTCCTTCAGCAAATAAAACTGCCCCATCCTGTTGACTCGACCAGGTAGATTTCTTATCGTAGTTGAACCTACTATTAACAATTGTAAAGTTAATCTAGTCTTAATAGATGGAGGCAGTTCTTTAAATATTTTATTTATAGGAGCATTGGAAGAGATGCATATTCCCAAGTCTAAGGTAAAACCCGTGAAATATGCCTTTCACGGCATAGTTCATGTTTCTACCATCAAACTCTATGACGGCTGTCCCTACCAGTTACATTCGGAAGACCCGACAACTTCCAAACAGAAAAGGTTACATTTGATGAGGTAGATTTTAAAACGGCATAAAATGGAATCCTCGGTCATCGACTTTAGCAAAATTTCTGATAGCCACGCACTATGGTTATCAAAGTTTAAAAATGTTAGGACCGAAGGGAGTCATCACGGTTCGAGGAGATCGAAAAATGGCTTATGCATGTGATCGAAAATCCTTAGAACTGGTCGCTCAGCTTTCGACCAGAGAAACTAATCTGTCTACCATGCAGGTCAAGCACTCGAGGCCAAAGATAGCCCCAAAGCCTTCCAACCAGACCAAAGAGATACCACTCGGTAAAGGCACTTCTCTGGAAAGCACCAACGCTTCATCTGGCTCAAGAAACTAATGCGTCTGTCTAGAAGATACTAGTCAGGGTAGGACTCGACCACAAATAGGAAGAGTCGCTTGTCTCCTTTCTTCAAGCAAACTAGGGCCTAGCAGGAGTCCGACATGCCCAGAGTCCCCAAGGAGGTGATCGAGCACAGGCTAACTATCCAGTCTGATAAAAAACGGGTCAAACAGAAGCTAAGACGTTTCGCATCTGATCGGAAGGCGGCAATTCAGTCGGAGATTGATAAGCTCCGCAAGACGGGATTCATTCATGAAGTCGACCACCCATAGTGGCTCGCCAACCCTGTAATGGTTAGAAAAAGCAATGAAAAATGTTGAATGTGTATTAACTTCATAGATCTTAATAAAGTTTGTTCGGATGATAATTTTCCCCTTCCACGCATTGATCAACTTATAGACTCTACTTCCTAGTGTGAGTTGTTAAGTTTTTTAGATGCGTACTCAGGGCACCACCGGATTAATATGAGTAAAGATAATGAAGAGAAAACTTCCTTCATTACTCCACATGGCACTTATTGCTATGTTAAGATGATATTTGGTCTACAAAACGGTAGTGCGACTTTTCACAGAATGATGCAAAAAAACCTTTAATCCACAGATAGGTCGAAATCTAGAAGCTTACATTGATAACTTGGTTGTGAAAAGCATCGACGCTAGTGACCATAGTTCCGACCTGCACGAGACTTTCAATAACTTAAGAAGGCATAACATAAAGTTAAATCTAGAGAAGTGTGTGTTTGGATTTTTTTCGGGAAAGCTTCTTGGATTCCTAGTTTTGGCTAGAGGTATTGAAGCAAATCCAGCAAAAATATCGGTCATCGACCAGATACGCCCTCCGACCACAAAGAAGGAAGTTCAAAAACTAACCGGTTGTATGAAGGCTTTAAGTTGTTTCATAGCACGGTTAGGTGAGAAAGGATTATTTTTTTCAAACTTATTTGGAAACATGGAAGTTTTGAGTGGACTAAGAAAGCAGACGATGCCTTTGAAAAACATAAGAACTACCTTACGAGTACCTCGATCTTAACATTGCTGATTTACGTGGCTACAACGCCGCAAACAGTTAGTTGTGTACTGGTCGTAGAACGTGACAATGTACAACGACCAGTGTATTACGTAAGCGAAGTATTACATGGACCAAAGGAAAGATACCCACAGGTCCAAAAGTTGCTCTATAGTCTCCTTATGTCTTCAAGGAAAGCCAGGCATTACTTTCAAGACCACAAGGTGGTCGTACCAATCGGATATCCCCTTGGTCAAATTCTTAGAAATAGGGAATCATCAGGATGAATAGTAAAATGAGAGGTCGAGCTTGGGGCGTTCGACCTCCATTTCATCTCACAAACAACAATCAAATTCCAGGCAATAGTAGAAGTCATTACCGAATGGACAAACCCTGAACTCACCCAAGGCCCCGAGTATGAACACCACGACGAGTGAACGATGTACTTTGACGGTTCATTGATGCTCAAAGGCTGGGGGGCTGGAGTCGTCCTAATATCCCCTACTGGAGAACATATCAAATACGCCATCCAGCTAAACTTTCCTGCAACAAACAATGTGGCAGAATACGAAGGTTTACTAGATTTTATTTTGTGAGAGAACGGGCCGCTGCGAAGATGCTAGATGTTCGGTTCATTCTTACAGGAGATCAAGTAGCAAATGTGTTTACTAAGGCGCTGGGTCGTCAGCCATTCGATCGTCTTAAATGCAATCTCAATCTGATCTCTGATAGTTGAGATTGAGAGGAGCCGCCTGGGCACTGCCGTTGAATGCCCCTCTTCTTTTTGTTATAGTAAGCAAATGTGCGAAGGCGCTACCAACCATCACCAGAGATGACGGCAAGGAGAGGAGGAGGAGGAGGACGTCAGCGAGCTGGTGTGCGATGGCGGATCCAGACGTGGAAGAAGGGGGATGGCGGTGGCTGGTGGTCGGGCGGTTGGAGGAGGAGGAAGGGGGTGGCGCCGAAGGCGCAAAAGTGAGGTGAGTCGGTGGGTGGTAGCGTCGGGATAGAGTAACTGGCGGCGTGGGGAGGGTGGGAGGCTCGGAGAGGAAGGGATTAGGTTTAGGAACGTCTTGCACATGTGTCATAATCCAGTGGTTGAGATAATTCGATCCAAAGGCTTAGAATTCGACTGATTTTGAAGGGAAAAAACACTCAGCTGCTGTTAGTGCTATCTAAATAGGCGGCCCGGCCCGGCCCGGCTCAGCACAATCATGATGGGGCACGACTCATATAGGCACGGCCCGTTTTGGCCCAGCTATTAGAAATAGATATGAAAATTGCAAAAAAATATTAGATAATTATATTGAAAATGTGATAAAAAGATTTATTAATGTCCAAATGGCTACCTCATTAAAACCTTCACCAAGTAAAAACTTAAAATGAGAAAACCTTAGCAAAAGAAAAAGAGTATAATATTTAGCTCTATATACATGATACAATCTTGTTCTACGTGTCGATGTTATTATCTAAGTACAGATTTTTGAACACCTCCGACAACAGTAACATAGATTTTTATCTCTATTATTCTCAAACAGTAACAAAGATTTTGTTTCCGAACGGGAATATTTTCCCTTGAGAGATTAAGGTGGGTTCTACGAGCTTTCAAAATTCTATACCAGGGATTCTGCCCCTGATTCCGTCCCTTCGGAGCTTCCATGCACTTCCACAGCTACTCCATACCCTGCCTGGTCCGCGGCTGTCCTCGGATTGATCCACGGTGGTACAGCCCAGCACTGCGCTGCTTCATCCAGCTCATCCATCCCCTGATCAAAATCGCTCATCCATCTTGGTTGGCAGCGGAGGGCGCCGCGCCGGTTCCCAGGATCGGGAAAGGCTCGCGGACCGCAATTACTCCCTGCCCCATCTTCGGCGAATCCGCACCCGTGGTCACAGCAGACGGACAGCGCACGCCTCGCCCGCAGCGCGGCCCAGACCACCGGAAATCTAAAAACGCACTTCTGCCCGGTTCGGCACAGTGAAAGTGAGTAAGTGGGAGGAGCTAGCAGCGGGCGGGCAGGTGGGCGTACGACTTACGAGCCGTACGTACGTACGTACGTACGTACGTACGTACGTGGTGGATTGATTGGGGTCCGTGGTGTGTTGTCTGTGGGGCGCTTTTTTGTCTCTCCGCGCGGTGAAAGCTGGTGGGTGGTGATAAGCGCTTCTACAAGCTCGCGACGCCGGGGATGATGGGGGCGCGGATGCGCACGGAGTGATGAAATCCGGCGATGGCGCCGCACTCTGCGCCATAACTCGTGTACCTAGTTAGCTAGCTCGGGGGCCCTGTTTGTTTATCCGATCTGCTTCGCTGCCAACTTGTACTTGCGTTCTGTCTGTGCTCCCAATTTGATTTGTCCCGCAGCGTACGTTTAATTTAACGGTTTTTGCTCAACATCTTTTTTGTCCCACAGCGTACGTTTAATTTAATGTTTTGAGTTTTACACTTCTTCTTACAACATTTGACTATTTCCTCAACCCAAAAAAGTTAAATTTTAGTTCATTTATAATTTCATTATACATAAATTACAAGAATTTATGTATACAATTTTTGTTCTTAGTTACTGTAATTATTGTCCAAAGTCTTAATAACTCATATTTCCATCACATGATTCAAAATCTAACATATACTTTGAGATATTTAGCAAAAACAAAGACGAAAACAAAGATAGAAAATAAAATTCTATGTCAACAAAATACGACAATGAGGTGAACCCGTTATAGTCCGAAAAAAAATCATAATAAATTCAGACTCAATTCATCGTATGAGAAGAAGTGCAAATCTCAAAGCATATCGGACGGATGAAAATTCGACTATTTTGACAAAAGAAAACAATCGAATGTTATTTACCAAATCTCCAGAGAAGACGATGTTGCCGGCCGAAGCACAAATCTCCCAGCAAAATTGTAAGGTCAGAAAATCGACTGTTTTCTCTTAAAAAACATGCGACAGTTTTTTTTAGCAATTTCGTAAATAATTTACTGTAATTTTTGTATGATAAAATTGTAAATAAACTAAAATTTAACTATTTTATGTTGAGAAAATAGTCGAATCTAATATAAACGGGTCCTTAATTTAATAGAACTGTTGGTATATGTACTCATGTGCCGTCTGTTTGTTATCGACGGCCGGACTAACTTAAACTATGCTCGCTTACCTTGTTTCTAGTATAATACTGACCAAACTAAGAAGCCAATGTTAGTACACATGTTAAGATCGAGTAGATGCGTCACGAGGTCGAATTAATGGAAACGCCGTTTTGACAGGTTGGTTAATTCTCGAGGGTTTTGCATCCTGAGCGGGACCTACCGCTACCAGTATGCGCTAGCTACGTTAACGTTCCTCTGGACATAGCAACACCAAAACATTGTACACGTTTGCTGTAAATGCCGAAAGGAGAAGTTGCATTCATTGATTTGCTGGGACGTTGAGCATTACATTGTGTGAGGCGAAATGAACCGAAACCGGTATATATACTTGTCACCGTAGACGCGGTGCCGTTCTTCAACAGAAGAGGCGGCCTAGTGTACTACAGTACTGGCACCTAACAAGATCATAATGTACAGTGCGCACCATCGTACTTGAACAGAATGGCAATGGATTCAGCAATCAGGGAGTTAGAACTAGGACAATGCTAACACTCGGATGTTCGGAGGTGTAAAAAAAAATCGGACGTCACTGGTCAAATGATTTCTTATCCGCGCCTCTCGCCATATCTCACTCTGACTCCTCACATCTCTCTCTCACTCTCATGGACTGTCTTCTCCCATCTCTGCCTGACTCCCCACATCTCTCTCTCTCAAAGCTCCAAGGTCGCCACTGCTGCTCGAGCTCGTGAGCTCCACCACCCCAGCCAAGGCCCTGGGCGCCCGCGAGGACGACGATGACACGGTGTGGCGAATCTCGGTGTCAACGTACGCCTCCCGCGTGGAGTTCCTCAAGTTCATGGAGACAAATGTTGCGACCCTTCACTATTTCAATATTACATGCATTCTCTCGAATTGTTGCAGCAACTTTCTTTATTGTTGTGATTTGGTTTGTTGCAATACATTTTCCTGAAATTTTGTAGGAAAATGGTTTTGTTGCAACCATTGTCACCGAGTGTTGCACATATGAAATCAAAATGTTTCATAATTTAGTTTTAAATGTTACAAAGTTCTTAATGTTGCAACAATTATTTTCGGATGTTGCAACTTTTTTTTTTCCAGATGTTGCAATGTAGTAACATCGAAATTTGTTTGATTAGTATATTTGAATTAGTTCTTAAGTGTAGCTAGGTTCTATACTAATGGTTTCCATGTAATTTCGGTGAGAATATGTTATTTTTCCCATATTTTTTGGATTTTTTTGTTGGGTGTGTGATGTTGTATAGTACTTTTGCTTGATTCGGGGGGAAGGAAAAACGCACCGAGATCACATGGCTGAGCATTATGACGTCAGATCAGACGACAAGGCGTGGCGTACGACTCACATGGCTAGTCACGTCCTTAGAACTAAGAAGAACTAACAACCAGAATCACCTATGCCAACTAACTGGCGTAATTTAGGTCCAAACGAGAAGGGAAACCGGTTTCCAAACTAGTCGAGTCGTGGGTCCAAGCCCCCGCATTTCTTTAGCCAGACGTGCACACGCGAGCACCGGCGTGCGTCTTGCATGACATGGAGACGTGACTTCCACCGTACATTCCACACTTCCACGACAGCCGCGGCTCGTCACTCATGTGCTGCTATCTCCTCCTCGGCCGTTGTTGTGGTCCTTAGTCATAGTTGTCGATCCCATCTCGGAGATCATTTTGGTTTGCTTTTTTGGTATGAAATGTGTCGGTACAAGTTTATTTTGGTGTATCATTCCAGATTTTAATATAATAATATATTTATAAATATATATGTAATTATATACACCCATAATTTTACTTACAATCCCACTTCAAATACATAACCATAGAATAAAAATAATACATAGTTCAATGAGTTCATAAACACAAAGTTTGCATGTAGTTAAATAATACAACACGAGTTCATAACTTTATATATTTTTACCATAGTCTAGCGAAATTTCATTTACTGAAGAAGTAGTATTGAATTGAGCCTTTGGGTTTGATTCAAAGCTCTTCCTTGGTCTTCAAATCAAACAACTGAAAGAAGGCACCTTCGTTCACCAGAGTAAGTATACAAAGCACCTTCTTCGGCGCTTCAATATGGGAAGCGAGAGGCCAATGTCTACTCCCATTGCAACAACCACCGTCTTTGGACCACGATGAGGATGGAGAGTCGATGGATCGGAAGGAGTATCGCGATATGATTGGCTCCTCCTCTATCTTACAACGTCGGGCGGACATACAATTCGCCCGTATGCGTGCGCTGCGCTTCGAGCTTCCTCGTGCCTCTCATCGTCAAGCGATGACGCGCATATTCGGTACCTTCAAGATCGCTTGACTTTGGACTCTGGTATTCTTCCTCTTGGGTCTTTCGATTGAGCATTTTACGATCTTGATTTACGGTGTAGAGTGGATAGGAAGAGTACTTACGGCACTGTCATTTCTTGGGCACATCTCTTGTTTCTTGGTCTTCTAGAAAGCAGTCTTACATTGCCTGATCTGGTGAGGCCGAGTATGTGGCTGCCGCGATGGGTGCTCTCGAGTTCTCTGGATTTTGTCCCATTGCGAGACTATGGGTTATCTTTGGGAAGTGTTCCTCTTTTCGTGACAACATACGCAATTAATATTGCTAAAAACCGGTGCAACATTCGAGGACTAAACACATTGACATTCGATTTCATTTTCTGAGAGACCATGTTGAGAAAGGTGATGTTGTGCTTCACTTTGTAGAGTCTGAGCAACAGCTTGCAGATATTTTCACTAAGGCTCTTGACTCTTCGCGCTTTGCTGCTTTGCTTGCGGGGAGAGTTAGGGGTTATTAGTCCTATTGGGCTGTTTTGAGGGGGAAGTTGCTCTTTTTGCATTCATTGTATCATAATGCATGTTTCAATTCATTTGTCTTGCATTGTATAATAAAATTAGTGGAGCTTTGATTATTATCCTTGTATGACTAAATTTCATCTTCTATACCTTGTCATATCAAGTGATAGCCTGCTAGACTTCTTTTATGGCTCTTCGTGTTGGGCTTAGCCTTTGCCTTGCTAGCTTTGTATCTGTGAGAGATTTGAATCAAATCATGTCTTGTTGGATCTTGTGACTAGTCTTGCTCTAGTGATCCTCTTATGATTCTCGCCATGTCTTACAAGTTGAATTGAGTCTTGAACTTATTCGACTTGAAAAATGAGCTTTTATCTTATTAAGTCAAGCAAGCTGAAAAATGAGATTTTACGTGCGAAAAAGCGATCTCACCAATCCTTTCTCATGAGACGGCTTGCCATTGCACTCGGCATGAACTCGGGGGAGTTTTGGATGACCTAGATCATTCTTTTAAGCTTATCGCTTGAGATGGTGTGAGCAAGGCTTGAGATCTAGCACGACAAAAAAAGGAGAAAGAAAAAGAAAAATTGCCCAAAAAGGGCTAAGTGCTTGAGCTTTGCTTCAAAAGAATTTTCTTAATGCTCAAAATGCCTCAATTCTTGTTTTGAGTCTGTTTATACTTATAGACATGGCTTGACTCATTTTTGGTTGCTTTGAGTGAATCTATGATTTTGAGCAACCTTTCATGATTTCAATTCTGTTAATCTCGTTCTTTGCTATCTTGGTTTTAGCTTTGCGGTACGTTTTGCCATGATTGAATATAGCGTCTTCTCTTTATATGGCTTGGTATAATACTTGTACTGTCTACATGTATAATGGTCATGGCTCCTTTTCACTAAAGTTCAAAAATAAAGTCATTCCTTCATGCTCTTTCTTTTTCATGCATCTTGATGAATTCATTGTCAAAGGGGGAGAAAGATTGTGAAGAAAATGTTTGGAGTTTGGAGCTTTTGGTAATATACAAGGTTTCATATAAAAGAACATACAAAAAAACTTTTGAAAATTTGTGATCATAGTGAGTTGAGTCTGGGTCTTA
Source organism: Hsuehochloa calcarea (assembly GCA_036346395.1). NCBI lineage: Eukaryota > Viridiplantae > Streptophyta > Magnoliopsida > Poales > Poaceae > Hsuehochloa > Hsuehochloa calcarea. The sequence goes on along the minus strand of CM070599.1, from coordinate 25,748,421 downwards.
TTGTCTTTTTCGATCGATTTGCAATTCAAGAAGACTCACAATGATCAAAGGTCAAATAGATCATTTTGTCTTTCATATGGACCTTAGTGAGATTTTGGCTACTTTACGGAAATTGCATCCTTTGGTGCTTTCATTGCCTTATCTCACTTGCCTATGCTATTGTGAAGCCGACTTGGAGTGCCCGAGGCTTTTTCTTGCTTATGGACCAAGTTGTGCCTTTATGCGAAAACGGCGAATTTTACTTTTCATTTGAAAAACCACATTTTCTTGAAAATTGCCAATGTGTTCATCAAGGGGAGATTGTGGATATCGTGAGGATATGTGCGATCTCGGGATGATGAGTCAATTGGCAATGGCGTTGTTAGTTTGCAAAATCTCGCATTTCGGGTTTGCTCCAAAATTTGTCGCCACTGGCCAGTCGGCCGGTTGTCTTGGCGGTCGAGACGAGCATTGTGGAGCAAAGCGATCGAGCCAAGCCATGGTGGCGGTCAAACCGCCATAATGAGATTTGGGTTTTTGAGTGGGCCAAAATAGGTTGTGTAGGCAAGTGAGGAGTCTCTGGATGTGGTCCCATCATTTTGGAGCTCAGTCAAAAGTTCTGTCTTGCATGACATGGCGACGCGACTTCCACCGTACATTCCACACTTCCAAGACAGTCGCGGCTCGTCACTCATGTGCTGCTATCTCCTCCTCGGCCGTTGTTGCGGTCCTTAGTCATAGTTGTCGATCCCATCTCGGAGATCATTTTGGTTTGCTTTTTTGGTATGAAATGTGTCGGTACAAGTTTATTTTGGTGTATCATTCCAGATTTTAATATAATAATATATTTATAAATATATATGTAATTATATACACCCATAATTTTACTTACAATCCCACTTCAAATACATAACCATAGAATAAAAATATTACATAGTTCAATGAGTTCATAAACACAAAGTTTGCATGTAGTTAAATAATACAACACAGTTCATAACTTTATATATTTTTACCATAGTCTAGAGTAATTTCATTTACTGAAGAAGTAGTATTGAATTGAGCCTATGGGTTTGATTCAAAGGAGGGTCTACTTCAATTATACCCGGTACCGGAATTTTCGGAATGATCGGTATTGAGGCCGGTACGGGATTGAGCTTGATGTGTGCCGTTTTGGATGCCGGTATGGCATGTTTCGAGTGGTACCAGAATGAAATTGATAAGATTGGTTCTCGCGCCGATTGGGCGAAACCGAGACGTACACACCTCATGTAGGGATGACAATATGTAGGAATTAATACGTGCTGGGCCCAATTTTTAATTCTATTTAATTCCTAGAGAATCTCAAAGGCTCATATGCACGTGCTAAAAATGATTAGTCCCACATGGAGAGTTGAAGGGGAGTTACACCACTTTATAAGGTGGAACGTTGTAGCCCCCTTGTGGAATTAGAGGAGGCCAACACACTGGCTCGCTCGCCTCACTGCCTCGTGCGTCAAGTGTGCGGTGCGAGTCGGCGGCGTCTTGCGTGCCGTCAGGCACGTCCAGTGCGCGCGTTTTTCTTTATCTATTCGAAAAACTAAACGCACCGACTCGAAATAATGGCTTTAACGAAGGTTCAGTTACCTGCGGTTTGCACTGGTTGATGGCAACCGTTTCGTCTGGTATCTGTATCTTCGTTTTTGGCTTTTGGCTATTACAGGATCAGAGATCTGTTCGTGTTCTTTTGTTTTTCCAATCGACTCCCACGAGAGACTAAGCAGCATTTCTCAGTCTGTGGCTGTTGTGACTGGCGATCTCTATCCCGGCGAGTCGCGTGTAAGGTCAAACCGGGAGAGCAGACCTCCGGAACCCCCGTCCTTGAAGGCTTTCACGAGCGAGGACGAATAAGGTTTTTGAGGAGCGTTTGCGCATCGTTCACGCTCGTCTTCATCCGATCGCTGCTTCGGATACTCTGCTTCATCTGCGCGTCTACTACCACGACGTCCACTACGCCATGGCGAACGACGATCTCACCAACACTTATGCTGCTGCTCCATCTAATGGTTCTGAGTATATCAATCTCTTACTTGTTGTTTGTTTAACTTTATTATCTGTTGTTATCTTGAACACTGAGATAGGAATACCACTTTCTGTTATTCTGGAAATTAGTATAACTATGGTGTCATGTCTGTTTGCTTTATGAAAAAGTTTAGAGTATTGTCCATGATTCATCTAGTATATTTCTGGATTACAGTACTTCGAAAAATGCTTATATATTCAAAAATCCAAAAACCTTATTCTAGGCATTTTTCATCAACTGGCTTTGCTGCTGTGCTAAAACCCTCTAAGTTTGATGGTGCGAATTACAAGAGGTGGCGCACCAAGATGATGCTTTGGCTAACTGCCATGAACGTTTTCCATGTGGCAAATGGCAAACCTGAATGAACATTTACTCCTGAACAGGAGCGAGCGTTCGAGGCTGCTGATAACCTTTTTAAAGGTGCCATGGTTAGCGTTCTTGGTGAAAAGTTAATCGATGCATACATGGTGATTAAAACTGGGAAAGAGATGTGGGATGCACTCGAGGTCAAGTTTGGGCTTTCAGATGCAGGCAGTGAACTGTATCCCATTGAGCAATATCATGACTATAGAATGGTTGATGGCCGTTATGTAGTTGAACAGGCTCATGAGATACAATCCATGGCCACAGAAATTGAGCACTTCAAGTGTGTGTTACCGGACAAATTTGTCGCAGGAGGCATTATTGCCAAGCTTCCTCCTTCTTGGAGGAATTTTGCTACTTCTCTGAAACATAAGAGACAAGAGTTTTCTGTTGAAAATCTCATTGGGTCTCTTGATGTTGAAGAGAAGACGAGAGCAAAAAATACACACACTAGAGGTAATGAGGGACATTCTAGTGCCAATGTGGTGCAGAAAAAGAATGGCCAAGCTCAAAAGTTCAAAGACAAGAACAAGACTGCATAAACAACTAGCTTCAAGAAGAAGAAGAAAAACACAAAGGATGGCCTTTGCTTTGTGTGTGGCGAATCTGGTCATTGGGCTAAGGATTACAGCCAACGCAAAGGTGGAAAGAATCAGCAAGGGTAGAATCCCAAGTCTGCTAATGTTGTTGTTGGTACCACTGAGACGAGAATTTCAGGGTATGGTAATTTACCTACTGTTCTTTCCGTATATCATTCTACCGATTGGTGGATAGACACTGGTGCTAATATACATGTGTGTGCTGATGTTTCATTGTTCTCTTCTTACCAGGTCACTCGGGATTCAGCCGTTCTAATGGGGAACGGGTCACATGCTACTGTTCATGGTGTTGGTACGGTCGATCTGAAGTTTACTTCGGGAAAGATTGTGCAACTGAAGAACGTGCATCATGTGCCATCTATCAATAAGAATCTCGTCAGCGGATCTCTTCTGTGTAGAGATGACTTTAGACTGGTGTTTGAGTCCAATAAATTTATTGTGTCAAAGTGTGGACAATTTGTTGGTAAAAGCTATGTGTGCGGAGGCTTGTTCCGCCTATCTCTTTTAGATTTATGTAATAATGTTGTGAACCATGTTTGCAGTGGTAATGAGACTACTATTTGGCATTCACGACTTTGTCACATAAATTTTGGTTGCATGACGCGGTTAGCCAGTTTAGAGTTAATCCTGAAATTCACCATTGCCAAAGGTTCTAAGTGTCAAGTTTGTGTGCAATCAAAGCAGCCTCGTAAGCCTCATAAGGCCGCGGAGGTAAGAAACTTGGCACCATTAGAACTCATACATTCAGATTTGTGTGAGATGAATGGTGTGTTGACAAAAGGTGGTAATAGATATTTTATGACTTTGATTGATGACTCCACTAGGTTCTGCTATGTGTATCTTTTGAAAACTAAAGATGAAACTTTTCACTACTTTAAAATCTATAAGGCATAAGCTGAGAACCAACTTGAAAGGAAAATCAAAAGGGTTAGAGTCGATCGTGGCGTGAGTAGTATCTTCGTTTTTGGCTTTTGCTATTACAGAACATAGATCTGTCGTGTTCTTTTGCTTTTCCAATCGACTCCCACGAGACTAAGCATCATTCTCGCCTGTGGTATGTAGATCGGCGTCTCTATTCCGAGTCGCGTACGGTCGAACCGAGAGGCGACCTCGAACCCCGCCCTTGAAGGCTTTCACGAGCGAGGCGAATAAGGTTTTTGGGAGCTTGCCGGTGCTCGCTCTCCATCTTCATCCGATCGCGCCGGATCCTCGCTCCATCTCAGGCGTCTACTACCACGACGCCCACTAATCCATGAGAGGGCGTCTCACCAACACTTCGCGCCTCCGCCTAATGGTTCGGGTATATCAATCTCTTACTTGTTGTTTGTCCGATCGCGATGGCGAGTACTTTATGAAAAAGTTTGCAGTACTTTTCTAATGAGTTCAATTTATTCGTGAGGAACATGGTATAATCCATGAGAGGGCGCCTCCTATTCACCCGATCAAAGCGGGGTTCTTTGAAAGAAAGAACCGACTCTAACTAATTTGGTTAACGCCATGTTAGATACATCGGGTCTTTCCAAAGCATGGTGGGGGGATCTATATTGACTTCATGTCATGTCCTAAGCAGGTGTAGGACCAGGAAAGGCGACTAGGGGGTGAATAGGCGCTTTCACAACTTTCTCGCCTAAATCAAATTCAACACGAACTTTACTCCTTTAGCTATGACTAAGAAGATCGATAAGCACACAATGGAAGTCTTATGTGAATTCGATAACCCCGACAACCACACGACACAAAAGTGGAGACTTAAACTCAAAAGGCGATTCGGGCACAGCGGTCCGACCGGCTACCACAGGCGGTCGGACCGACAGTCAACCAGCCGATCGACCGGCAACTAATCGGCGGTCGGACGGTGGGCAGCGATTCGACCCGGCGAGCAATGGCTCGAATATCTGGGCTATCGGACCATTGCTCAAATACCGGTCGACCGGTTCGATCCAAAGATCAAAAAGAACCCCAAATCCAAAACGAAATTTGATCCAACGTTTGATTCAACCAATGAAACTTGACCAAATTTCGAGCACACCTCCCTAATGATATTAGAGACCTATTTCTAGCGATCGATCTCTCGAGGATTTAACCAAGAAGTGTACAAACCCTAGAAATATGAAACTCTTGATTCAAGACTTGCTCATGGAGGTTGATAATCTAGATGACTCTAGGAGTATCCCCACACAACAAAGCAAGATAAATTAGTCCAAGGGACCAAGCAAAAACCTTTGAATCAAGGAAGCACCAAATTCATCCAAAAAGGGAGAAGAACACAAAGGGAGCAAATGATCTTTCAATTAAGCATCACAAGATTGTTTGATCACACTAGATGCTTACAAAGCCTCTCCAACAAGGAGGGCAAGAGCTCACACAAGGAGCACACTCCAAACTCTCCAAACCCTAGTTCTCCTCTCCTCTCCTTCAAACCCTAGAAAAGGAGAAGGAATGCCAAATGAGTGCTTAAGAGGGTTTTCCATCTCCCCCCTTTCTATTTATACTAGAGAGCTAGGGTTTCACTTTTGGGACCACTTACACATGGGACCCACACACATAACTATTGAAGCAATCGCCTGCTTCACCACGTGTAGGTTGATCAGCGGTTCTCATCACGTCGCCAAGCCTTTCTTGTCCGAATCCCATCGGAACCTCCCGAGACTCGCACCGATATCCGCCCGCTCGATCCAACAATTTGCACCGAACAACCTGTTCGATCCATCTTGCCCATCTCGCACCATGCTTGAGTCACACAACTCACCCGTGATCCGTGATCGCTCGACCTCGCTCTCCAAGCGTAGTCCCGATCCACCCACCGCTGACGTCGTTGACTGCAAGCCACCGCACAAAGAATAGACAAACAAACCGTTTCCGGAACAAGTTCTTCACAACTTGACCCACGTTAGCTCCAGCAATGCAATATACAACAATAAAGCATTGAACACCAAACATAAAATACATTCAAATCAACTCAATGCAAACTTGGCTAACCTCCAAGTCACTGCACGATCAGCCCAGCCCCACAAGGCGGTCCGACCGATTCAGTCGGTCGGACCGCTCCCACAACGACGGTCAGATCGGTCAAAAGACTTAGCCAAAAATCAAGCGTGAAAATCAAACCTTCCGAATTTTCAACTCAATAGAACTTTGATCGAGCTCCAAAATGATGGGACCACATCCAGAGACTCCTCACTTGCCTACACAACCTATTTTTGGCTCGGCTCAAAAACCTATTTTCATTTTGGCGGTCGGACCGCCACCATGGCGGTCGGACTCTCCACGGAGGTCCGACCGCCGACACCACCTGGCCGATCGCTGTGGTCCAGCAAATTTGGAGCAAACCCGAAAATGCGAGATTTTACAAACCAACAACGTCATTGCCAATTGACTCATCATCCTGAGATCGTGCACATATCCTCACGATATCCACACAGGGTTCCCACAAAGAATAAAGAGATAACCCCATATGAACAATGGGAGAAGAAAAGACTATCACTTTCATACTTGCGCACTTGGGGTTGTTTGGCGAAAGTCAATGTGTCAATTCCCAAAAAGCGTAAGCTTGGATAAAAAATAGTGGATTGCGTCTTTCTAGGCTATGCTCACCATAGCGTTGGATATAGATTTCTAGTGGTGAAATCTGGAGTACCTGACGTGCATGTCAATACAATTATGGAGTCCAGAGATGCTACATTCTTTGAGGATATTTTTCCGATAAAAGATATGTTTAGTTCATCGAGTCACGAGCCTGACACAACTCCTGGACCTGCCATTTCTATGGAATATTTTGAGCAAATTCCTGAGGAGTAAGACAATGAAACTCTGAGGAAGAGTAAAAGACAAAGGACTGCAAAGTCTTTTGGTCCTGATTTCATTGTGTACCTTGTGGATGATACTCCAAGTACCATTTCTGAAGCATATGCTTCTCCAGATGCGGAATACTGGAAGGAAGCAGTACGTAGTGAAATGGATTCCATTATCTCTAATGGAACTTGGGAGATCACTGAATGTCCTTATGGTTGTAAACCTGTAGGATGTAAGTGGGTGTTCAAAAAGAAGCTTATGCCCGATGGTACTATCGAGAAGTACAAGGCACGGCTTGTGGCCAAAGGTTATACCCAAAAGGAAGGCGAATATTTATTTGACACTTATTCACCTATGGCTAGATTGACCACTATTCGAGTACTACTATCTTTGGCTACCTTACACGGTCTTCTCATTCATCAGATGGACGTTAAGACGGCTTTCCTAAATAGAGAGTTGGACGAGGAAATTTACATGGAATAGCCAGATGGATTTATAGTAAATGGTCAAGAAGGAAAGGTGTGTAAGTTGTTGAAATCTTTGTATGGTCTTAAACAAGCACCTAAGTAATGGCATAAAAAGTTCGACAGAATTTTAACATCTGCATGCTTTATTGTGAATGAAGCTGACAGATGTCTGTATTATCGCTATGGTGGGGGCGAGGGAGTCATTCTATGTCTGTATATTGATGACATACTGATCTTTAGGACCAGCCTTAATGCGATTAAGGAGGTCAAGGAGTTCTTGTCTCAGAATTTTGAGATGAAAGATCTGGGAGTAGCTGATGTTATCTTGAACATCAAGCTGTTGAGAAGTGATGATGGTGGGATTACATTGTTGCAAACCCATTATGTGGAGAAGGTTCTGAGTCGTTTTGGTTATAACGACTGTAAATCCTCTCTAACACCTTATGATCCTAGCGTATTGCTTAGGAAGAATAGGAGAATAGCCAGAGATCAATTGAGATATTATCAGATAATTGGTTCACTCATGTATTTAGCTAGCGGTACCAGGCCTCACATCTCGTTTGCTGTGAGAAAACTAAGCCGTTTTGTTTCCAATCCGGGAGATGATCATTGGCATGCTCTTGAGAGGATAATGCGCTATCTAAAGGGTACTATGAGCTATGGCATTCACTATACCGGGTATCCTAGGGTACTGGAGAGTTATAGCGATTCAAACTGGATATCTGATGCTGATGAGATTAAGGCCACAAGTGGATATGTCTTCACACTTGGAGGTGGCGCTGTTTCATGGAAGTCTTGCAAGCAGACCATCTTAACGAGGTCAACAATGGAAGCAGAACTCACAGCATTAGATACTACTACTGTTGAAGCCGAATGGCTTCGTAAGCTCTTGATGAATTTGCCGGTGGTTGAAAAACCGGTACCGGCTATTCTGATGAATTGTGATAATCAGACTGTGATTGTCAAGGTGAACAGTTCTAAGGATAATATGAAAGCATCAAGACATGTGAAGAAGCAGACTGAAGTCTATCAGAAAAATGAGAAACTCCGAAGTAATAGCTTTAGATTATATACAAACAGCTAAGAATCTGGCAGATCCCTTCACAAAGGGTTTATCATGGAATGTGATATACAATGCATCGAGGGAGATGGGTTTGAGACCCACATGAGTTATACCATAGTGGCAACCCATCCTATGTGATCGGAGATCCCGTGAAGTATGATTGGCGAAACAAACTATTGGTTAACTGGGAGGAGAGTACTTTTACAGACCCACTCCATTGGAGATGCAACTCTCTCATAAATCTGTATGGTAGGTTGATATTTATCTTAATGTGTTATGTGGCTTGTTTAAGCAAAGATGTTGTCCTACAGAGTAGTCTTGAAAGAACACACCTATATGATCCCGACTGCTAGTCACAGTCTATGAGATAGGGTAATATATAGGAAACTCATGAATAGGCCAGGAGTATGACTTATATGCTCCAACCCGCGGGGATACCTGACAGCCTAGTATCAGTTAAGGACTTAAGTGAAACTTATTTACACAAAACTGCCAATTTAAGGCTTAGTCTATTGTGCAGTTGTGGATTAGTGTAGCTTCTGTTCTAGATGGATGTTCAACCTTATTCGGTCTCCATCGAAACACTGGTATATTAAAACAATATTGTGGATCAAGGCATTTGACATGTGTCTTTGAGATCTGGTGGGGGATTCTAGGAATTAATACGGGCTGGTCCCAGTTTTTAATTCTATTTAATTCCTAAAGAATCTCAAAGGCCCATGTGCACATGCTAAAATTGATTAGTCCCACATGGAAAGTTGAAGGGGAGTTACACCACTTTATAAGGTAGAACGTGGTAGCCCCCTTGTGGAATTGGAGGAGGCCAACACACGCGCACGCTCGCTCGCCTCTCCGAGCCGTGTCGTGCCGTGCGTGTGCGTGCGCGCAGGCACTTCTGGTGCGGGCGAGTTTTTTCTTTATCTATTCGAAAATCGAAACGCACCGACTCGAAGTAATAACATTAACGAATGTCCAGTTACCAATGAGTTATGGATGCGGTTTGCACTGGTTGATGGCAACCGTTTTCTCTGGTCTCTGTGGCTGTTGTGACTGACGGTCTCCATCCCGGCGAGTCGCGTGTACGGTCGAACCGGGAGAGCAAGCCTCCGGAACCCCCGTCCTTGAAGGTTTTCACGAGCAAGGACGAATAAGGTTTTTGGAGAGCGTTCACGCGACTGCTCGTTGTTCGTCTTCATCCGATCGCTGCTTCGGATCCTCTGCTTCATCTGCACGTCTACTACCACGACGTCCACTACGCCATAGCGAACGACGATCTCACCAACACTTCTGCTGCTACTCCGTCTACTGGTTCTGGGTATATCAATCTCTTACTTGTTGTTTGTTTAACTTTATTATCTATTGTTATCTCGAACACCGAGATATGAATACCACTTCTCGTTCTTCCGAAATTAGTATGACTATGGTGTTCATATCTGTTTGCTTTATGAAAAAGTCTAGAATATTGTCCATGATTCATCTAGTATATTTCTGGATTAAAGTACTTTAAAAATGCTTATATATTCAAAACAATCAGTCGCGACGAGCATGGGTAGTGCTTGCCCATACCCATGTCACTACTATATTTTCGCTCACGAGCATGTCTGCAAAGGGTGACAGGCAGAGAAGTTCGCTCATGCCTATCGCCTACCGGCATGTCCGTGTTCTTGCCAGGGAGGCGAGTTGCGTCGACGACCACGAGAGGGAGGAAGGCGAGTGGCGATGGCTAGAGGGAGCGAGGAGAAGAGGATTGGGGAAGGAGCCATGTGCGTGAGGGATTGGAGGCAGGCTGAATAGGATGATGGGTCGTTGACTTATGGATTAGGCTAGCGGGCAAACGAACGAAGTGACACAGTTGAAACTCACCCATGCCCACGCATCCTTTGCCCGATAGACGAAGAAAGACACCTGTACCGCCCGCTAGCCTCGTGCCGTGCGCGGACGAGAAGAGCTCAACGGGGCGGGCAAGCGGACGGATTGGGTGCCACCTTTCCGCACTGTGCAGGCCGCGGAAATGCGGAGTTGGATTTGGGCCACACCTGCCGAGCCGTAGAGCCCATCAGAAGCCTTGGTTGAGATGGTGCGGACCGTCCCGTGAGACAAGCTTGGTGTATACTCCAACCCAACACAGCCGGGTGGCCAGGGGGATCGGTTGTGGGGGAGCGTGCGACCGTGCGGCACCTCTCCCCATAGTCGTTTCGGCCCCCGTCGTTTGTGGTGTCATCCATCCCACTCGGCCACTCCCACTCCCCACACCCAGCCGCGCCCGCCCGCCACCCCTCGGCGCCACGCTCCGCCCGCCGCCGTCTTCCTGCTCCAGCCTAGCCCCACTCCTCCGCGCCTCCGGGCCGGATTCGTCGTCGGATTTGGGGATCTGCCTGCGCGTGGAACGTCAGGTACTTGCTCCCGTGGTTCGAGAGCTCCCTCCTCCTTACAAGGCGTGGTTGCTTCTTCTATGTGTGTGCTTACGCCTCTTTAGCTTCGTTCCTTAGTTGCGCTTGAGATTACTTCTAGCTGTATCTGCGGGGTAGGCAGTGACGGAGGCTTGACCAAAATCTCAAGAGTCTAAAGATCAAAGAAAATTAAGGACACTGCTCGTCACCACCGGGCCCGGCTGTAGCAAGCCCACGACGCACTAGCGGTCAGCGCCTCGTCTCGTCTCCTGCTCCCGGGCTTCGCCACTATTGAAGTGGCTAGTCCTAGTAGGCAGATGAATCTAATCTAACCAAATTGAACCGGCTGTGATATGCATCCATGCTGTTAAATTTTTTTTTCTTCTGAAATACTGGGGCACGTCTCAGGTTAGCTAAGGTGAAGCTCCGTCCCTGGGGTAGGAGTGTTGCAACCCGCCGGGAAGAGGCCAGGCCACCCGTTTGTGGCTGCTCTGATCCTCGGGATGATCCCATGCTCATTGTTTGCAAGGAAATTTCGCTTCTTGTTGTTGCTAATAAGAGGAGCGCAATACTGGAGTCTGGAGTACGCCCTAAAGAGATAGATTATGTTGGGGTTGGGTGTAGTTTGCTTTGTGCTACAAAACATGGTTTCCTCTTTCCAGTACGTTTACCAGCGGGGAAGTGGAAATCTTTTGGTATGATGAATGGATTGTAGCTTGGGCATGGTAAGTTGCATCCCTAGCTTGTTAATTCCAGCATGTTGTTTAGTTTTCAAATGATAAGGTATGTGCAGTTTAATTAGGCCGAGCGATAATGTCATTGCTTTCATTAATTCTATGCGGAATAATTTTTAGCAACACAACACAATAAAATGAATTTGAAAAGCCAATGTTGTGACTAGCCAACCACATGTGTGGCCCGTGAACTAATCATCTGGATGGTTCAATTTGCAGTTTGGTTCTACTTTGCACAATCTAGTTGTCCAATAGTAATGCTTCACCCAGCTAATGCTTTTATTTGTTTCTAATATCTGCAATTAGAATGGAAATGTGTGCTTCGTCTTCAGACAATGGAACCGGGGAGACTGCTGAGGATGCTTCCAATGATGAGGGCACCTTCGACAATGGGACTGAAAATGTACCTGAAGGGCCAAATACGACAGAGAATATTTTAGCATCAGGTTTTGTAAAACAAAGAGAAGCTGCTATATCCAATATGGAGCCAGAAGTTGGTATGATATTCCATTCAGAAGACCAAGCCTATCTTTTCTACAATTACTATGCCCAGAGAAAGGGTTTCAGTGTTCGCAAGGGCCATCTTGGTAGGAGAATGGATGGGAGTGTTCGCGACAGGGTGTTCTTATGCAGCAAGGAAGGTGTACGCCAGACACATAGGACTCATGTAACTAAGAGGAAACGAGAGAATGCCAGAACTAACTGTATGGCTAGGATTGAGTTTAAAGTTGGCCATGATGGTGTCTGGCTTGTTAGTAAAGTCATATATGAGCACAACCATCTTCTAGTGCGCCCACATAAGGCGCACCTGCTAAGATCCCACCGAAGGTCGACCATCGCTCAGCAAAATGAAACGGGTGAGGATTCTAATGAACCTGCTGAAGCATCAGAGTTTCCCTTAGAAGCTGCCTGTGAGGCTGAGTCAGTTGGGTTTCTTCTAAAGGATCGGAGCAACTATTTGCACACAACAAGAATGAGAGAACTTGAAAAAGGAGATGCTCAATTTCTTTTGGAATATCTGAAAGCCAAGCAGTTGGAGGATCCATCATTCTTCTATGCTGTACAACTCGATGAAAGGGAACAAGTAACAAACTTCTTCTGGACTGATGCACGATCGATAATAGATTGGTGGAGCGCATCAAAGTCACCACAATTCAATCTTCATCACGGTGCTTCACCTCGGCCGCGCCGCAAAGACCGAGCCAACCGCATACCCCAGCTCCCATGGACACCGCGCAATGAGAGATGTTCCAGATCCGAAGGTTCCGGTGTCCACCTTGTACAACCTCCGGTGCTCTTGGTGATTGAGAGGCGGTGGAGGCTGTGGCCACCGCGCAGAGTGATCCAGTGAAGCCTCGGACCTCGAGTGACTCGGACGCAGCGCGCAATGAGCAAGCGGCGGATTGCAACGCCGAGGAAGTCGGAGCGGCACCGCCGAGCGAGGAGAGCTCGATGGACACGGCGCGGAGCAATCACAACCAAGCAATGACAGTCGATGAGGTTGGGGCACGCTGAGGCGCGGAGGATGCTGCGACGGCCTTGCCGGCGGCGATGTTACCTTTCAGCGCAGTCGGGGCAGCGTCGGAGCGGAGCGGCGGGGCTCAGCGACAACCCGAAAGCATCGGCGAGAACCCTATTATTACTTTGGGGATGTTGTCTTGTTTGATACAACCTATCGATCAAACAAAAACGAGATGCCTTTTGCCCCCTTCGTTGGTATTAATCATCACAAGCAGATTGCTGTCTTCGGTGTTGCTCTCTTGTTGGATGAAACAACTGAATCATTTCTTTGGTTGTTCAAAACTTTCATGGTTGCAATGTCTAACAAGCAACCTATGACAATCTTTACCGATAATTGCCCAGCATTATCTAGAGCAATTAACATGGCCCTGCCACAGTGCTGCCACCGCCTTTGTTTGTGGCATATATTGCAAAATGTCAGCGCACATGTCTCGCACATCTACAATAATGAGCCTAATTTTCAAAAAGATTTCATCCACTGCATTTATGAATGTGGTACTGAAGACGACCTCAATGCTGGATGGATTAGTATGATCAAGAAATATAATCTTGGCAGCAATCCTTGGTTGCAAGATATATATGCAGTACGAGATAAATGGGCATCTTGTTACCAGCAGAGCCCCTTTTCAGCTACCATGGATACAATGCAGTGGACTGAGAATATGAGAAGTCACTTCATGAAGCTTTTTAACAGGAAGCTACCCCTCTCTAAATTCATTGAACAGTACTATAAGACACTCATACGATTTCGTGAGAAGGAACTGTATGAAGATCACAAGTCAAGACAATCCAAACCAATACTGCTGGTGGATGTGCCAATGTTGAATGAAGCTACAGAGTCATATACAAGGCTGATGTACAGTGATTTTGAGGGTGAATTCAAGAGCCAACTTTCCTGTCTTTGTGAACCAGTTGCAGTCAATGGGACCTTGTACAGTTTTAATGTTTCCCCTCCCGATAAGCAGTGCCTTGGTATAGTTGAATTTGACACATCCAGTAATTTAATCACATGCAGCTGCAGAAAGTTTGAGACCTTGGGCATCTTATGTATGCACGCGCTAAAAGTTCTTAACAATAACATCTTTCATTTTCCACCACATTATATCCTGAAAAAGTGGACAAAAAATGCCAATGTACGGGTTATACCTGATAAAAACCAGTCAATAGCCGGGAGGGAAGATCAGGATGCTCTGACATCGCAATATAGCAGGGTCTGGCGAAAGGCCATTTCAATTGCTGTGAAAAGAGCATTTTCTGAGGACACGCTGCAGATGTTTGAAACTGAGCTTGAAAAGTTGACCATAGATATAGAGCAGATTCTACGGACTTCTCCATTCAGTAAACAAACTGATGTTGAAGATGTCAGTGTAGTTAATGATGTACAGCAGACTGTTCTAGAAGGTGGCAGAAAAAAGAGGGGTAGGAAGCCCAAGGGGGGCGCTGAGAAGAAAAAAAGAGAAACCCAAGCCTTCACCAGTCAAAATCATAATATCACCCCCCATCATATCCCTCAAGACATAGGAAATACAAGTATGTACAATTGTAAATTGTGGATTTGTTTTCCCAGGCATACTATGTATATTTTCCACCCACTCATCTTATGCATCTCTCTGCAGGGCTGTGTGAGTCTGCGGATCAAATGATGCTTGATGATTCGTCACATATTGCTTCTTACCCTAGAAATGAGGTCTCACCGTACTGTAACCACATACCACTGCAACCTTCAGAATACCCTTTTGCACCAGAAGCCATCATGCCCACCCAAGTAAATCAGGCTTGCTTGTTTGCTATTATCAATAAACTGTTGTTATGTGCAGCCTAATCTAATTTTGCTTCTTGTTGTTTATCAGGAACCTTTATTTACTTCACAAGGAATATTTGATCACGGTGTAGCATCACAAACGTCAAGCAATTCTAACATGGCATGGTGCACTCCAAGGGGTTCAGGTGGTGTCACCATGCTCGTTGTCTCCAGTCAACCTCGGAACTTTGTTAATTGGATGGCTGAGTCTCATGCAGTTCCAAATGTTCATGTGCCAAATAGCAATATGGATGAACACATGGTGGAGTACCCAACTTCTAGACTACGATGCTTCACTTTTAATTGGCATACAATGTAAAACTCATGACTTTTTTTTTCCCCGGCAGCACCCTAGTGTTCCGACAGGTCACCAGCCATGACCTCACGAGCGTAATTTTGATATTAACAAAGGTAGGAAAATATGCTTACGATGATGTCAGTACTCATCGGTATATCTTTGATCTAAAATCATTGCTATTTTAGGTGACTGAACAGGACTGAGCATATTATCAACGTGACTGATTAGCTGCTCTTTGATGGGGAGTAAAAACACACTTCTTCCAAACAGAGACTTGGAACAAGGAATCATGCGGGATGCGTTCTAACATTCTTTTCTGTTTTCCTACCGGGTGCCATTCCTGATTCCTTGTAGCCTTTCTAAACATCAACTAGGAGATAGTTCGTAGTTGTCCCTGTAATTAAGCAGTTTAGTTTATAGTTAATTTAGTCTGTTAATGTGTGAGCCTGTATATTTGTAAATTGAGGTGCGATTCGGAGATTACCAGTTTCTTCAAGATTCTTGTATTCCAGCCATCAAGTTTGTGCATGGTCTCAGAGTTTGACATCATCCGTTCTCTGCTTTCCTGAGTTGAAGGGTAACCTGTGTTTCATTTTCATTTTTCCTACCTGTTTCAGACATGCATATGGGATTATCACTGAGCAAAGATGCTTCTTGTCACCAGTTCATGCCGAATTGTTGTCGTGATACAGGTGCTCTAATGATAACAATCAAAGGACAGGGAAACTGGAAGGGAAAGCGCATTGATTTCATATTCAATTCTAGTTTCTACCCTTGTACCTCCTTTCAGATTATTGTGTTGTTCTGTACGCAATTCACGTGTTATTGTCCTCGTGAATGTATTGTAGCCCTCGACGTTCATCAGCCTTGCTATCCTCTATACAGAACGAGATGCATCGTGCTCAGCAGTAATGGAAGAAGAAGATTGTTCATTGTTCGTGTCCTGGACCACATGTAATCTGCTTTGCATACTCGATCACTCGCCTCCTGATTGAGCTGCAAGTACTGCCTCGTAGCTTCCGTTTTTGCTTTACCTTCTCTCTCTCTCTCTCCATGTGATGCTTCAGTAGATGAGCTGACGTCCGAAGATGACGTACTATGCAATTCGCGGTCCTGTAGAACACCAACTCGAAAACGCTCCTTTGCTTTTATGCAATCTATGAACATTGGATGCTGTGTGGTATCATCCTTCATGTACCGGAATTACAGCTTTATTGTGTGCGTGCTTTTGCTGTTGCAATTTAAGAGAGAACCACACAGAGTTGCATTTGCATTCAACGGTTTTTTTCCTCTCAAAATAAAACTTTTTTTACATTTTACACAAATAAACCAAGATTTCTTTTTAACAAAAAGAAAGCAAAAATAACCCTCAGATACTGGCCTACTGGCCTACCAAGCGACAAGACTCAATCGCGCGATAGACCAACGATTTGAGCCTAGCTGGCCCACAACCGCGGACATGTCGCGTGACTGCGGCCTGTCAACACTAGGGATGCCAATTGTGCCCGATTACCCGTGTGTCCGCGGGCGAATACCCTAATAGAGGTGGGTATATGCGTCTTTCTTTGCCCACGTGTATAATAACGGACACAAAAACTTACCCATCGGGTAAACGGACGTAGGCATGGGTAAGCTCCACCCGTACCCGCTTCGCCCGTTTACCCGTCATATACACTGACAGGTGGGACCGTAAATATCCTCACCATATAAAAATGCTGAAACCCTAACTCCCACCGCCGGACTGCCCCAATCTCCCACAGTCCCACTCGGCCGCCACTCCCACCTCCCACCGTCCCACTTCAGCAGTTCAGCAC
Source organism: Hsuehochloa calcarea (assembly GCA_036346395.1). NCBI lineage: Eukaryota > Viridiplantae > Streptophyta > Magnoliopsida > Poales > Poaceae > Hsuehochloa > Hsuehochloa calcarea. The sequence goes on along the minus strand of CM070599.1, from coordinate 25,731,541 downwards.
TTCAGCTTCAGCCGCCTCCACTCCTAGTCATCCTCCTCTCGTTCTTGTCGTCTCGGACTCGTCGTCTCCCTTGCAGAGTCGCAGTCGCAGCGACGCAGCCTCGTCTCCCTCTGTAGGACCGTAAAGGCGACTAGAGGGGGGGTGAATAGACGCTTTCTCAAATTCTTCGCCTTAATCAAATTCAACACGAACTTTTCTCCTTTAACTATGAAAGCTAAGAAGATCAGTAAACGCACAGAGGAAACCTTGTGCTGAATTCGATAACCCCCTTAACCACAAGACCCAAACAGGAGATATGATCTCAGAAGATCGGTCTGAGTACTAGCGGTCGGTCGGATCGGCGGTTGATCAATAATCGGACCGGCGGTTGGTTGACAAGCGGTCGAACCGGACCGCTAATCGGGTCGACGGTCGCTGGGAATCGGTTCGATCGGTCGCTGCATCGGTCGACCGATTTAGTCTATTACCAAAACACAAAGTCCAAATCCAAAATGAAAATTGATCTAACTTTTGATTAAACCAATGAAACTTGACCAAATTTGGAGCACACCTCCATGAGGATATCTAAGACCTATTTCTATCGACGGTCGTTCAGATCCACTTCAAATAAACGATCTCCTTAGGTTTTACCAAAGAAGTGCTCAAACCCTAGAAATATGAAAAACTTGATCCAAAACTTGCTTGTGGGGGATTGAAGATCTAGAAGGTTCTAGGAGTATTCCCACACATCAAAGCAAGGTATATGAGGTCAAGAGACCAACAAAAAACAACCGGACCAAGGAAGCACCACAATCATCAAAAGAGAGAAGAAACCAAATGAAACTTCATCAATGAACAAGCCTTCATGAATTGAATGATTCAATGTAATGCTTGTCAAAGCCACTCCCTCAAGGAGGACAAGAGCTCAATCAAAGAGCACACACACAAATCTCTCCAAACCCTAGCCTCTCCTCTCCTCTTCTCTCCAAACCCTAGAAAAAGACTTGGAGTTCCTAAATGAGTGCTTGAGGGTTTTACATCTCCCCCCTTTCTATTTATAGGAGAGGCCTAGGGTTTCACTTATGGGACCCACACACACATCAATCTGTTGAAGCAATCGCCTGCTTCACCACGTGTAGGTTGATCAGCGGCTCTCATCATGTCGGCAAGACTCTCCCGTCCGAATCCCATCGGAACCTCCCAGAGACTTGCATCGACTTCCGCACCGCCTGATCCAACCAGCTGCACCGAACTACCCGTTCGATCCATCTTGCCCATTCTGCACCATGCTTGAGTCACACGACCTCATCCGGCATCCATGATCGTTCTGGACCTCAGCTCTCCAAGCGTAGTCCCGATCCACCTCACCGTTGACGTCGTTGACCTGCAAGCCACCTGTACAGCAATAGACAAACAAATCGTCTCCGGGAATAAGTTCTTCACAACTTGACCCACGTTAGTTCCACAATGCAATATGCAACAATAAAGCATTGAAATCCATAAATAAAACACATTCAAATCACATCAATGCCAAAAAGGCTAACCTCCAAGTGATCGGCGGTCGATCGCCTTCATAAAACCGGTCCGACCGATTTCAGGCCGGTCGGACCGATTCCATAACGGCGGTCGGACCGCCCGAAATGACTTAGCCAAATTTTCATCTTGAAAATCCGAAACCTTCTGTAATTTTCAAATGAATAGAACTTTTGACTGGGAGCTCCAAAAATTATGTGACCACATCCAGGAGACTCCCCTCACTTGCCTACACAACCTATTTTTGGCCTGGCTTCAAAACCCACTTTGAACCATACCCGGTCGGACCGGCGCGCACGGCCGGTCGGACCTTTCCACTGGCCGGTCGGACCGGGACCTGGCCGGTCTGACCGCCAGTGACCTGACAGCACTGGAGCAAACCCGAAAACGCAAGAAATTGCAAACCAACAAAGCCATTGCCAATTGACTCATCATCCTAAGATCATGCACATATCCTCACGATATCCACACCCTCGCAGTGACGCAGCCTCGTCTCCCTCGCCGTGCCGCGGACCCCTCCAAGTCCGGTTACGAGATCTTCTACGGCCTCCTCCTCCCGCCGGCAGCCCTCCTCCATTGCCCCCTTCTCCCGGCCGTTCCCCTCCCGGCCGTTCCCCCACCGACCACCGCGCCTCCCGTCTCCCTATCTCCAGATCTCCTCCCGGCCGTCTCCCTCGCAGCCGACGCGGCCTCGTCTCCTCGCCACGGCCGCCGGACCCCTCCAAGTCCGGTTACGAGATCTCCCACGGCCTCCTCCTCTGGCCGGCAGCCCTCCTCAAGGCTGTCCCCCTTCTCCCGGCCGTCCCCCTCCCGGTCGTTCCCCTCCCGGCCGTTCCCCCACCGGCCACCGCGCCTCCCGTCTCCCTATCTCCAGATCTCCTCCCGGCCGGCCGCCCCCCCATCACCCACCGGCCACCGGCCACCGCGCCTCCCGTCTCCCTATCTCCAGATCTCCTCCTCCTCCCGGCCGACTTCAGGTGCGTGAACTCCAGATTTCTTGATGTTTGTATGTTCCTACTGATGAACTCACACATCAGTTTGTATGTTCAGATCGTGTGTGTGGCTGGCCAAAATGGGATGTCCAGATCGTGTGTGTGTATGGCCAAAATGGGATGTCCAGATTTCTACTGATGAACTCACACATCAGTTTGTATGTTCAGAGACAATGTTTGATGAACTCTGATGTTTGAACTCCAGATTTTTTGATGTTTGATGAACTCTGATGTTTGAACTGATGAACTCACACATCAGTTTGTATGTTCAGACTTCAGAGACAGTGTTTGATGAACTCTGATGTTTGAACTCCAGATTTCTTGATGTTTGATGAACTCTGATGTTTGTATGTTCCTACAATCCTACTGATGAACTCGCACATAGTACGGATCTGTTTGGATGTGTGTATGGATCTGTTATATACTTATATGTTCTATTCCAGATGTCCTTCAAAACCTACATGAACTCTGATGAAGTAATGATCTGTTTGTGTGTATGTATATGTTCTGGTCCAGATGTTCCAGATGTCCTTCAAAACTTGCATGATTTGTTATCTGTATGGATCATCAAATTTGTTTGTCAGTGTGTGTGTCAGTGTGTGTCAAATTTATTTTGTACTCCTTTTGATTTTAGGAGCTGTTACTCGGAATTGAAATACGTGTCAGTGTGTGTGTCAAATTGAAATATGTTGTTGAGTTTATATATCTTTTTGATTTATCTCACGCTTTATGTTCATATCATTTCACTAGCTTGATGAACTCATGAACTCACAATTTTCACCAATCCCAACTCTTAGATGACGACTCCGGGAAGTAGTAGTCAACATGGGCAATCTTCTCATGGCTCAATACTCCGTGATTAGCAAGTAGGATCTGAAGCTGAACCTCAAGTTGAAGAACAACATACCGAAGATGCAGATGCACAAGAGGAAGACTCTCGTGGCACAAAGAGGAAACTCACTTCACCTGTTTGGAGCGAATTTACAAGACTAAAAGTGATGGGTGCTTGGAAGGCAAAGTGCATTTGGTGCAGCAAGTACCTATCGGCAGAAACGAAGAATGGTACTAAACATCTACATGAGCATCTGAAGGTTTGCATCTATCGGAAGAGGCAAGGGAAGGTACAAACCAGTTTGAGGTATGGATCTTCTGAACATGGGCAAGTAACTGTAGAGAACTATGTCTTTGATCAAGGAGTTGCTAGGAAAGCTCTCTATTCCATGATTATTCTGCATGAGTACCCACTGTCCATTGTTGATCACCATGGCTTTCGTAAATTTGTTAGTGCACTTCAACCTTTATTTAAAATGGTCACTCGAAATACTATTAGAAAGGATATCTTGGATCATTATGATTTAGAGAGGAAGAGAGCTCTCAGTTACTTGGATAAAAGCAGATGTCGTATTGCTGTTACAACTGACCTTTGGACAGCTGATAATCAAAAGAGAGTCGACACGACAGTAACATGACATTTTGTTGATGACTCTTGGAAGCTTAAAAGCTGCATTTTGAGGTGATTGCTATATTGAAATACTAATCTTCTTGCTATATTGAAATACTAATCTTCTTGCTATGCTGAACCATGTAGGTTTATATATGTGCCATGCCCACATACAACAGATGTTATTTGTGAAGCTATATAAAAGCCTGCAGAATTGGAATCTTGATTGTAAACTATCTACTTTGACCTTGGATAATTGCTCAACAAATGATAAATTGGTTGAAGCAGTAGAGACAAAGGTTGGTCCATCTAATCTTTTATTGGGTGGAAAGATGCTACATATGCGTTGTTGTGCACATATTCTTAACTTAATTGTGAAAGATGGATTGAGTGTCATGGAGCATAGCATTAAGAGACTACGTGATAGTGTTTCCTATTGGACAGCTACACCAAAGAGGTACGAAAAATTTGTGAAAGCAGCTCGGTTTGTTAAGGTTGAAATAACTAAAAAGATTAATCTTGATTGCAAAACTAGATGGAATTCAACCTATATTATGCTTAGTACTGCTATTCCCTATAAGAAAGTCTTTGTGAGGTTGAAGCAGCTTGATATGCAGTTTATTTGTGCACCAACAGCCGCTGATTGGAATTTTGCCTCAACTGTTTGTGAAAAATTAAGCCTCTTCTATGAACTCACTGAAATGTTTTCTGGAACTAAATATGTAACAGCTAACATATTCTTCCCAAAGATATGTGAGGTCAAAATGTATATGAATAAATGGTTAGGATGTGGAGATCCAATAATTGAGGCTATGTCTGTTGAAATGATAAAAAAGTTTGACAAGTACTGGTATGATATTTATGGTTTGATGGTTATTGCTATTATTCTTGATCCACGTGGAAAAATGACAATGTTACATGCATGCTATATTGCCCTCTTTGGCGAAGAAAATTCTGAAGAGAATGTTACAAAGAGTTATAATTGCTTGTGTGAGTTGATGAATGAGTACCAAGTGCATAGTGGAGAAGAGGGTATGGCTACATCTTCTAGTACTAGTGTTGCAACTGGTGCTAATGAGGTGCTTTCAATATTTAAATCACTAGCTGCTAGTAAGAAAAGTATCGGTGTAGTAAAGACCAAAAGTGAGCTAGATCGTTATTTGGAAGAAGAAACTCTTCCTTGCACTAATGAGGAATTTGATATACTGGGTTGGTGGAAGGTGGCTGGGACACGTTATCCTACATTGCGGATGATTGCCCGTGATATATTGGTTATTCCAATAACACGGTAGAGCTTCGAGTCGACTTTTAGCACTAGTGGTAAAGTGCTAAGTGAACATCGCAGTCGTCTCACTCCAGCTATATTGGAGGCATTGATGTGCTCACAAAGCTGGCTTCGGAATGAACTTAAAGGTATGCAATGCAACTAGTGATGTAAATATTTCGAATTTTCTATGTGATTGCAAACTAGTGATATAATGCAATATTTACTTTTCAGGTGAAGGAGGAGTTGAGAGTTTATGGACATGCCTTGAAGACATTGAAGAGGAGCTTAAAGATTGTTGTTCAATCTCGATCGTCGACTCTGATTGAACTATTTTCATATGTTCTACTCTTGTTGCAAACTTAATTTGTTTATATGTGAGGAACTATGTGTGACTGTGGAATCGTAGTTTGTATTTTCTTTTTATTTGTTGAACTTGATGTGTGAATTGTGATTAACTTTATTAGTTGTTGAATGTGTGATGCAATATTGATGTGAATTGAAATGAACTTGATGTATGCATTGTTTGTGTGATGACTGATGAGTATGCTCATGGCGATGGGTACCATGGGCGATGGGTACCGTGGGCGACGGCATGGGCGAAGTTTATGTAAACGGCATGCTCATGAGCGACGGTACCATGGCGACGGGCATGGGCGAGTTTCTTCGCCCGTTGTCCTTCGCGGGCATGCCCGTGGGGGAAAATTGGGGCCGCGGGTATGGGTATGGGCGAGCACTACCCGTACCCACCAAGCCCGATTGCCATCCCTAGTCAACACTCAGTCGCGTGATGAGCCTATGACACGTCACCCAGTCGCGCCTCCGTCGCGTGACTTGTAGGCACCTAACATTCACATGACAAAAAGAAGGAAAGAGAGGAGAGCGCCGGTGGCAGAGAAGAAGAAAAGGGAGTGGAGACGAGAAGGAAGGAGGAGACTCTGCTCTCGGCTCAGCGTGCCTCCCTGTACTCGTCCTTTTTTTGTAAGTTTGTTGTACTCATATAATTTGTTGATCACTTCGATAAAAAAACATGTTAGGTTAGCAACAATACATATAGCTTAGTGGTAGACCTAGGGTTTGTAGTTGTTGATCGACAATTTTAGGGTTAATGTCGCGTATAGTGTTACAATATAGGATATTTATGTATTTATTATAGCGTAAAAATATTAGAGTACCTCTATTAATAGATCGATTATTGGAAGATCTAGACTGCTTAGGTTTAGGTCCGCAAGACCTAGGGATACCAGTTTTAGGTTATTTATATCTTTTAAATTTAATTGAACATTTGCAGTTGCATTTTTATAATTTAATTGAAATATAGAATATTTTGATATGCACAGTACGATTTGTTTTCGTTAGACTCGTCGTAGCATCCTTAATTAGCACCTGTTCTAAATATCTTGAGTCGTGTGACACATATGTTAGGTCAACATTTTTTCATAGTGTTTTACGAATAGGATAAGTTAGTGAGTGACCATGTGGGGTTGATTTGAGCAGCCAGAGACCACACCGTATCACCCGAACTCAGATAATCTTAAAATCAAAGAGGTGTTGCATAGGCTGACATGCAGCTTCTCGTCGGACCCAACACTGTATGGTGTCACCGTTAAATGCTTCTGGAGCTATTCACCGGAAGTGGTTCGTTGGGAGTTGGGGTCCATGGAACGAACGAAGTCATGACAGATATGGTTGGAAGCGTGCAGGCGTTGTGGCTATAAATATGTGTTGTTGGTGCATGCATGTCCAAGTACACTTTGGCAGTGCTCGTGAAGTGGGGCATAGTAGTACAAGTGTGAAGGTGGAAGTTGAGGATGGTGGAGTAGAGGATTGTGATGCAGATGCAGTTGTGGCGGCAGGCATGCATGTCAATCCTAGCGGACAAGCAGACGAAGGGGAGGACATTGAATTCCTAGTGGATGACTTTGAGCGGGAAGACTGGAGGGCCAGGGCCGAAGAACAGTCATTGGAATTGGACGAGGAGGAGGATGACTGTTCAGAGGGTGATGATGTCCTCGATGCGTCGGTGCCTGATGCTCGGAATAAGCATTACCCAGGAGGCATGGTTGTGAGTGATGGCCACGACTCTCGATGGGAGTATGGGTAGAACGTGTTGTGTGCCAATACCATATTTGCAGATAAGTCAACTCTATAGGATGTTGTCAAATTGTGAGCGATGTCAATGTAGATGCAGTTTAAGGTTGTAAAATCAAAGAGCGGTACACTGTGAAGTGTGAGAAAGATGGGTGTCCTTGGTGTGTTCAGGCCTACAAGCTGACAGTATGAAATGCACTGGATCGTGTCGAAGGTGGAGGATTACTCGTGCGTTTTGAGCAACATACTACCAAAGCACCGCAACTTAACTTCTTCTTTCATTGAGAATGTCATGTACGAGGAGATTGTGGAGAAGGACATGGAAACGCAACACATCATACTGGCCATTGAGCAGAGGTACAAGTACAAGATCGGTTATGCGAAGCCGTGGAGGATGAAACAGAAAATAATAGAGAGAAGGTTTGACATGTTTGAATCGGCCTATGATAATCTCCCTCGACTACTTGAGGTGCTAAGGGACAGAATCCCCAGAACATACATCACTGCTAAGGATAAGGTTTCGAAAAAACCAAAGGCGTATACAAGGTAATGCAATGAGCTTTCCTTGCATTTGGTGTCTGCGTTGCTGCCTTCCGTCACTGCCGCCGCTCATATGTGTGGATGAAACATTCTTGATCGGGAAGTACAAGGGCCAGATCTTGATAGCAATCGACGTGGATGCCAACAATCATATCCTTCCTATGGCTGCTGCATTTGTGGAGAGTGAGAATTTCAGTAGTTGGTTGTGGTTTTTCAGGCACCTGAAGGTTCGAGTCATTTGTGAATGCTCAGGCATTTGTGTAACACATGACCGACATGCCATGTTGATTAAGGCCATAAAAAAGCTACAAGAAGATCCAGATGAGCCTTTTCCATGCCACGACCTGCGAAACTATTAGTGCATGCGGTGCCTGGGGGGGCTGTCGGACCCCGGGTGTTACACAACCCCGAGACCCTCTATGCATACCAAGCTAGTCCCATGATCAGTAGCTAGCTTGCACAGTTGCAACAATGATGTAATCATAACCATTCAATCAACGAACTAATGAAGCAGACAAAGTAATATTATTTAAAACAACGAAGACCTTATGGTCAAGTTCTTACAAAAGTCGCCTCACGTGGCTTAGCAACAACAGAGTATCCGCGTGGAAATCTCAAAATCGTGGAGCCCAATCGACATGCCCACAGCAATCGAGTGGAGGACGTGACCTAGTTCGCAAAGTCTTCAAAGTAGCCTTCTTCGTAGAACTCAATATTTCTTGATTCTTCATTGACCGATCAACAAAGGGCATAAAGCCGTGAGTACATAAAGTACTCAACAAGTCGTAGAGAAATGTATGCACATAGTATTCATGCCAGGCTTAAACAACGATGGCTTTATGGTTAATTGGCAGAAAGCAAGTTTAACAGTAAATACAATAATTAGATGGCAAAGCAGGATTTTAAAAGAATAATACATAGACAACCAAGTTCTTTTGAATCAAGCAAAGTGAACATCCGCTCACTTCCCAACCATTCCAACCAAACGCTTCTATCGAACCAAACCACATTTTTGAAAATACTACCCCTTGCGCGAAATCACCAGGCATGTCCGTAACCGGGGACACGGCTATTCGAATAGATTTTGACACTCTGCAGAGGTTGTACAGCTTTACCCAAAAGACACGAATTCTCTAGTTTTTTTGGCATCCGTCGATACCACCGCTCACTTCCTTAGGTGAGCAGTCTAGAGCACGTGACAAGGCTTTTACAAAGTTCCATTTTGCCTCGGTTACGCCCGCTAAGGTTTCGCCATCACAGCCCCCTCTTGCGCCATTAAACAGCCACAACAGAACCGACTCAAAACTTTCCTAATTAATTGGCCAGGTCCGTCCCATACCGGACTTATAGTTGCACGAGGTGACCTAGATCAATGACTTGCAAAGTTAAGTCCATAGTTGGCTGCTCAGACAAGTCTACCACAACCCAATGTGCATTACACACCCACTCTAGCTTCCTACCTCAAGCCCGAGCATAAATCATTTTTGTTCATTCCCGACCAAATGGCAATCCCTGCCATGGCACAACATCTTTTAATAAAAGTGGCCTCACACCACTGTTCCATAGTTCCATTAGTCAAATTTCATTAATCAATGAACATGTGATCGAAAGTCTCGCGGGTAACTAAAGCATGTCTAAGCAATACTACGCACCCAAGTTGGTATACAATTATGTCCAACTAGTATTAACCATCCTAAGGTGTCCAAGGATATATGTCATTCAAGGAGACATTTCATTTTCAATTCATCAAGGAGGCATAATGGCAATTTGGTAATTATCTACTCCCAAAACCATTTTTAATAAAACTAGCCATGCATGATAATTTAATACAATATACATTTGTAAAATGGGTTCAACATGGTCAAAGGCCTACGACTTGCCTTCGTTGACGAGGAGCGGGTCTTCGGTCGTTGGGTCGAAGAAATCTTCCGAAACGCCGGAATCTACACGTGCGAGAATAGAAACAAATAAATAAAACAGCACCAAATGAACTCCAAAAATTACAAAACCAGTACCAAATGAAAGATGCTGAATTTATATAAATTTAGAAATTTGGATCACCCAAATCGGAGTTCGGATGTGAAAGTTATGGCCAAAAGAATTTGGAAATCACATAAAATGATAGAATTAGGGTTTTTCGGATTTTCGGAATTATTTTTCAATTGAAAAACCGAAGAAATGCGTCGGCGCTATGTAAGCGCACACGTGGCTGCCACGCTGGTCAAAGCGCTGACGCCGGCGCCGACCCGCACGACGCGGCGCCACGTCGGCTTCGGGCCCGCGGTCGAGAGAGAAAGGCGAGAGAGAGAGAGGGGAGGCGGTGGGCGTGAGCCGGGAAGACGGCGGCGACGGCGAGGAGAAGAGGGGAGGGGCGGCGGGAGCTACGGAGAACGGCGGCGACGGAGGCGGGCCGAGGGGAGGAAAAGAGAGGAGAGGGGATAGGCGCGCGGTATTTAAAAGCGAGGAGTCGCGCGCGCGAGTGGAGCGGCGACGCGGTGAGGCGCGAGGAGAGGCATGGCGCGGCGTGGCGGGCGCGGCGGAGGCGCGGCGAGGCAAACGTGGGAGAGAGAGCAGCGAGACCGAGGCGGCGGGATTCAGCGGCATGGCGGGATTCGCGCGGCGGCGTGGGAGAGAGAAAGCGGCGGCGGCGAGACGACGAACAGCGCCGTCCGATTCGACGGACGGTGGGGAGCGAGGAGGCGCGGCGACGGACGAGCAGCGCCGTCCGATTCGTCGGACGGTGGGAAGACGAGGGGCGGGCGAAGGAAACGGCCGGATCTCGATCCAACGGCCAGCAAGAAGCGGCGTGGCGAAGCGGCGAGCGATAGCGATGGATGACGCGGAGCGGGCGGCGGCGGAGGAGGGGGCAGCGGGAGGCGGCCGGGCGGGAATGATGATGGGCCGGAGGATTCGCCCAAGAACAAAAAAATGATTTTAATACCTTTTGATTTTAGAAATACAAACAAATGAAAAGATAATTTAGAAAATAGCAAATAGACTCCAAAATTCTAGAAAAATTCACGAAATTCCTTGAATTATTCTGGACTTAATAAAAATACTTTTAACTTTAATTTTTCTTTTATTTTACAAATAAATTAATTTTTCATTTCGGGAAAAGGAAAAACCCTTTTAAAATCCAATAAATCCAAGAAAATTCTCAAAATAATAATTTTTGATTTTAAATTCAGAGAACTCAATTAAACCAACTTTAATTTAATTGAAGTTTGATTAACTCATATTAAATCGCAAATGGATTTCAAATTTCCAAATTAAGCTTTTGGCAAATAGAATCAAATGGTTCTCTTTAAAATTTTCAAAAACTCAAAACGGACGCTACAAACCTACCCTCTTAAAGGGAATCTCGACCCGAGATTCAGCCGACTAGAGAATAGGTGGGGAAACTCACCTTCAGTCATCTTCTCGTTCCCAAGTGGCTTCTTCTTCTGTGGTTGCTCCATCGACCTTGCGTAAACGGATTATCTTGCTTCTTGTCACTCGCTCTGCCATTTCCAAAATCTTGATGGGATGCTCCTTGTAGGTAAGGTCTTCTGCGCAGGCAATTGATTCCACCGGCATCCGCTTCTTGGGCACACGCAAACACTTCTTCACCGTGACACGTGGAAGACATTGTGCACATCCGATACCGAGGCGGAGCTCCAACCGTAACCGACTTCTCCTCTTGGGCTAGAATCGAAAGGTCCGATGTACCTTGGTGCAAGCTTTCGCTTACTCAAACGACGATCCCTTTGAGAGGCGACACCTTCAGTACACAAGATCACCAGTGCAAATGCTAGATCTCGCGACGGTTATCGCGATAACTCTTCACACTGATCGTCTCGGTTGTTTTCAGCCTTTCTCTGATTGATCGAACTTGCTCTTTGGATTTTTCCAAAATATCTCGCCCAAGCACTTGTCTTTCGCCTACTTCATTCCAATACAACGGTGTTCTGCATTTTCTTCCATAAAGAGCTTCAAATGGAGACATCCGAGGCTTGACTGTAATCGTTGTTATAGGAAAACTCGCATAAGGTAGCATTTGATCCCAATCGTCTGATTTGCTAAGGCACAAGCCCTCAAAGATATCTTCTAGGATTTGATTTACTCTTTTCGTCATCCATCCGTCTGGGATGATAAGTATCTTCGAATTTAGATTAGTACCTGAACAACTGTGCAACTTCGCCAAAATCTTGAGGTGAATCGGGATCCTCGATCCGACACGATCTTCTTCGGCACTCCATGCTGGCACACTATCTTTGCCATGTACAATTCTGCCAGTCTATCACCAGAGTAAGTAGTCTTGACTGGGAGAAAGTGAGCAACTTTGGTTAGACGATCCACAATTACCCAAATAGAATCATAACCTGACCTTGTCCTTGGCAAACCAAAGGATAAAATCCATGCCAATTTCTTCCCACTTCCATTCGGCACTCTCAAGGGTTGCAGGAGTCCAAAGAGGTCTTTGATGCTCGGCTTTACTCACGATGACATCACACCGAGATACATACTCGGCAATCTCACGCTTTATGCTAGGCCACCAATACATTTCTTTAAGGTCTTGGTACATCTTTGTGCTTCCAGGGTGAATGGAGTACAAAGTTTCATGGGCTTCCTTGAGTATCAGCTGCTTAAGCTCTTCCTGATCTGGAACACAGATTCGCTTGTCAAACCAAATGGTGCCTTGCTCATCTTCTGAAAATCTCAGGGCTTTACCCTTTTTCATGTTGCTCTTGATTTCCTTAATATGGGCATCTTCAACTTGAGCTTCCTTGATCTGATTCCGCAAAGTGGGTTGAACTTCTAAGGCAGCTAGATAACCTTCTTCAACCAACTCTAACTTGAGCTTCTGGAATTCTTCATGCAGGGCTGGCTGATTTTCCTTGATCGTCAGGGTATTGCAGTAGACTTTTCTACTCAAGGCGTCTGCCACAACATTAGCTTTGCCTGGGTGGTAATGGATTCCAATATCATAATCCTTGATTAACTCTAACCATCTTCTTTGCCTCATATTAAGATCGGCTTGAGTGAAAATGTACTTCAAGCTCTTATGGTCCGTATAGACTTCACAACATTACCAATAAGGTAATGACGCCATATCTTTAAAGCATGCACTACTGACTAATTCCAAGTCATGAGTGGGGTAATTCACTTCATGAGGCCTCAATTGACGGAAGCATAAGCTACTACCTTCCTTTCTTGCATCAGACACAACCAAGTCCTTGCCGGATGCATCACGTAAAATCTCAAAATCCTTAGGACATCGGGCAAAATCAACACCGGAGCTGTGGTCAAACGCTTCTTCAACTCTTGAAAACTTTGCTCACAATCTGTTGTCCAAGCAAATTTTTTTTCTTTCTTCAACAGCTGAGTGAGGGGTCTTACTATCTTGGAGAATCCTTCTATAAATCGACGATAGTATCCTCGCCATTCCAAGAAAACTTCGACCGAGGCACCGACTTGGGTGACTCCCAATTAAGCACATCCTTAACCTCATGGGGTTAACAGATACTCCTTTCGCAGACATGACATGTCCCAGAAAGTAACTTTTTCATCCAAAACTCACACTTGCTGAATTTAGCATAGAGTTGATGATCTCTAAGCTTATTCAGACCAAACCGAGGTGCTCTTCATGCTCTTCTTCACTCTTGAATACACCAAAATATCGTCAATGAAGACAATGACGAACTTATCCAAATATTCCATGAATACTTTATTCATCAAGTTCATAAAGTAAGCAGGGCATTGGTCAATCCAAATGACATGACCGTGAACTCATACATCCATACCGGTTGAGAAAGTCGTCTTGGGAATATCTTACCGACGAATCTTTAGGTGGTGGTATCGACCTCAAGTCTATCTTGGAGAACACTGCTCCTTTCAACCGATCAAATAAATCATCGATCCCGGCAGAGGGTACTTGTTCTTGATGGTGACCTCATTGAGGGCTCTGTAATCCACACACATCCGTTGGGTGCCATCCTTCTTTGCAACAAAGATCACCGGGCTCCCAAGGTGAAGAACTTGGTCTGACAAAACCTTTCTCTTGCATTTCTTCAATTTGCTTCTTGATTCAACCAAATCATTGACAGCAATCTGAGGGTCTCTTGAAAATAGGCGCAGCTTCTCGAACAAGATTGATGACAAACCCAAGTCTCGATCCGCGGCATTCGGGTAGATCATCGGGAAAGACATCCGGGAACTCTCGACCATCGCACTTCCTCCAAAGACACAACACCGCACTGCAGACTAAAGCTCCAAATTAGCTTCTCTGGGAGGCTTCAAACTTTCTTAACTTAATTGTGAAAGATAGATTGAGTGTCATGGAGCATAGCATTAAGAGACTACGTGATAGTGTTTCCTATTGGATGACTACACCAAAGAGGTACGAAAAATTTGTGAAAGCAGCTCGGTTTGTTAAGGTTGAAATAACTAAAAGATTAATCTTGATTGCAAAACTAGATGGAATTCAACCTATATTATGCTTAGTCTCGCTATTCCCTATAAGAAAGTCTTTGTGAGGTTGAAGCGACTTGATATGCGGCTTATTTGTGCACCAACAAATTACCGATTGGAATTTTGCCTCAACTGCTTGTGAAAATTAAGCCTCTTCTATGAACTCACCAAATGTTTTACGGAACTAAATATGTAAACTAACATATTCTTCCCAAAGATATGTGAGGTCAAAATGTATATGAATAAATGGTTAGGATGTGGAGATCCAATAATTGAGGCTATGTCATTGAAATGATAAAAAGTTTGACAATCTTGGTATGATATTTATGGTTTGATGGTTATTGCTATTATTCTTGATCCACGTGGAAAAATGACAATGTTACATGCATGCTATATTGCCCTCTTTGGCGAAGAAAATTCTGAAGAGAATGTTACAAAGAGTTATAATTGCTTGTGTGAGTTGATGAATGAGTACCAAGTGCATAGTGGAGAAGAGGGTATGGCTACATCTTCTAGTACTAGTGTTGCAGTTGGTGCTAATGAGATGCTTTCAATATTTAAATCACTAGTCGCTAGTAAGAAAAGTACCGTGTAGTAAAGACCAAAAGTGAGCTAGATCGTTATTTGGAAGAAGAAACTCTTCCTTGCACTAATGAGGAATTTGATATACTGGGTTGGTGGAAGGTGGCTGGGACACGTTATCCTACATTGCGGATGATTGCCCGTGATATATTGGTTATTCCAATAACAACAGTAGCTTCTGAGTCAGCTTTTAGCACTAGTGGTAAAGTGCTAAGTGAACATCGTGATCGTCTCACTCGGCTATATTGGAGGCATTGATGTGCTCACAAAGTCGGCCGGAATGAACTTAAAGGTATGCAATGCAACTAGTGATGTAAATATTTCGAATTTTCTATGTGATTGCAAACTAGTGATATAATGCAATATTTACTTTTCAGGTGAAGGAGGAGTTGAGAGTTTATGGACATGCCTTGAAGACATTGAAGAGGAGCTTAAAGATTGTTGTTCAATCTCGATCGTCGACTCTGATTGAACTATTTTCATATGTTCTACTCTTGTTGCAAACTTAATTTGTTTATATGTGAGGAACTATGTGTATTGTGGAATCGTAGTTTGTATTTTCTTTTATTTGTTGAACTTGATGTGTGAATTGTGATTAACTTTATTAGTTGTTGAATGTGTGATGCAATATTGATGTGAATTGAAATGAACTTGATGTATGCATTGTTTGTGTGATGATCGATGAGTATGCTCATGGCGATGGGTACCATGGGCGATGGGTACCGTGGGCAGGCATGGCGAAGTTTGCGGTAGCGGGCATGCTCGCGAGCGACGGTACCGCAGGCGACGGGCATAGGCAGTTTCTTCGCCGTTGTCCTTCGCGGGCATGCCCGTGGGGGAAAATTGGGGCCACGGGTATGGGTATGGGCGAGCACTACCCGTACCCGCCAAGCCCGATTGCCATCCCTAGTCAACACTCGGTCGCGTGATGAGCCTATGACACGTCACCCGATCGGCGCCTCCGTCGGCGTGACTTGTAGGCACCTAACATTCACATGACAAAAAGAAGGAAGAGAGAGAGCGCCGGTGGCGAGAAGAAGAAAAGGAGTGGAGACGAGAAGGAAGGAGGAGACTCGCTCTCTCGGCCGTGCCTCCTGTACTCGTCCTTTTTTGTAAGTTTGTTGTACTCATATAATTTGTTGATCACTTGATAAAAAACATGTTAGGTTAGCAACAATACATATAGCTTAGTGGTAGACCTAGGGTTTGTAGTTGTTGATCGACAATTTTAGGGTTAATGTCGCGTATAGTGTTACAATATAGGATATTTATGTATTTATTATAGCGTAAAAATATTAGAGTACCTCTATTAATAGATCGATTATTGGAAGATCTATACTGCTTAGGTTTAGGTCCGCAAGACCTAGGGATACCAGTTTTAGGTTATTTATATCTTTTAAATTTAATTGAACATTTGCAGTTGCATTTTTATAATTTAATTGAAATATAGAATATTTTGATATGCACAGTACGATTTGTTTTCGTTAGACTCGTCGTAGCATCCTTAATTAGCACCTGTTCTAAATATCTTGAGTCGTGTGACACATATGTTAGGTCAACATTTTTTCATAGTGTTTTACGAATAGGGATAAGTTAGTGAGTGACCATGTGGGGTTGATTTGAGCAGTTTTCAGCAGACCACACTGTATCACCCGAACTCAGATAATCTTAAAATCAAAGAGGTGTTGCATAGGCTGACATGCAGCTTCTCGTCGGACCCAACACTGTATGGTGTCACCGTTAAATGCTTCTGGAGCTATTCACCGGAAGTGGTTCGTTGGGAGTTGGGGTCCATGGAACGAACGAAGTCATGACAGATATGGTTGGAAGCGTGCAGGCGTTGTGGCTATAAATATGTGTTGTTGGTGCATGCATGTCCAAGTACACTTTGGCAGTGCTCGTGAAGTGGGGCATAGTAGTACAAGTGTGAAGGTGGAAGTTGAGGATGGTGGAGTAGAGGATTGTGATGCAGATGCAGTTGTGGCGGCAGGCATGCATGTCAATCCTAGCGGACAAGCAGACGAAGGGGAGGACATTGAATTCCTAGTGGATGACTTTGGCGGGAAGGCGGAGGGCTGGGTCAAGAACGATCATTGGAATTGGACGAGGAGGAGGATGACTGTTCAGAGGGTGATGATGTCCTCGATGCGTCGGTGCCTGATGCTCGGAATAAACATTACCCAGGAGGCATGGTTGTGAGTGATGGCCACGACTCTCGATGGGAGTATGGGTAGAACGTGTTGTGTGCCAATACCATATTTGCAGATAAGTCAACTCTATAGGATGTTGTCAAATTGTGAGCGATGTCAATGTAGATGCAGTTTAAGGTTGTAAAATCAAAGAGCGGTACACTGTGAAGTGTGAGAAAGATGGGTGTCCTTGGTGTGTTCAGGCCTACAAGCTGACAGTATGAAATGCACTGGATCGTGTCGAAGGTGGAGGATTACTCGTGCGTTTTGAGCAACATACTACCAAAGCACCGCAACTTAACTTCTTCTTTCATTGAAAATGTCATGTACGAGGAGATTGTGGAGAAGGACATGGAAACGCAACACATCATACTAGCCATTGAGCAGAGGTACAAGTACAAGATCGGTTATGCGAAGCCGTGGAGGATGAAACAGAAAATAATAGAGAGAAGGTTTGACATGTTTGAATCGGCCTATGATAATCTCCCTCGACTACTTGAGGTGCTAGGACGAATCCCCGAACATACATCATCGCTAAGGATAAGGTTTGAAAAAACCAAAGGCGTATACAAGGTAATGCAATGAGCTTTCCTTGCATTTGGTGTCTGCGCGTTGTCGCCTCACACGCCACCGCCATATGTGTGGATGAAACATTCTTGATCGGAAGTACAAGGCCGGATCTTGATAGCAATCGACGTGGATGCCAACAATCATATCCTTCCTATGGTCTGTTGCATTTGTGGAGAGTGAGAATTTGAAGAGTTGGTTGTGGTTTTCGAGCACTGAAGGTTCGAGTCATTTGTGAATGCTCGGGCATTTGTGTAACACATGACCGACATGCCATGTTGATTAAGGCCATAAAAAAGCTACAAGAAGATCCAGATGAGCCTTTTCCATGCCACGACCTGCGAAACTATTTGTGCATGCGGTGCACAGGGGGATGTCGGACCGGGTGTCACACAACCCGAGACCCTCTATGCATACCAAGCTAGTCCCATGATCAGTAGCTAGCTTGCACAGTTGCAACAATGATGTAATCATAACCATTCAATCAACGAACTAATGAAGCAGACAAAGTAATATTATTTAAAACAACGAAGACCTTATGGTCAAGTTCTTACAAAAGTCGCCTCACAGGGCTTAGCAACAACAGAGTATCTGGCAGCGAAAATCTCAAAATACGTGGAGCCCAATCGACATGCCCACAGGCAATCGAGTGGAGGACGTGACCTAGTTCGCAAAGTCTTCAAAGTAGCCTTCTTCGTAGAACTCAATATTTCTTGATTCTTCTGCTGGGACTGATCAACAAAGGGCATAAAGCCGTGAGTACATAAAGTACTCAGCAAGTCGTAGAGAAATGTATGCACATAGTATTCATGCCAGGCTTAAACAAGGATGGCTTTATGGTTAATTGGCAGAAAGCAAGTTTAACAGTAAATACAATAATTAGATGGCAAAGCAGGATTTTAAAAGAATAATACATAGATAACCAAGTTCTTTTGAATCAAGCGGTGAACATCCGTTCACTTCCCAACCATTCAACCAAGCGTTTCTATCGAACCAAACCACATTTTTGAAAATACTACCCTTGCGCGAAATCACTGGGCATGTCCGTGAATCGGGACACGGCTATTCGAATAGATTTTGACACTCTGCGAGAGGTTGTGCGACTTTACCCACAAGACACGAATTCTCTAGTTTGTTTGGCATCCGTCGATACCAGCTCACTTCCTTAGGTGAGCGATCTAGAGCACGTGACAAGGCTTTTACAAAGTTCCATTTTGCCTCGATTACGCGCTAAGGTTTCGCCATCACGGCCCCTCTTGCGCCATTAAATGACCACATGAACCGACTCAAAACTTTCCTAATTAATTGGCGGTCAGTCCCATACGGACTTATGGTTGCACGAGGTGACCCAGATCAATGACTTGCAAAGTTAAGTCCTTAGTTGGCTGCTCAGACAAGTCTACCACAACCCAATGTGCATTACACACCCACTCTAGCTTCCTACCTCAAGCCCGAGCATAAATCATTTTTGTTCATTCCCGACCAAATGGCAATCCCTGCCATGGCACAACATCTTTTAATAAAAGTGGCCTCACACCACTGTTCCATAGTTCCATTAGTCAAATTTCATTAATCAATGAACATGTGATCGAAAGTCTCGCGGGTAACTAAAGCATGTCTAAGCAATACTACGCTCCCAAGTTGGTATACAATTATGTCCAACTAGTATTAACCACCCTAAGGTGTCCAAGGATATATGTCATTCAAGGAGACATTTCATTTTCAATTCATCAAGGAGGCATAATGGCAATTTGGTAATTATCTACTCCCAAAACCATTTTTAATAAAACTAGCCATGCATGATAATTTAATACAATATACATTTGTAAAATGGGTTCAACATGGTCAAAGGCCTACGACTTGCC
This sequence comes from Hsuehochloa calcarea, assembly GCA_036346395.1. Lineage (NCBI taxonomy): Eukaryota > Viridiplantae > Streptophyta > Magnoliopsida > Poales > Poaceae > Hsuehochloa > Hsuehochloa calcarea. The sequence goes on along the minus strand of CM070599.1, from coordinate 25,712,048 downwards.
TTCGTTGACGAGGAGCGGGTCTTCGGTCGTTGGGTCGAAGAAATTTTCCAAACATAGGAATCTACACGCGAGAATAGCAACAAATAAATAAAACAGCACCAAATGAACTCCAAAAATTACAAAACCAGTACCAAATGAAAGAGGCTGAATTTATATAAATTTAGAAATTTGGATCACCCAAATCAGAGTTCGGATGTGAAAGTTATGGCCAAAAGAAGTTGGAAATCACATAAAATGATAGAATTAGGGTTTTCGGATTTTCGAATTATTTTCAATTGAAAAACCGAAGAAATGCGTCGGCGCTGCGTAGCGCACACGTGGCTGCCACGCTGGTCGAAAAGCCGGCCCGGCCCGGCCCAGCGGCCACGTCGGCTTCGGGCCATGGTCGAGAGAGAAAGCGGCGAGAGAGAGAGACGGGGCGCGCGGCGGAGGCGGGGAAGGCGCACGGCAGCGAGAGAAGAGGGGAGGGCGGCGGCGAGCTACGGAGAACGCAGCGGCGACGGAGGCGGCCGAGGAGGAAAAGAGGAGAGGGGATAGGCGGCGGTATTTAAAAGCGAGTCGCGGCGCGCGCGAGCGCGGAGTGGCGACGCAGCGGAGCGCGAGGAGAGGCATGGCGCGGCGTGGCGGCGCGGGCGAGGCGCTTGGCGAGGCGAACGTGGGAGAGAGAGCAGCGAGACCGGCGGGATTCGCGATGGCGGGATTCGCGGCAGCGGCGTGGGAGAAAGCGGGCTTGGCGAGGCAGACGAACACGGTTGTCGAATTTCGTCGGACGGTGGGAGCGAGGAGGCGCGAGCGGCACGGACGAAGCGGCGCCGTCCGATTTGATCGACGGTGGGAAGACGGAGGCGCGGGCAAAGGAAACGGCGGATCTCGATCCAACGGCAGAAGAAGGGCGGCGTGGCGAAGCGGAGCGCATGCGATAGCGTCGGACGGCCGATGGCGAGGGCGTGAGGCGGGCAGCGGAGCGAGGCGGGCGGCGGAGGCGGCGGTAGGGAAGCGATGATGGGCGGAGGATTCGGCCCAAGAACAAAGAAAATGATTTTAATACCTTTTTGATTTTAGAAATACAAACAAATGAAAAGATAATTTAGAAAATAGCAAATAGACTCCAAAAATTCTAGAAAAATTCACAGAAATTCCTTGAATTATTCTGGACTTAATAAAAATACTTTTAACTTTAATTTTTCTTTTTCTTTTACAAATAAATTAATTTTTCATTTCGGGAAAAGGAAAAACCCTTTTTAAAATCCAATAAATCCAAGAAAATTCTCAAAATAATAATTTTTGATTTTAAATTCCAGAGAACTCAATTAAACCAACTTTAATTTAATTGAAGTTTGATTAACTCATATTAAACTGCAAATGGATTTCTGAAATTTTCAAATTAAGCTTTTGGCAAATAGAAGCAAATGGTTCTCTTTTAAAATTTTCAAAAAACTCCGAAAAACGGGACGCTACAGGGGCTAATTTTTGTAAGTAGTTCCAGAGCAAGAGGTTGACGAATCTATTCAAGAGGCTGTGCAAACAAAACTAACAAAGGAAGTTTGATGTACTCTGGGAGAAGCTTGATGAGTTCACTACTAAGCATGTTGAGGAGATAAATAAACAACCCGGTAGAAACAAAGCCGATATACCAAAACGGTTGGCGTTGTTGCCCTAAATTGACCCACTCGACTTGAGAAGGAGGACAACGAGGAATATCAAATGTTTCTTGCATTGGATCAAGACTGAGCGAGTGGAAAAGTGAGCATTGTGTAAGATCGAGGAGGCCGACTAGAGGGGGGTGAATAGGCGGTTTTAAAAATTCTTTAGGCTAAAACCAATTAATAATGCGAAAGCTAATAACAAAATGGTTTTGCACAATTAAAACCTAAATCAACTAGGCTCCACTAAGTGCACCAACAATATGAATACAATAGAATGTGAGCAATCATACGAAGATATATAAGCAATTAAAGCAAGTAATGTAAATAGCTCAAAGTAAAGCACAAGCACAAACCAAGATGACACAATGATGTTTTACCGTGGTGTTCGGAGACTAACCGGTCTCCCCTAATCCACGTTGAGGTAAGCCCAACCGCGTTGGACCGGCTCCACAAATTAAGCCAACACCTCCGAGGTAAGTCCAACCACTTGGACCGGTTCCAACATGAACCAACACCTCGCTCCACTAGGGTTGCTCTTCCTCCACTCCGGAGATGGTGAGCACCACACCACTCACAACCACACTGGGCCTTCTCACAAGCTTCTTGAGAAGATCACCGGTCACGACGCCTCCACACCGTCTAGGTGTCGGCAAACACCAAGAGTAACAAATCTCAACTTTCACTTGAACTAATCAAGTGTCAACGCTCAAGTGAATACATAATCCACTACCTAAGGCAACACATGCACTTAGGGTTTGCTCTCCAAGCTCACTAAGTGTAACACATGCAAATAAGAGATGAGAGGCTTGATCTTAGCTCAAGGGCTCAATAGAGGTTCAACAATAACAGCAGCAACCTTCCCCAACCGGCCAAGGTGGGTATTAATAGCCCACACACAAAAACTAGCCGTTGGAGGGAAGATTCCATCGAATCAGAGCAGGGCCAGTCTGGCCGCCAACTAATGGCCGGTCATACCGCCCATGCGCCAACGGCTATAAAACTTGCTGTTGGACTAATGGCCGGTCGGACCGCCACATTATCAGTCAGATCGCCAAGGCTGGGCGGTCAGACCGCCCGAGGAAAACCAGCACGATTCCAAAAGGTGCTTCTCTGGAATAAATGTACCGCAAAAACTTCCGGTACTTCCGCTCTCCAGTAGTACCATTTATTTAACAGCGGTACTACCGCATAGAGATCATCTCAAGAGGCCACCGGTCCGACCGCCCAACACATGGCGGTCCGATCGATTTGGCACCGGTCAGACCGGTCCACACCGGCAGTCTGACCGCCAGACCACAGAGGTCAAACACTTTGACTTCGCTCAAATGGCAAAACACATTCGCCCATTTGAGTGCAATTTTAACAAAGTTTAAAGGTGATATTCTCAACAAGTTGCAAAACACATTTACCAACTTTTAGAATACTCGCCACAAGGAATAAGGTACATGGACTTACACCATTTGCAAACTTAAGTCACATGCTACAATAAATCAAGCACGAGCATCAACTATTTGCAAAACACATTCGTAAATAATACCATCATGCCACAAGGCTAAGGTGCATGGAGTTCAACCATTTGCAAAACACATTTGCAAATTATAGTCCCATACTACAAAGATTAAATGCACGAGCCTCGGCTATTTGCAAAACACATTCGCAAATAATAGCTCCATGCATAGATGAGCTAGAGCAAACACAATGAGCTATCAACACATGACTAACTCATGCTACTAGTCAAAACCCCTCTTAATAGAACATCAACCTATAATAGCAATCCGGTCTTTCAATCAAACATCAAGACCGGTAAAAGACTAGAAACACATCCTTAGCCCTAGCTAGTCATACCTTTGTCTTGCATCTTCTTGAAGCTTGATGACGCACATCAACACTTCAAGTCCGAGTCCTTGACTTTGACAATCATCAACACATGATGACCCCCTTTTCTTCAAGTTCTTCTCTTGAATATGCATTAACTCATGATGCATTCTTCACTCGACCTCCGTCAACACATGACGGGTCTTCTCTTGACTTGACGTGCATCAACGCATGATGCATCGTTTACTCCAAGTTTTGATATGCATCAATGCATGATACATCCTTCATTAGACCTCCATCAGCACATGATGGGTCTTCTCTTTGATCATCGACACACGATGATTTCCATTTCTTCAAGCTCTTCATATGCATCAACACATGATGCATCTTTCACTTACACCTTGACTTGATGACAATCAACTCATGATGTCATCCCAAGTCTTCATCACCCTGAAACATAACATATTCATCCAACTCATGGAAAATGTTAGTTCCGCAATATGATTATCATTAATTACCACATCATACCATTAACTCATAATGGTGGGACACGATACTTCAATCTTTCATTCTTTGGTAATTGATAATAATCACTTCAATTGCACATAAAATGAATGTAGATAATGTAACACAACATGAATATATATGAACTACACAAGTTATATATACTTCAACATGAGTATGCAAGAACTACACAAGTTCTTATATACTCACAACATGAGTATACAAAAACTACACAAGTTTTATATACTCAAAACATGAGTATACAAGAACTACACAAGTTCTATATACTCACAAATATGAATATACAAGAACTACACAAGTTTTGTATACTTAAACGGATATGTTTCAAAGTAAAGATCTCAAATCTATGTGGAAAACGGGATATGGATCAATACTAATGAAACCACAAAATATAGAATAAACCCCCCCTAAATGTGTGCATGCACAAATGTGTAATAAAAGTATATGCACATATTCAAGTTTAACTTATGGTTGAGTTCAACCTATATTTTGGATCCGAGGAATACAACAATATATGAGAGTATAAAGTTGAATGCATACATCGTTGAATTTCACCTTTATATCCAAATGAGACTACACAAGATAATACTGGACAAGAGAGTTAGTCTCATATTTGGATTTGTCATTAATCACCAAAATATTCTATTAACTCATAATAGCGGGTCTAGATCCTTCATATTGCTTTACGACACCGACATCGCAAGGTACAACATAGCGACGATCAATCTGCCGAGGTGCACAATTGGATTATCAGGGGCCTACGTGGCATGCCCTTCATTGCAATCATCGAGGGTATGTTGCATGGTATAATTAAGTACTTCAGGGAAAGACATAGTATTGATGCATTACATATGTGAATGCATAGACACCCTATTGTACCAAGATGATGGAGTACATGGTCGAGAGAGCAAAAAGGCCCAAATATGCTCAACCTTCGTAAGGCCCGAATACTCCCAACTTTCGTTATGGGCACCACTGAAAGATCTAGACCCGCCATTATGAGTTAATGGAGTATTTTGGTGATTAATGACAAATCTAATTGTGAGACTAACAATTCCATTGCTATATCTAGTGTGTAGTCTCATTTGGATATAAAGGTGAAATTCAACGAGGTATGCATTCAACTTGAACTCTTATATAATGTTGCATTCCTCGGATCCAAAATATAGGTTGAACTCCACCATAAGTTTATCTTGAATATGTGCATATGTTTCTATTTACACATTTGTGTATGCATACATTTAGGGGGAGCTCATTATATATTTTATGGTTTCACTAGAATTGATCCATATTCCGTTTTCCACATATACTTGGGATCTTTACTTTGAAACATATCCGTATGAGTATACAAAATTTGTGTAGTCTTTGTATACTTATGTTTTGAGTATATAGAACTTGTGTAGTTCGTGTATACTCATGTTTCGAATATATAAAACTTGTGTAGTTTTGTATATTCATGTTTTGAGTATATAGAACTTGTGTAGTTCTTGTATACTCATGTTTCAAATATATAAAACTTGTGCAGTTTTGTATATTCATGATTTGAGTATAAAGAACTTATGTAGTTCTCGTATACTCAAGTTTTGAGTATGTAGAACTTGTGTAGTTCTCGCGTACTCATGTTGTGAGTATATATATGACTTGGGTAGTTTATATATACTCATAACGTGTTACTTTTATCTAAATCAATTTACGTGTGATTGAAATGGTTATCATCAATTACCAAAGAGGGAAAGATAGAGGTATCTTGTCCCACTATTATGAGTTAATGGTATGAGGTGGTAATTAATGATAATCATATTGTGGAACTAACATTTTCCATGAGTTGGATATATAGGTTATGTTCCAGGGTGATTAAGACTTGGGATGATTATGAGTTGATCATCAAGTCAAGATTCAAATAAAGAAATCATCATGTGTTGATGCATATGAAGAGCTTGAAGAAAAGAAAATCATCATGTGTCGATGATGTTCTAGAAGAGGAGATGATCATAAGTTGATAATCAAGACAAGAGAAGACCCATGATGTGTTGATGGAGGTCTAATGAAGAATGCATCATGTGTTGATGCATATCAAGACTTGGGATGAAGAAATCATCATGTGTTGATGATGTTCAATACAAGATCCCGAAGTGAAGAGATCATCATGTGTTGATGATTGTCAAGTCAAGGACCCGGACTTGAAGTGTTGATGTGCGTCATCCAGCTTCAAGAAGATGCAAGGCAAAGGTATGACTAGCTAGGGCTAAGGATGTGTTCCTAGTCTTTTACCGGTCTTGGTGTTTGGGTGGAAGACCGGATTGCTAGTATAGGATTGACGTACTATTAAGAGGGGTCTTGACTAGTATCATGAGTTAGTCATGTGTTGATAGCTCATTGTGTTTGCTCTAGCTTATCTATGCATGGAGCTAATATTTGCGAATGTGTTTTGCAAATAATTGATGCTCATGCATTTAATCTTTGTAGCATGGGACTATAGTTTGCAAATGTGTTTTGCAAATGGTTGAAGTCCATGCACCTTAACCTTGTGGCATGATATTGTTATTTGCGAATGTGTTTTGCAAATAGTTGAAGCTCATGTTTGATTTCTTGTAGCATGTGACTTAAGTTTGCAAATGTGTTTTACAAATAGTGTAAGTCCATGTACCTTATTCCTTGTGGTATGATTCTAAAAATTGGCAAATGTGTTTTGCAACTTGTTAGGAATCTTGCCTTTGATCCTTGTTAGGCATGGCTCATCAATTGCAAATGTGTTTTGCAAATAGAAGTTGTTTTGAAAGACATTGCTGCTTTGTCAGGATAATCGAAAGTTCCGGCGTTATAACCGCGGAACTACTGCAAACCGGAAGGTCTGAAATTCGTCAGAACGTTTTTTTTTCCAGAGAAGCACCCTTTTTGGGACTTAGCCGATTTTCGGAAGCGCGGAAGTACCGCCATGTTGGGAGCGGAACTACCGCACCGCGGAAGTTCTGATTTGGTGCGGTACGTTTTTTTCGAGAGGGTGCCATGTGTTGGACCTGAGTGGAAGCAGAAGTTCCACCCATTAGAAACGGAATTTCCGATAATCTTAAGTACCGCACATTAGTTGGCGGTAGTTCCGGATTTCATTTTCAACGGCTAGTTTCTCGTCTGATATAGCCGTTGCTGTGCTTGTCGCTGAGGTGCGGAAGTTCCGGACTTTGAACGGCGAAAGTTCCGCATTTGCTGATTTTTCAGCATATTCTCTCCCAACGGCTAGTTTTTGTGTGTGGGCTATATATAGCCACCTTGGCCGGTTGGGAATAGTTGCTGGTGTTCTTGTGAGTGTTATTCTCAATCTTTTTAGCCTCTTGAGCTAATAGCAAGCCTCTCCTCTCTTATGTGCATGTGTTGCACTTGGTGGGCTTGGAGAGTAAATCCTAAGTGCATGTGTTGCCTTAGGTATTGGATTGTGTATCCACTTGAGCGTTGACACTTGATTAGTTCAAGTGAAAGTTGAGATTTGTTTCTCTTGGTGTTTGCTAACACCTAGACGGCGTGGAGGCGTCGTGCCCGGTGATCTTCTCAAGAAGCTTGTGAGAAGGCCCGACGTGTTGTGAGTTGTTTGGTGCTCGCCATCTCCGGAGTGGAGGAAGATCAACCATAGTGGAGCGAGGTGTTGGTTCGGTTTGGAACCGGACCAAGCGGTTGGACTTACCTCGGAGGTGTTGGTTTAATTAGTGGAGCCGGTCCAACGTGGTTGGGCTTACCTCAACGTGGATTAAGGGAGACTGGCAAGTCTCCGAACACCACAGTAAAATATAATCGTGTCATCTTGTTCTTACTTGTACTTTACTTTGAGCAATTTACATTCTTGCTTCAATTGCTTATATATCATTGTATGATTGCTCATATTGTTTTGTAGTCATATTGTTGGTGCACTTAGTTGAGTCTAGTTGATTTAGGTTTTAATTATGCAAAACCAATTTGTTATTAGCCTCCGCATTATATATTGGTTTTAGCGACAAAGAATTTTTAAAACCGCCTATTCACCCCCCTCTAGTCGGCCACCTCGATCTTACAACCACTGAACTTCAATTCGAGGTATTGCTAAGGAACCGAAGGGGGTTGGGAATGGCAAGTGGTGCCGTCACGCACGAGGTGATCCTTGGGCAGGAGGCAACAACATTTGTCAGTGCACATGTAACAAGCTGATGCTACTCCATAAGCCATGCCTAGAGACTGGGGTGAGAATTTCGATAGTTAGCTGTGGTTCTTCAGACATCTTAAGGTTTGAGTCATTGGTGAACGCTCAGGCGTTTGCATAATACATGACCAACATGCCACGTTAATTAAGGCTATCAAAAAGTTGCAAGAAGATCTAGATGAGCCTTTTCCATGCCATGACCTGTCAAACCGTTGGTGCATGCGGTACCTGGGGGCCAATTTTTTTAAGCGGTTCAAGAGCAAGAGGTTGATGAACATGTTCAAGAGGCTATGTAAGCAGAACTAGCAAAGGAATTTTGATGCACCCTGGGAGAAGCTTGATGAGTTCACCACTACGCACGTCGAGGAGAGAAATAAGCAACCTCCTGGAAACACAGTCAATATACCAAAACGGTTGGCGTTGTTGCCCAAGATTGACCCACCTGACTTGAGAAGGAGGACAACGAGGAATATCAAATGTTTCTTGCATTGGAACGAGGTTGAGCCAGTGGAGAAGTAGGCATTGCTTTACGACACTGACGTCAAAAGGTACGACGTAATGACGACCAATCTGCCAAGGTGTACAATTGGATTATCAGGGGCTTGCGTGGCATGCCCTTCGTTGCAATCATTGAGGATATGTTGTATGGTATAATAAAGTACTTCAGAGAAAGATATAGTGCTGATGCATTGCATATGTTGAATGCACAGACACCCTATTGTACCAAGATGATGGAGTACATAGCCGAGAAGAGAAAGAAGGCCTGAATACGCTCAACCTTCGTTATGGGCACCACTGAACTTCAATTCGAGGTATTGCTAAGGAACCAGAGTGGGTTGGGAATGGCGAGTAGCGCTTTCACACACGAGGTGAGCCTTGGAAAGGAGAGCAACAATATTTATCAGTGCACGTGTAACAAGCTGATGCTACTCCATAAGTCATGCTCCTATGTGTTGGCTTCATGTGGCATGATCAAGATGGAATCTGTGTGGTACATGTCGGGCTTCTTCATCAAGAAAAATATGATTCATGCTTGGAGCGGAGAGATCCATGGATTCCGTGTTTTTGGTAACCCGATATGCATCATTCAATCTACAGATCCTAGTACCACCGCACGGGGATAGTACATGTGCGGCTATACATCGATATTTCATATTGCATGCTGCATTTTAAATATCGTTGACTTTATCCATGCATGGCAATCATATGAGCGTTGTTACTTCTTCCAATGGATCGGCAACCCAGAAAAGTATGACACTGTGGATTTCATGGGGATATGCTCCAGATCTTAGGATGATGTGACAATTGGCAATGGCGTTTTCGGTTTGTCGTTTCACGCGTTTTCGACAAAGCTACGGTTTTTTCCAGTCGAGGCGGTTCGACCGGTCCTTGCACGCGCTGTCCGCCGGTCCCAAATCGGTCGGACCGGCCATGTAGGGCGGTCGGACCGGTGGTGACCAAAGTGGTCAAAATGAGCTGAGCCAAAAATAGGTGTTGTAGGCAAGTGAGGGGATCCCAATGCACTTGGTCTCATAATTTTTGGAGTCTCCAGTAAGAAGTTCTATTCGTTTGTATTTTCCAGAAGGTTTGAATTTGGGGCTTGAATTTGGCTAAGTCCCAGGGCGGTCCGGCCAAGCTCACGTGGAGCGGTCCGACCGCCATGCCATGGTCCGACCGGCTCACTGGAGCGGTCGGGCCGTAATTACTTGAACGTCGGCCAACCGTGGCGATGTTGATTTGTTAGGTCAAAGTTATTGGTTTCATGGCATATGATTTGCATGATGCATGTTTTGACTAACATGGGTCAAGTTGTGAAGAACTTGTTCCGAATCGTGTTTGCTTATGCGTGGTTGTGCAGGTTGCTTGGTGGTCAACGACGGTCAACGGCGAGGAGGATCGGGACTAGACTCGGAGAGTTGAGGTCCAGAACGATTGACGATGCCGGGTGAGGTCAACGACTCAAGTGTGACACAAGATGGACAATGGTGACCTATTGGCAAATCCATGATGCATGGTGAAGCGGTTTAGGTCAAAAGTTAAAGACGGCGCTTTGTGAAGCGTGCGTGTGTGACCCGTTTGTTAGTGGGCCTTAACGGGAGCCCAATTAAGTCAAACCCTAAGAGTTTTAGGCCTCCACTATAAATAGGAGGAGATGGTGGCTGCACCTCTCTCTCTCTCGCCTTTTTATGTTTCAAAACCCTAATTGTCTTTAGGGGAGTTGAGGTGGAGGCTAGGGCTCTTGATGGTTTGTGGTGAATTTCGTGATCCTTGATTGTCTACTGATCCATGATGGTGTGGATGTAATCCAGCTTCAATCACGAAATCAATCTATGCAAGGTTTGCTTGAGATAAGTCTCTTTTCGTTCTTGCTTTCAATTTGGTGATTTTAGGGCTTTCCTTGATCCGCGAGTTTGTGATTGATTCTTTCACGTGAATTAGCTTGCTGTGATATGTGTGAATTTATCTAGCATCATCTTGATCATCAATCTCTCACGAACAAGCTTTAGGATCAAGTTTTCGTTCTTGCCCGGTTTTAGACCTTCTGTTAATCAATTGGCAATTGCTCAAGATCGTTCCAAGAATTATCATAATATTCAATTGGAATAGGTCCTCAATAGCATATAGAAGGTGTGTGCAAAGTTTCATAAAGATTAGAGTTGAGAATCAAAAGTTTCACCCAATTGCAAGTTCGTCATCGGTGATTTTCTTGCTGCGGATCGGTTCGAGTCGGCGGTCGATCGTCCGTCATCACCGGTCAGACCGATTTTGGAGCGGTCCGACCGCCAGCACAACGCCGGTCAGACCGCCCGGCAATCGGTCCGACCGGTTGAGTATAACGGTCTTGGTAATCTTAGTTGATTTTGTTATATTGCTTAGGGGTGTAATTGGATTCAATACTAGTCTTCATTTGTCTTGGTACATTGATCTTCATAGCTTTCTAATAGCTCTTGGAGTTAAATTGTATTGAGTTCATAATTTGTGAAAAAGTGAGCGTGCTCCTATTCACCCCCTCTAGTCGCCTTTACGGTCCAACAAGTGGTATCGAGCCGGTTAGTTCAATCTTGATCTTAACCGTCCACCGAACTTTGGCGATGGATAAGTTTTCTACTAAACCGCATATCTTCGATGGGCACGACTATGCCTATTGGAAGAATCGTATGCGCGTCTTTCTTGAGAGCGAGGACAAGCTATTTGGGATGTTGTTAGAGCCATTGGTTATTCTGAAATTGCTACACCGCTTCGCAATTCTTTTGGCTAACAACAATAAGGCTAAGAATCTTTTATATGGTGCACTTGGTAGACAAGAATATGATAGAATTTGCAATCTTTCAAGCAAGCATGAAATTTGGAACACTCTCGAAACATATCATGAGGGTTCGTCCCAAATCAAAAAGTCGTCAAGCTGTTTACAAGCGTGAGTACAATAAATTCGAGATGCGTCTGGAGAGAGCATCGATGACATTTTCATCGCTTTAATAAAGTAATTAATCAAATGAAAGTCGTTGATATTGAATATTCTCAATCTGAAAATGCCACCCATCTCTTGGCCGCAATCAACACCAAGGAGTGGGAGATGAAAGCTCTCGCTATAGAAGAAAATGTTGATCTTTCAAGTCTTACTTTAGAATTGCTTTATAGTAAACTCAAGACTCATGAAATTAAAAGAGTTGATCATCATAAGAAATATAATTTAGCTTTGGTAGCAGATCCTCTCAAAAGGCTTTTGATGACTCTTGTGAATCTTCTTACGGATTTTCATTTGCTTGTTTATCTGCTATTCATGAAGAGGAGCTTGAAAGTATTCATGAAACAGAGTTAGCTCTTCTAGCTAAGAAATTCACACGGGCCTACAATAATGTGAGAAACAAAAAGAGAGGTGGTCCGGTAACATGCTATGAATGTGGTGAGCTCAATCATATCCGGGCAAATTGTCCCAAGTGAAAGGTAAGAGCAATCATAAGGAAGGAAAGCCTACTTGGAAGAAGCCTCCTTTCAACAAATCAAGGTATGAGGCAAATAAGCTTGTGAAGGCCGCTCACCGGTCCTTGCCGCTTTTGAGGATCAATCCTTGAGCGATGTGGATCTTGGGAGTGAGGAGGACAAGGAGGAGGAGATCCTCAAGGCAAAAGAAAGGGAAGGCCAAAGACTTCACGGCATGTGCTTCATGGTCGACATCGACGACATTGATGATGAAGAGGTATCTTTTTCTTATGATGAGCTTTCTGCTAAATATGATTCTATAGTTGAGCAATTGCTTAGTCAAGATGAAGCGCTAGAATTTGTTATGACAAAAAATAAGAAATTAGAGTCAAAGATTAACAAATTGAAAGTAGAGCTTAAAACTGCTAAGACTCTTGAACTTGATGAATGTTTATCTTGTCATGCTATGCATTCTGAAATTACCAAGTTACAATCTGCTCATAATATTTGTGTACAACAACTTGAGAATGCTAAATCTGAACTAAAGGAAATTAAAAGTGCTCCTTGTGAAAAATGTTTAGAATCTAGTAAATTGATTGCTTTTGATGTTTTTGATTCTAGCCCTTGCACTTCATGCTTAGAAAAGAACGTGAAATCAAAGATATCTTAGAAGTCGCTAGAGTCAAATATGCAAAGCTTAAGGACAATATTGAAAATACTACTTGTGCTTCATGTTCCACTCTTAAACTTGAAATTGCTTTGTATAAGGAAAAATCTATAGATAAAACTTGTGATTCTTGTGTTAACTTGAGAAAAGAAAATGCTTACCTTCATGATACATTAGAAAATTTTCTAAAGGTAAGAAACAATTAAACATGATTCTTGACAAGTCTAAAACTCCTTATAAGAAGCAAGGTTTAGGATTCAATTCTTTTCAAGACAATTCAAACCCAAAAGTCATTCAAGTCTTGGAAAAAGGTTTAATTGAATTCAAAACCCAACTGCAAAAACATCTTTTAAATCTGCGTGTTTTGCCCAACCTTGTATTAATTCAAATGGTGCGTCTTCTAGTGGTACCAAGTACCATTGCAATTATTGCAAAAGGGTGGACATTTGATTGAATATTGTTGGCGTAGGTTGAAAAATGATAGGAAAAATTTTGATAGAATTTCATTCATGCAACCTAGAGCTTCTATGAGACATGGTAACATTGAAAAGAATAAACCTGGATTAGGATTTTTATCTCATACAAATCATTATGTTTCTAGACATCCTAATTCTAATGTGTATCGATGGCGGTCGATCATTGGTGGTCACCGGATCGACGGTTTGGTCACCGGTCCGACCACAAAGACAAAGCGGTCGGGATCGCCCATGGGCGATTCAAGTCTCATTTTAATTCAAACATTGCTCATAACCGAATGTTAAATGAAATCAAGGATAGTACTTCGGTTTGTATACTCCTTGCGAGACGTGTGTCTCAAGATCGATTCCTAAATCTTGTTTATCTAATCCCAGATTGAGACACATCGTTCTTTACTCCTTGATTTTTAGGATTATCGCGGAAAGGGAAGAACACGTGGTTCGTTGACTCGATGTTCACGCCACATGACCGGAACTCAAAATGGTTCACCTCTTTCACGCGAGCAACAGTGATGACTTCATCACCTTTGGAGATGATACACAAGGGCGAATTGAAGGAACATGATCAATTAGGGTAAACAACAAAGTCATTCTAAAAGATGTCGCTCTTGTGGACAAGCTTAGGTATAATCTTCTTTCTGTTTCTCAGCTTCTTGATGATGGCTATGAGACTGTTTTTAAGAAAAATGCTTGTCGTGTGCTTGATTCTACTGGTGAGCTTGTGTTTGGAATCTCTAGAGTTGGTAGAATTTTTGGAGCTGATTTTTCAGAATCTCTTGCTGGATCTCTTAAATGTTTGCTTACATCTTCTTCTGATTTCTGGCTTTGGCATCGACGTTTGGGGCACATTGGTTTTGATCATCTAACACGAGTTAGCAACCTTGATCTCATGAGAGGTTTGCCCAAACTCAAAGCTGTCAAAGATGCTGTATGTGCACCCTGTAGGCATGGCAAACAAGTTGCTGCCTCACACCCTTCTGTGACTATGGTTATGACTGACGGACCAGGACAGTTGCTTCATATGGATACTGTTGGTCCTACTAGAGTCCGGTCAGTCGGTGGAAAATGGTATATTCTTGTCATAGTCGATGATCTTTCTAGATATACTTGGGTGTTCTTTCTTACTTCAAAAGATGAAGCTTTTGGTTATTTTCATGACCTTGTTCTTCGCTTGGCTTCGAGCTTCTGGTGCTTTGAGAGCGATTCGCAGTGATAATGGCACGGAGTTCAAAAATGCTTCTTTGCTTCTTTTTGTGCCGGCGTGGTATTGAGCATCGCTTCTCCTCCACACGTCCCTCAACAAAATGGCGTGGTGGAAAGGAAGAATAGGACCTTGGTCGAAATGGCTAGAACGATGCTAGATGAATATAACACACCGAGGAGATTTTGGGCGAAGCTATTGCTCGCTTGCCATATTGCAAATCATGTCTTTTGAGACCTTCTTTAGGCAAGACCCTTATGAGCTTCGTTTTGATAGAAAACCCTCATTTCGCATTTTGAGTTTTTGGATCAAAATGTTTTATTCTTAAGACATGCAATTTAGATAAATTTGAATCAAGAACTTTTGATGGGTTATTTCAGGTTATCCTGCTCATTCGAGGGTTTTCGAGTTTTAATATCGAGACTAACATTATTCAGAGACTTGTAATGTCACTTTTGATGAGACTAACCTCGAGCTAGATCAATTGCTACGATGATTTACTGGTGAGAGAGTATTTTTGTGGAGGAAGATGAGGACGGCTAATGTCATTCCCTCATCTGCACGCGAGGTGCCCATATTGATACAAGAACACGCTACGTCTACTTCACCTTGATTGAGGCTCTGTTGCATCATCATCATCGCTAGATACTGCGGAGGTCGAAGAAACGACATCTCACCCGGCGCTCCACTTCATTCAGAGACAAGATCCTCGGAGCGGATAATAGGTAATCTACATGAGCGAGTCACTCGCTCCGGTATAATGATCCAAATCTCTACTCTCATTCGGCTTTTGTTGCTTCTTTTGAACCCGCGATATATCACATGCTTTATCTGATTCTAGCTGGGTAAATGCCATGCATGAGGAGTTAGAAAATTTTGAAAGAAACAAAGTTTGGAACCTAGTAGAACCTCCTAGTGGTCATAATGTTATAGGAACCCGTTGGGTGTTTAAGAATAAACAAGGTGAGGATGGTTCGTGGTTAGAAATAAGGCAGATTGGTAGCTCGGGGTTTGACCAAGTTTAGGGTTAGATTTTGATGAGACATTTGCTCTGTTGCTAGACTAGAAGCCATTCGCATTCTCGCTTGCATTTCTTTGCATCAAAAGGTTTTAAATTATATCGGATGGATGTTAAAAGTGCCTTTTAAATGGTTTCATAGATGAGGAAGTGTATGTTAAGCAACCCCCTTGTTTTGAGGATCCTAAATATCCAAATCGTGTTTTCAAGCTATCTAAAGCATTGTATGGTCTTAAACAAGCCCCTAGAGCGTGGTATGATAGACTTAAGACCTTCTTGCTTAAAAATAATTTTGAGATGGGTAAAGTGGATAAAACTCTATTTATTCTTAGGCGTGAAAATGACTTCCTGCTTGCTCAAATTTATGTGGATGATATTATATTTGGTGGTTCCTCTAATGCTCTTGTTTCGACTTTTACGACACTATGTCTAGGGAATTTGAGATGAGTATGATGGGAGAGCTTAATTACTTTTTGGGACTTCAAATCAAGCAATGCAAGGAAGGAACTTTCATCCATCAGACGAAGTACACTAAAGATCTTCTCAAACGCTTCAACATGGGTGACTGCAAGCCAATTTCCACTCCCATGGCAACTTCGACTGTTTTGGATCGGATGAGGAAGGAGAAGTCGTGGATCAACGCGAGTACCGCAGACATGATCGGCTCCCTTCGTATTTGTGGCCTCGAGACCGGACATTCACTTCACGGTATGCCTTTGTGCAAGATTTGAGCGTCTCCGAGAACTTCCCATCGCCAAGCCGTTAGCGCATATTCAGTATTTACACTCTACCCTCTTATATGGCATTTGGTATTCTGCTCTTGACTTTGTCCATTAGAGGTTTTTTGATTCGATTTTGCGGTGTCGGTTAGATAGGAAGAGTACCTCGTGCACCTGTCACTTCCTAGGCACTTCTCTTGTATCTTGGTCTTCTAGGAAGCGGTCTTACATTGCACAATCCACTCTTGAGGCGGAGTATGTAGTCACGCTAGTTGTTTGAGCTGATTTTGTGGATGACGTCTACTTTGAAAGATTATGGGTTAAACTTTGCTAGTGTTCCTCTTTTCGTGATAACATACGCTATTAATATTGCTAAAAACCCGATTGCAACATTCTAGGACTAAGCACATAGACATTCGCTTTCATTTCCTTAAAGATCATGTTGAAAAAGGTGATATTGTGATGCACTTCAGAGAGCCCAAGCTCAATTGGCGATATTCTTACCAAGCCTTTAGATCAAACCGATTTTCCTCCTTAAGAAGCGAGTTAGGGTAATTTATCCTTATGGGTTGGTTT
The DNA here is from genome assembly GCA_036346395.1 of Hsuehochloa calcarea. Lineage (NCBI taxonomy): Eukaryota > Viridiplantae > Streptophyta > Magnoliopsida > Poales > Poaceae > Hsuehochloa > Hsuehochloa calcarea. The sequence goes on along the minus strand of CM070599.1, from coordinate 25,695,319 downwards.
GAGGGAGTTTGATCTTTTCTTATCTTTCCTTGTTCTTTTGATCTTTTATTGTTCTTTTCTCGAACTTAGTGATCTTTTGAACTTTTTAGGTTTTAGGCTTTTAATTGCATCTCATTGTGTCATATTGCATTCATATAGAAACTCCATCAAGTGGTTACAACAAATGGTATGAAAAATCCAAAAAGATGCATTGTAATATAAGATTTATGAAGCTTTGCCTATTACCCTTTAGAGCTTTTGTATTTCAATTCTTGCTCAATGTCATGTCTAGTTCTTTGACTTGCTAGAATTATCATGCTTTTACATGTGTAGCTAAGTCTTTGCTATATGAGCTAGAACCTTTTAAACAACTCAAACTAAAAATTGCATTTTGTGGATGTTTTAGCGAGTTGCGTAATTAGTGCTCCTCTTGTGACATTGGCCTGTCAGAATTGCTTTGTTAGCTCTTTGATCTAGAATTGACCATTACTTGAGCTTTTGTGTTCTTGAGATTCTAAAAGTACTCATGTGAAAAATGAAAATCAAGATTGTCATATGCTTAAATTGTGCCAAACTATTCTTACGAGACTGCTTGTCAAATGACATGAACTTGGAGATAGTTTGATGATCCGAACGATCTCATGGGGACCGCTTGTCGAAATGACATGAACCTCAAGATTTGTCGCCCGGTAGAAGCTTAGAAAGAGTTTGTGGATGGCTCCTAGTCCGGGATCTTCTTTACTAAGATATACCTTTAAACAACTTTTGGTGAAGCTTAGGATGAGTTTGTGGATGGCTCCTAGTCCGGGATCTTGTCACTAAGTTAGATCATTAGTCAACTTCAATATTCAATGCAAATGAGAAAAATGTTGACAAATGGGCGTTTACAAAATATTGAGCAAAATGATTCAATACGGGACTTGATTGACTCTTAATGTGGTCTTTGTTAGATTTTGATCTCACTTTGACATTTGACATGGCCAATTTCACTTTAGGATCCTGTTGATGAACTTCTTTGAATTTGAGCGTTGCTTAAATTGATCAAATCTCTCGCTTTACTTTTGAGCCTTTGTGCTTAGCTTTGATATATATGTCTTACCATGATCTTGCTAGCTACTATCGGGCTTGATATGCTGTTTGTGCAATATTAGAGATACTAGCTTGTTCTTTTGGGTAATCTCCAAAGCTTCTTGTAATCAAAAATTGAAAAATACAAAAATTGAAGCCACTCCATTGCACTTCATGCATATTCCTCTTTATGCTTCTTTTGTTTCTGCTTCTTCCTTTATTCTATATTTGTTATCTCTGGATGAGAGGAAGGCGTGATTTCTTGATGAATCCATTGTCAAAGGGGGAGAAGATGTGTTAAATGAGAAGAGAAGTTGTGTTAATTATTCTCTATTTCTTTATTGGGGGAGAAGATTGGGGGAGAAGTTTATACAAAGGGGAGAAACTGAAAATTTGAAATTTGATGATCATAGTGAGGGGGAGTTCTTGAGTTGCATTCTTATTGTCTTATTGAATATTCTGAACTTAAATTGCATTCTTTTATCCTCACAATAATCATAGGTCAATTGAACAATTGTTCTTTCATATGGACCTCATGTGAGAATTTTGACCCTTTTTCTGGAAATCAAAGTTTTTATGCTTACTTTTGACTTGTCTCACATGCCTATACTATTCTGATGCCAGCTTGGTCATTTTCATTGCTTTTTCTTGCTTATGGACCAAGTTGTGCCTTTGTCTAAAGCCGCTGAGTAAACTCGTTTTCAAACCTCTTACTTACATTTTTACGGATAATTGCCAATGTGTTCATCAAGGGGGAGATTGTGGATTTCATGGGGATATGCTCCAGATCTTAGGATGATGTGACAATTGGCAATGGCATTTTCGGTTTGTCGTTTCACGCGTTTTCGACAAAGCTACGAGTTTTTCAGTCAGGCGGTTCGACCGGTCCTTGCATCGGCGGTCCGCCGGTCCCAAATCGGTCGGACCGGCCATGTAGGGCGATCGGACGGTGGTGACCAAAGTGGTCAAAATGAGTCGAGCCAAAAATAGGTGTTGTAGGCAAGTGAGGGGATCCCAATGCACTTGGTCTCATAATTTTTGGAGTCTCCGAGAAGAAGTTCTATTCGTTTGTATTTTCCGAAGGTTTGAATTTGGGGCTTGAATTTGGCTAAGTCCCAGGCGGTCCGACCGCTCACGTGGAGCGTCCGACCGCCATGGGGCGATCGGCCACTCACTGGAGCGGTCGGACCGTAATTACTTGAACGTCGGCCAACCGTGGCGATGTTGATTTGTTAGGTCAAAGTCATTGGTTTCATGGCATATGATTTGCATGATGCATGTTTTGACTAACATGGGTCAAGTTGTGAAGAACTTGTTCCCGAATTCGTGTTTGCTTATCCGTGGTTGTGCGGGTTGCTTGGTGGTCAACGACGGTCAGCGGCGAGGAGGATCGGGACTAGACTCGGAGAGTTGAGGTCGAGCGATTGGCGATGCGGGTGGTCAACGACTCAAGTGTGACACAAGATGGACAATGGTGACCTATTGGCAAATCCATGATGCATGGTGAAGCGGTTTAGGTCAAAAGTTAAAGACGGCGCTTTGTGAAGCGTGCGTGTGTGACCCGTTTATTAGTGGGCCTTAACGGAGCCCAATTAAGTCAAACCCTAAGAGTTTTAGGCCTCCACTATAAATAGGAGGAGATGGTGTTGCACCTCTCTCTCTCTCGCCTTTTATGTTTCAAAACCCTAATTGTCTTTAGGGAGTTGAGGTGGAGGCTAGGGCTCTTGATGGTTTGTGGTGAATTTCGTGATCCTTGATTGTCTCTTCGATCCATGATGGTGTGGATGTAATCGGCTTCAATCACGAAATCAATCTATGCAAGGTTTGCTTGAGATAAGTCTCTTTCGTTCTTGCTTTCAATTTGGTGATTTTAGGGCTTTCCTTGATCCGCGAGTTTGTGATTGATTCTTTCACGTGAATTAGCTTGCTGTGATATGTGTGAATTTATCTAGCATCATCTTGATCATCAATCTCTCACGAACAAGCTTTAGGATCAAGTTTTCGTTCTTGCGGTTTTAGACCTTCGTTAATCAATTGGCAATTGCTCAAGATCGCTCCAAGAATTATCATAATATTCAATTGGAATAGGTCCTCAATAGCATATAGAAGGTGTGTGCAAAGTTTCATAAAGATTAGAGTTGAGAATCAAAAGTTTCACCTAATTGCAAGTTCGTCATCGGCCGATTTTTCTTTATTGCGATCGGTTCGAGTCGGCCGGTCGATCGCCCGTCATCACCGGTCGACCGATTTTGAGCGGTCCGACCGCCAAGACAACGCCGGTCGACCGCCCGACAATCGGTCCGACCGGTTGAGTATAACGTCGACCGCCCGTCTTTGTGAGTCTTGGTAATCTTAGTTGATTTTGTTATATTGCTTAGGGTGTAATTGGATTCAATACTAGTCTTCCATTTGATCTTGGTACATTGATCTTCATAGCTTTCTAATAGCTACTGGAGTTAAATTGTATTGAGTTCATAATTTGTGAAAAAGTGAGCGTGCTCCTATTCACCCCCCCTCTAGTCGCCCTTACGGTCCAACAGACACGTCATTCATTCAGCAGAAATACATGTTGAACTACGCAGTTGTATCCGAGGCCTTTACTTGTTGGAAATCTTACTCAACCGGGAGCGGGAAGACAAGAGAAATGTACCGATGGTCCCTGATGCCCTTGTTGCACCGAAGATTATTCTGGACAAGGACAAACCCGAAAAAGACCTTTGGGTCAAGTACCGAGAGGCCCATGTGAAGACCCGCACTAGTAAGGAGGAGGAGGACGTATGTCCGCAAGTCTGCTTGATTTCCAGTCGTTAAGTATTTTCCTTTCAAAAAGACGTGTTTATATCATAGTTGTAGTTCGAGTTGAAGGTTCGTGCATGTAGTAATTTATACCGTAAGAACAACGAGGCAACACATATGCACCTAAACAGACCCACCTTAATGGAAGTGTTATGTTTGACTTCAATCTCATCTTCATTGCTCTATTCTTGTCTCGTTCAAATCGAAACTTACAAAATAATTTGCCAAATTTTGGGTTATTTGTGTAAAAACTTCAAAGGGTGAATATCCACGTAAAACAATAAAAACATGATTTTTTTATATAAATAATTGCAATCAGCAAACTCTTGCTTTTTTATCACTGACAATTATTCACAAACAACTCTTCCAACCATTTAATTTTATAAAATTAAAGTTAAGTTTATTTAAATCATTTCTTAAAAAATAGCCCTACTGTAGCTGGGCCAGAACGCGACTGAGCTCAGTTGCCAGCCTAATCTGCGACTAGCCTCAGTCGCGTTCTGGTCCAACGACTATGCCCGGCTCAGGCCCTAGTTGCGCCACCAGCACGCGACTAAGACACGTGGCAGACCAAGGCCTCAATCGTGTTTTTGTCGTGCAACTATGCCTCCCACTGCCCATGTCAGTTAATCGCTGGGCTACTGGGTAGTTGCGTGGTGGCAGAACGATTGTGGTTTATTTTTGTAAAAATATTAAAGCGTGGTTTATTTGTATAAAATGATTAAAAATATTTTATTTTTTTTAAAAAAAAAACTGCATTCATCTACGAATGGTGAGATATACTATCGTCATTCATCCACAGTCAAAACTGGGACGACCTTTCTGAAGGGTACTCTTGTTTTAGTGTGCATACCTTAAATGGCCGACTACTTCGGCTAGTTCTCACTAACCTAACATGTTGACCTGACAGGCAAGTAACATAGCATTGTTAAGCAGGTTTACATAAACTTCTCGCCATGGTTAGGGCTAGTAGGGTCAATAACTTAGCAAAGCTGTCATGATCAAGAAAGAGGTTATCAAGAGTCAGTAGCTGTTCTGTGGCCTAGAGACTGGGGTAAGCCTGAAGTTGGACACATCCTTTATGCTATCTTAGAATTGAAAAAACGTGTACAAGTTTTTTTTAATCTTTGTGCAACCTATGCATGACCCAAAATTTGTAAACATGTCTGTGCAGAGAATTTTCCAGAATTCAAAAATGTTTAAAGCCAGTCCAATAGGCCTGGAAAAGGCAGGCCGAAGTTAGTACACTAAGGTTGGAGCAGGTTTCATTTCATTTGCTCGGGTCTATTTTATTTAAGGGCCTCTCTAATTGTTTTTAGATTGTGGCGGCCGGCAAGAACAAAGCAGGTGTGGCAGTTTTAAGAGCAGCAGCCTATGTTGTCATGCGCATTTCTTTATACCGATGACGCCGTAAAGCTTGTACTACGTGTTGTGCATTGATAACCATTTCACAACCAGAGTTGATCGGTCAGACATACGTTGTATTATTACAAAATGAGCAATCAACATCTGCGATGGCTGTCGATGTGTGCAGCTTCCTCAAGAAAATGACAACAATTGTGCGGCACCAGAGACAGTGTTGCGATCCTTATCTCCACTGGACCTGGCAAATCCATAACGTTTTCTAAACCTAGTTTGTGTATTACTCCTACCTATCAGTAGTTCAGTATCCCAAATATTGTGCTTTTGACGTTTGAGCTAGTTCGGTTTCCTCGTGTCTGCAGAGATATGATACGACTCCATACAGAGTGGCAGACCAGGTCTCTGTTCACAACTTACTACTATGGTAATCAAAGTTAATAACAAAGAATGAAATGAAGAAGCGCAAACCATTTCTTGAAAAAGTTGCAACCTTTGGTGTATTTCTGAAAACTAGAACAGAGTGACAGTCCATGCATCAAATCAGCACGGCGACGCAGCAAACCAAAACGAAAAACAACTCGTTCTATTTGTCAATTAACCTCCCCTCCTATACCTACCCTACCATTCACAGTTTCACACTCCTGTGATGATGCATCGGATCAATCAACAGCCACCAGCAGCATATCGATCCTAAATTCCAAGCACGCCAAGCAACAAGAAGTGAAAAGAATGGTAAATGTCTCACGGCATGTACAGATTAAGTGATCTTGGAAGAGCTCCTGAAGCCTTGAATCAGCAGGCAGAACCCCTGCCCGGACGGCGCACCGCCTCCCAGCTTCTGTCGCAGGCTGCGCGCCGGCGCCGGCGCCGGCGGCTTCTCATGTTCCTGCTCGTCGTTGCTGCTGCCGCCGTCGTCATCCATCCACACCCTTGTCTCCGACGCGCCCCGTGTCTGGAACGTGAACACGGCGCAGGAGGAAGAGGCCGTGGTATCGGCCGCGTGGAAGAGCCAGCCGTGCAAGTCCCACGTCATGTCCACCGGCGCGCCGCCGTCCAGGAAGAGGGTGTGGCTGCCGCGGAAGTTCCACCGCAGCCGCCGCAGCTGCACCACCTTCCGGCCGTCCACGCTCACCCACGCCTCCGCATCGCCCTCCAGCCCGACGCCAATCTCGTGCTCCGCGCCGGACTCCAAGAACCGCGCTTTCGTGGACCAGCACCCGCACCCGACGAACCGCTCCCGCCGCTGCGCCATCCGGGACCCGGCGATCGGTATTCCTCCGTGCAGACGCTCCACGTACCCCCGGCTCATGTCGCCCAGCAGGAGAACGAACTCCACGTCGGCGACGACGGCGACGTAGAACCCGGACACGGGCTCGGGGCCCGAGCCGTACCGCGCCGCGGCGTAGTCCCAGAACACGCCCACCACGCAGCTGCCCGCGGTGAACGTGCCGCTTCCCTTCTTCTTGTGCAGGTGCCGCGGCTCGGCGGCCGCGCCGCCTTCGCGGTGCCGCGAGGTGGCGTCGTGGACGGCGACGGAGAGCGCGAGCCCGTCGGGGGACCGGGACCACGTCACGTCGATGAGCAGGTCCTTCCCGGACGCCGAGAGCCGCGACCGGTACACGCTCGTCACCGCGTTCATCCCCGCCGCCCTCCCTCCGCCACCACTGCTGCCCTCCGCGGGCCCCGTCGCGCCCGCCGTCGCATTGGCGCCTCCGGAGCAGGCGACGTCGGAGATCCGCACGGCGTGCTCGCTGAAGCACGACACCAGGTCCTTCATGCCACTCGCTGGAGTCTGGACGCTCCCCCCGGAGGAATTCTTTGACCGCCTACCACTACCGGGCGTGCTGGGATGGCTTTGGGGATAGCAACCGCACCGGCATTATGCTGATGACGATGGGCATTAGGACTCAGGAGAGAGAGAGACGGGAAAGCAAGGCAGGCAATGATTCGGTAATCACAGGAGAAAGGTATCTCTTAATTGGGACGCCTGACAGGCAATAGGCTGGAGCTTGCAAGGTTGGTATAAAGTCTCTCTCTTTCCTCTTCCATCTCATCTCAGCTCATCTCATCTCTCCTCTCCACTACTGTGTACGTACAGCATATACTAGTCCCTGCTCCCTAGTATGCTTTAATTCCCATCACCAGTGGAGCACAAATTCCATTGGCGCGTCCAAAGCAGATCGATCGTGTTTGCATCGTGCTCTCATGATTTTGTTTTTGGTTCCCAAGGGTGAAAGGAAGAGAGGCTAAACCTAAACTACGCCTCTCTCTCTCTTTTTTTTCTCCCCCTGTGCTTTGTTTCCATTCCTCCTGTAACTGTAGGTGTGGAGAGCATAAACTTGACACAACCGAGGTGAGGCAGAGGGAGAAAAAACGCATCTTTTCTTTACTGCTTTCTTAAACGCCCACTGAAACTTCCCAAACGAAACAGCCGGCACCTGTAGCAACAAAAGGATAAAGGACAGCCGGGTATATAGACCGAGATGGGCCACGTCCATGCACCATGTACGGACGAATGAAGGAAGATCACATCGAGGCAGTACTATGCAGTACGCTCATAGCCATTGGATCAAAAAGTGACACGTGAGATCTTCCCTGGGACTAAAGTCTATAACGCATGCATTGCAAATTTGCAATAGCCGGTAGGGTATTGTAGCAATTGTCAGGTACTGTAGCATGAGAGCCTCCTCGTTGCGTCTTAGCCCTCAGATGCGTTCCATACAACGGCTGGGATGGGCTCTAAGCTTTGCCCTTGGTCGAAAAAAAATGGATGGATTGCGAGAAATTCTACGCACCACAGCAGTGGATTTGTTCAGCCCCTGTTTAGAACATAATAATTCTATGACGATTCCCGAGTAATTGATCTTTTCACTACAAAATTCCCCGTAGAGTCTGTGTGTTTCACACGGATCTTCGAAGTATACCCTGATCACATAATCTCAGTCCACGAACATTTCCCTACAACTTCAATCTCCAACATTCATTTCTGAGAGGCACAAGCCATGCATTCTATTAATTAAGCAGAACCGTTATTGCAGTCTCTACACAGGTCGAATTTACATGAGGAGCACCGAATGCACCATTAAACCAAGTAACTGAAACACTGTCACGACAGCCTTCTCTAGCCAGTATCCAGCATAAAACAGAGCAGTGTCTCGGTGGACCGTGTTAAGCAAACTACCGCAGGACGCGCTGGACCCACGCCGAACCCGTGCCCGCCAAGACGTCCTGCCCACGGCCGACGCGTATGGGAGGGCTGCGCAATGCAACCGTGCATGCCGCACACCCTCCCGCGCGCACGACCGCCGCTAGCCCGTTCATAGCTACATAAGTTAGCCCGCAAAAGGTTTTACGGCTCATGCGGGTTGGCCTCGAGCAGTCCCGAGCCGCCGCACCTACCAAGTTGGAACGCATCCCACCCAACGGAGCGCCCGTCCACCCGGCGAGGCGAGGCGTTCATCACATGTTTCAGAGCCCGTCACCGTCAGTCATCAGCCGAACCTTCCCTCTCCCCCGATCCGGTCGCACATGTGCGCGCCCTTAAATTGGGAACTGTGCGGCAGATCTCGCCCCATGGGGCGCCCGAAATGCGTGTAATAAATTGGGATCGGCGCTGTTGCTTGTGGCGCAGGGAACAGGGCAGGGGCCTCCAATCAATGGCGATCGCGCGCCCCTTCCGCTGTTTCTCTTCGCCCCACGGCCGGAGGACGCTGTTACAGTGCCGATGTATAAACAGTGATAGTGGCTTACCGAAACTACCAAAGATAGTCAGAATCGTTGTTGTCTCCTTGTAAAAAAAAAAGGTCTCAGAATTCCCACCAGAAATCCAATCGAGAAGTACTGCGGAGTGCCTGAGTTGCATACATGAGACCCAACAGGAGTAAGAAATTGAGCATCCTCAGAAGGGGAAGAAGGCACAAATGGGAATGCGTCGTGTTCTGTAACTGAAAAGAAATCCTCTTTTTAGCATTCTGTTCTCTGCCTGCCAACGCCCACGGAAATAAATTTGATGGTTCAAGTTCAGCTCCAGCCGGTCGGCACGTTCTCTTCTCTCTCCTAGATTTCCTTACGCGTTTGTAGTAAACGAATACGGCTACGAAACGCATTTGGCCTTTGCGAATCCGGAGCAACAACACTAGGCCATACCATATGACCGGTTCGTCTGGGCTTAAGCTGGGGCGTTGGAACACGCAAGATCGATGCGTCACCCGGTACTATTGTACCACAGGGGAAAAAATAAATAAAATTAAGCTCATATAATCAGCATGTATCAGAGCAAGGCGAGGTACGTTCTTGTTTTTGTCTTGTTCCCTGACCGATCGACCTGCCATAATCATTGACTAATGAGCGGCGACAAAAATTAAAACTGTGTACTCTCGTAAGCAGCTGCATGTTCTCGTTTATGTATAGTTGCTTCAACCACCAGGGCAAGTACTAGGCATGTCCTATTTAGCCTCTTCTGCATTGTACCTGTTTTTTCTCCTTATTTTATATGGAAGATAAAAGTTCTAAAATCTGAGCACTTGCTGCAGTGCATGTGCCTGCCCATCAGGAATCCTCCAGAGAAGGCAGAGATAACATAATGATAAAATAAGTACAAAACCGTGACCCAGAAATTGTAGGTCATTTATACAAGAACCTTCTTAGCAATTGGCCACTTCCAAGCAGTGATCCAGAAATACTAGTTGTTTATACAAGAACCTTTAATTGTTAGTAGTAAGTGGCAGCAGTGGCAGATCATTAGATTCAGAAACAAATGTGTCAAGTTAGCCAAATGGCCATATAATTGTACGGATAGTTTCCCATATGACGATTTTAACAAACCGACGAATATAAATAGATCTAATGGATACTTCTATGCTCTTCTTGGAAAATGCTAGTGGAGGGCGCAACCACAAATTTGCTTTGACCACACTCAAAATACATAGTTTGTACGTATTCGCAACGTGAGTATGAGACACGCTGCTAATGCCTTGAGAAATTGTGCTTACGACGTAGTACGAGATAAGATCAGGACTACCTGATTGGTGTGTTGATTTTCTAAATGAAAAAAAAATGGAAAGAAAGAGAGCATGTTGGGCCTACGAATGATCTAGGCCCAGTAAACAACTGTAGGAAGATACCAGCCGAAACAAGCGCCACGGCCCATGAGCCGTCGGCGCCGGCGAGGCCGAGATCTCGACGGGCGATATGATTAGCAAAATTGCACCAAACCGCTGCTGTCCCACACCAATCTACAAAAGGAGGAGAGCAAATGATCAACTTGAAAAGCTTCCAGAGGTATGTTGAACTTCAGTTTTTTGGGCTGGTATTAAATGTAAGCGCAATTTTTTTAATTTTCATGCTTTGATATCCCTTTTATGCAGGATGTTCTACGCACAATTTTATCAAAATTACCACTGGAATAGGTTGTAAGGACTAGTGTTCTATCAACCAAATGGAGATGCTTGTGAATAGTATGTCCAAGACTAAGTTTTGATGGCATTACAATGTGTGGCAGCAACATGTTTTGGGGACGACAACAATATACTCGAAAGTTCATTGACAATGTTAACGCAGTCTTGATGCAGCACCATGGGAGGGTGGTTGAGGAACTTATGATCAAATTATAGCACTGTATGAGGTCTCACGGGAATATTCTTGGTTTCGGCGGATGATTCACTACATCCAGCAATCATATGGATTGAATACTGCGCAAACCCTCATTATTATCTATGAAGATAATGCAGTTTGCGTTGCATAAGTGCAAATAAGTTATGTGAAGAGTCCTCTCACTAAGCATATCAACCTCAAGTTCTTCTATGCTCACAAATTACAAAGATAGACAAAATTAAAGTAATGCATACTAAATCATGTGAAAATTTTACAGATTTATTCACTAAGTCACTACCAGCGTCTAGCTTTGAAATATGCATACGTAGAATTGGAATGATGAGACTTAGAGAAGTGCAGAATTCAGGGGGAGAATCTTCACGAACTCTTTATAAAAACTTGATCACGAAGATCGAGTACTCAAAGAATAAATCCTGGATATTAAATGAAATTGAGTGGATTGTACTCTTTTTTCCTTTGACGAGTTTTCCTGAAGTTTATCGGCTAAGGTTTTTAATGAGACAATTTGAGCAACGCAGTAGAACGTATGTCATGTACTCTTTTTCTAAATTTTTCCCACTGAGTTTTTTATGAAGTTTTAACGAGGCATGCACATGTGAGAATGGATGCCCAAGGAGTAGTATTAGGAAACTCTGGGCCCAGCCCATCGACTGGCCCATGTATGGGTACCCTACCGAAACCCTAGCAGGATCAGGAGGCTATATATAAGGTGGACCCCCAACCATTGTAATACAATTACAGAAGAGCAATAAAGCGAAGCTTGAAGTCCCCTCACATCTCTATGTTCAATCTACTGTTGTGTTCTTGAGTTCTTACTTTGTTCTTACGATTCTAAGTTTGTCTACGAGGTAATCGCTCGGACTGGATTCACCAGCGACGGTTCCTCAACACAGCTATCTCGGTCGGTTAGCGTCACACAAACGCTCTGCGAACACGGACCATCCGTTCCGCCACAAAGTCATGGTTGGTCTGATGCAGCGGAATGTTAGAATCAGAACAAAAACAATAGGCATGAACTTCAATAATTTGAAAAAATGAAATTGCAAAGTTAACCATGCCACAAGGAGCTAATGCATGCAAGAAGACCCCTCTTAGTTGTACGATAGACTATACTAGCAATCTGGTCTTCTAACTAAACACCAAGATGTGTAAAAATACTAAGAAACATATCCTTAGCATGTCCTAAATACCTTTGCCTTATGCATACATCCAAATGTCGCGATCTTGACTTGATAGCAGTCAACACATCATGTCATCCATAGTGTTCCATCAACCAAGACCAAACCTATCACTCCAACTTATGAAAAAAGTTAGTCTCACACATCTGGTTGTCATTAATCACCAAAACTCGTACACAACAAAATTAGGGGCCTAGATCCTTCAGCCATATACTAAAAGAAGTGTGTATATCTTGGCGACATAAAATACTAAAGGCGTTTGTGGGTAAACTAGCGCACCTCTACAGAGTAAAAAATGTGACTGTCAGTCGTTGATTTTAGGTAGAAACTACGTCGTGGCAAGAAATAGAACCTACAAAGGGTTCTGCCTGTGGTGTCTAATGAACAATAGAATTTGAAACTAAAATTTGATCATTTTGGCAACAAATGTTGTACAAAACTAGTTAGCACCTTTTCAAAAGGACACGGATCATTCATTAGCATAGGTTTGATATAATTGGATAGTTAGAATATGTACTTGGTGGCTTGCTATTGTTGAACTTGTTGAGTATTGTTGTACTCATGTCTTTATATTATAAATTATTTTTTAGACTTAGGGGAATTCAATCTTGAGAGTTTAATCGCCGAATAGGAGGATGGAGGTGATCCCCAATGGGATATGAATGAAGCTCAAGAAGACCCTTGCTTCGGTGGTGTCGGTGTATTAGAACCGATCTTACGTAAAGATTGTTTGATTCGGGGGGTCTCCTAGAGATGAGATCACGCAGAGTGGATTGACACGGGATGTTTAGACAGGTTCAGGCCTTCTCCGGAGAGAATAATAACCCTAATCCTGTGTGGTGTGGTATTCTTGATGATCAAGTAAAAGACTAAGACTATTACAGAGAATAGCACTTATGTTCCTACTTGACTAGCTCTTGTTCGCTGTCCCCCTTTATCTCTCTCATTGATGCCCTTATATAGTCGTGAAGAAGTAGCCGTTTGTCTGCGGAGATGCGCCTAATTAATCCGAAGAATTGGCGCATGATGGCGATGAATTACGACGCCTCGGCTTCTTCACGCCGTCCGCAATTATCTTCCGAGATAATGGGGTAGTTACACACCATTAATAAGCGGAATAATAGTGCGTGTAGACCGCTCGGATTCCTTAATCAATTGGACCCACTACTGTAGGTTTGATTATAAGGTGGTGAAGTTTACCCGGTCGTAGAAGAACTTACGACGGTAGCGATCGTAAAAGGACTTACGACCGGTGCGATCGTAGAAGGACTTACGACTATGTAGTGGTCGTAGAAGGACTTACGACCATGATATAGTCGTAGCAAGACTTACGACTATGGGGGTGATTGTAGAAGAACTTACAATCACTTGTTGGGCTTCTCCCTTATAGATAAGGGGTACCTCTGGGGACTATGTGACATCATATTTACCCATAATAAGAATTATAGATAAAAGATAAAATGAGGATTATTAGATCCTCGCCATCTATTGACTTCAAGTGAAAATAACTTACTTGGTAAAGGTTTCGGTAAATGGACTTACGACCATGAGAATGTCGTAGAATGATAGTCGAAGGAAAAACTCTTCGACATTTGAGTCTGCTTTGACCAGAAATTTGCTTGGTCAGGAAGGTTGCTTACGACTATCAAAACGTCATAAAAAACCCCTACGACCGTCTGGTGGTCGTAGTAGGGGAATCGGAGAAAAAACTCTTCCGATTGATACTTCCTTCGACTAGAAAGACTTGGTCAAGAATGTAATTTCGCTTGGAGGTGACAATACGCACCTATTTTTTCTCGAACGGACCATCTGGGGAATTGCAACCGGCTCTCATAGAATTGTCCGATGAAGCGGTTCCCGAAGCGGTACAACCATCTATCATAGACCTATAGCCGAGACGGTTTCCGAAGCGGCGGAGATCGTGTGGTTATAAAAACTTACCAGGAGGTAGACTTGGATTTTTACTTTTCCCCCAAATCACTCCGCTGTTCTTCGAGCTCTTGCTTTCTCCATCCTCGACTAGGTTTCATCTTCTCCGCCGCCAACCCAATTAAAAAAAACTTCTTGCTTCTGAGCAAAATGGCCAAGAGAGTTTCTGAATGGGAGGAATCGGAGATGGATGCAGCTAAGATCAAGATCTTAGTCGATGCCGGGAAGATTCCAGAGAAGGCTCTGGTGAAGTGGATTCCAGCTATCGGGCAGCACTGGCCATCGGGGGAAAATGGGCAAATCCCCGTCTTCCAAGCGTATTGTGAGTGCGGCCTTCGATTGCTCGCCCACCCTTTCTTACTGATGAGTACTCGAACACTTTGGGGTGGAACCGTGAACTTAGGTCCCAATTCCATTACCATGTTGAGCGTGTTCGTATATGCATGCGAGGCGTGCACTGGGATTCCGCGGATCTCGAGTGTTTCAATACTATTATGGGATGGCTCGACAAACCGAATCGCGGAAGTTCTGATCTCAAGCTCCATGACTCAAGTCGAAGGAGTACATTCAGAGTTTCACCCGGTCTTCGTGGCGAGTGGAGGAAGAGGTGGTTCTTTGGAAGGTCGCCTCAAGACGCCTTTCTTTCATGGGAAGGTGCTGAAAAGAAATCTTCATGGGACTCAACCTCAAGATATCAGTAGGATTAGCCCTTATATTCAAGCTATTAAGGACTTGAAGGAAGAAGGGTGACCGGATGGCATGTGGTGAAGGATTTCATCACACGCCTAATTAGTCCTCTCAAGAAACGAGCATCTCCTATGTGGAGGTACTCGGGAGAGGAGACCCCACGAGAGACTACGAGGAGGGTAAGCAATTGTCGACTTAGCTCTCCGCTTGGTCTTTCTCAACCTTGTCTAATATTTTTATCTGCTTATACAGATCTTTCACAGCCGAGGTTGACTCAGTCGACTCATCTCGTGAGAAGTCTCCGCCACTCGAGGCGGTTCCTCAAGTCATTGCGGCTTTGTCCGCAGATGAAAAGATAGAACGCCTAAAGGTAATCAAAAATCTGATTTTTTCTTTAGGACTTTATAGTCGTAGAAGATACTTACGACTAATGGTGATCGTAGAATATCTTACGATCAAGAAAAAGTCGAGAAAACTTACGACTTGGTACTAGTCGTAGAAAAACTTACGACTAATTAGTGATTCTTCTTTTCGTTTTGCTTTACGTAAAGTAGGCATGGAAAATCGTCGGACTGACGAAGAAGTCGCTCGATGATTATTGGCGCCGGGTTGTCGAAGACAAAGGCTCGCTCCTCCTCAAGAGACGCCAACTTGTAAAATCTGCCGATAAGGGGAGCAAGGTCGAGCTCGGTCTTTCGACCGCACCTCTACAAAGCTGCGCGCGTTGTAGTTGTATCCGCCGAGGCGCGGCCGTCGGCCGAGGAGGTTGAAGCGGTGAACCTCTTAAGCGCAAACCTCGCAAGGCTAAGGTACCCTTCTATTATGACACGGAATCTTTTCACGATCGGTGCCACTCCTAGTTTTATCAAGCAACCGGAAAGGAGAACTGGAAAGATTTTATGTCTTTATGAAGGGCGATCTTTGCGATCAAGACAACTCGCAATCGAGGGCGATCGCTACGGAATGGTCGAGACCGATCTCGTCCATTCGTGAGGATCAGAAACCGAGCCCCGATCCTCGTTCAAACTCTACGACGGGCGTGGTCGTAGGCTGGACCAATTATTGAACCTCGACCGGACGTGGTCGTGGAGAAGAAAAGGTCCTCCGTAGGGAGGATTGCTCCAAAATTCTGGTTAAGACCGAGTGAGGTATGTGAAATGTACTAAAGTGTAAGAACGACATTTACCTTTTTCTTTTCACAACTTTGATTTGCTTTTCTTTATTTCATCCGACTCCTTCAAATTTCGGGAATGCTTCACGAGAAGTCCATTGCTATCCCTTCATTCATCGGAGAGGTATCAATGGAGGTGGTCAAGCATCACCCTTGACCTGTGGTCGATGAAGTCGAGACTCCCAGTGACTTCCACATCTGCTGAGGTCGTAATTCACGACCCTTGAAGTAGCGGTATTCTTGTTGAGGTGGCCGCACGACCCCGAGGTTGTGGAAACAACAGAGGCACTATGGAAGCCTCTGGTCAAGGTGGTGACCACTGCGCGACCGCCTGGGAAGGAAATCGTAGAGGCGTTCCTTCCCTACCCAAAGAGAAATCACGAGAACCGAATGAGAAAATTTCAACTTCGTGGTGACTTCTTTGGGCCCGCCTCCGTCGTAGGGTCTTCGCTTACAAATCTCGTGACCGAAGTCCCCATCCCAAAGATATTCCCAACACGGAGAATACTTTTGATAACGAGCCTCGAGAAGGTGTGGTGGGACAAGGTCGCGAGGATGGATAAGCTGCAAAACCCGGACCTTGTATATTCAATGTTTGCTAGGACGACTATGAATGTAAGTATCTTCGAAATACTTATATATGTGGCTTTCCTTCTCTTCTCACTGTTCTCTTTTTGCAGAAAGCTCTGGAGCAAATTGCTGTTGTCGGTGAGTATCATCGACAACTTTTAGAGCTAAGACAGGAGAAAGAAATACTCTGCGCAGAGGCAGAGAGGTGGTAAGTCACTTATCATTCATAGTTGTTTTTGACTTAAATACTGTGATAATGTTTTACGAGAATAGTCATGGAAGAAACTCATGACAAAGTACTAGTCGTAAAAAGCTTACGACTACTTACAACAGTGTAGTGGTCGAGAAAGACTTACAACCATATCGTAGTCGTAGAAAAACTTACGACTAGGTTGGTAGTTGTAGAAGTACTTACAACCATTCGGCTGATGTTTATCTTCGTTCCTGTTCTTTGTAGGTTAAACAGTGATACGAAGACCTTAGCTGACTCACTCGACTATGAAAAAGAAGAGTCGAGGAGGCTAAGGAACGAAGTATTAGTCCTCTCGGATAGACTTCGAGAGACTGTCTCTGCATCTAAAAGATTGTAGGAAAAATAAACGAGAAGTTACGAACTTAAGAGCGCTTTTGATCTTTAACCTTTACCCGACTCTCCTTTCTTCTCCAGATAAAGAAAAAGAGATGCGGAAGCTCCAGACCAAGTTCAAGAAAAAGCTTTGGTCATTCAGGAGTTTTCCCGTATTTCCGCGAATAAGGATCAAGAACTCGAGGGTTTTAGAACTCAATTAACAGGTAAGTAAATCTTTACCTGTTATCCTTTTTGAGTATTTTCCCTTTTCTAATGCCAATTTCTTGTTCAGAAATTGCTGCCCAATTGAGAAGCCTCGAGGTGAAATCCAAGCAAAGACCTTAATCGCAATGAGTCCGTCGCATTGCTAAGATGAATGCAGAGGACATCAGAGCGTGGGAGCAAAAGCATGCTGAAACCGTTGCTTCCCATCGAGAAGAGGTCAAGAAATTGGATTCTCAATTAGTAGGTAAGAAAAGCTTTTACCTATAATTATCTTTGTGTTATCTTCCTCTAGAAGTATATTTTTGTTTGACCGATATTATTCTTTTCGTAACAAGTGGTCGAAACAAGAAGCTTGCGAGGCTTCGACTTGTACCCAACAGAGATGGAGTCGATGAAGACTAGTCTTCAAGGCAACATCACTCTCTGAACAATGTGCTTAGTGAGCTACATTACGAGGGAAAACTCCTCGAGAAGATACCATAGTTGCTCACACAAGTACCATTGGGGAACAAGTCGGAAAATTGCAAGAAATGGTGGCCACTCAAGACTAATCAAAATTTGAATCAATAAGGAGGCAATGAAGCTGCAGAAGTTACGCTTTGGCGAAACTTAAAGCTCAAGACCCCGCCTTAATGTTAAACCAATCGAAGCCGACTTGATCGTCCCGAATCGAGGCAAGTCGTCGATTGAGGAAATGATCGATTGGTAAAAGGTGGCGGAGGAAATGCAGCTAGGCTCTCCCCCTTCAGAGTAATCTTGTAACTACCTTGTAAGGCAGACAATTTTTGTTGATGAGTAATATATGATCCGCCTCATTTCCTGAAAATCATCTTGTCGAGTAGTTAGTAACTCAAAAGATAATAAACGAATGAAAGACTAAGAATTGAAGTCAAATTAATAACTTTATCCTAGCCCCCGACTATTTGCTTAGATTGTTTAGACAATCTAAATAAATAGTGTTTAAAAATGGGGTTTCTGAAAACAAAGAGAGGTTTATTTAACTTATAGCTTTTGTTACGGTTGTCAAGTACTGGTCGAAAAGAGTAGAAACGACTCGATACTAGGAAGTTCCTTCTAGTGGGCAGGACCACGTGCAGAGAGGAAAGGCTTCGACTAGGTGATGTTCCCATCTCCGACTAGTTTAATCAAACCAAGAACAGCAACTTGAGTTAAACAAACGTCTTAGAGGACTTTAGTCATTCGTTCGTCCTTTTTTGGTGGACTTCGATAAGTCTCTTCCAGTAGCAAAAGTAGGAGACTGAGCGACACTAGGAAGTTTCCTTCTAGTGGGCAGGACCACATGCAGAGAGGAAAGACTTCGACTAGGTGTGTCTCTTCCTTCGACCAGTTAAAACAAATCGAGTACACCAAAGGTGGTCGAACAAATGTAAGAAAGTGCACTCTACTTAGAATATTTTTGAATTTATCAAAAAATAGACTAAGATTGGGAGAGTTGGCTTTGAGAACATTACGACTAGATAAAACCCAGCTCTTTGTATTGGCGAAAAAATGAGTAACGAGTCGATGCTAGGAAATTCCTTCTAGTGGGCGTAACCACATGCGAGAGGAGAAGTTTCACAGATGACGTTTCTCGCTTTTGGCGGTAAAGAAAACGGGTGTTTTCATATCATAGTCGAAAGATTAAAAAGCACTACTCAAAAAATAAGGCAAAAGAGGTAGAAAGAACTCGGACTTTTATTGCCGAGAAACTGGTCACACATAGAATTTGCGTGAATCGGTCGATGTTCCAAGAGTTTGAGAGAACTGCCCATCTTCCATTGTTAGTCGATCGACTCGCCGAGTTACTTCGACCATCGTAAGGACCTTCCCATTTAGGGAAAGTTTATTCCGATTAGACTTGGATTGGCGAGCCTCAATACCAAGTCACCTACGAAAGAAAGTGCGAGGTTGACCTTACGATTATAGTATCTCGCAGGCTTGTTGGTAGACCGCCGAACGGATTAAGGCTAGGTTTCTCCTCTCTTCGAGTAGGTTAATGTCATCGCTCGGAGTTGTTCCCGGTCCGAGTTGTTGAAGGTTTCAACTCGTGTCGACCGCATTTTAGCTCCGGAGGAAGCATGGCTTCGCCCAAAACTAGAAAAATGGTGTTTCTCTGTTGCTCGATTGGTGGTCGCATTTAACCGCCCATAATATAGAGGGTAATTCTTGTACCCAAGCCCCGAGCGCTTAACAAGTCGGGTCAAGACTCGAGTTTTAATTCCTCGCATTATTTGGCCGCTTGCACGCTCGACCGCCCCATTGCTTTGGGGATGTGCAGCGAAGCATAGCATAGCTTGGTACCCAACTCGCCGCAAAATTCTCAAATTTTGCACTTGTAATTGTTTACCATTGTCGTAATTATCCGACTTAACTCCAAATCGACTAATTACGCTTCTCATCATGAACCTTTTGTCGCTTAGCTGTTATCGATTCTGAGTTGGCTTCGATCCATTTTGTGAACGTGTCAATAGCCACAAAAGGAATTGAAACCTCCCGGAGCTTTGGGAAACGGTCCTAGGATATCAAGCCCCTGTGTCGCAAAAGGCCAAGAAAGAGGTATTGTTTGTAATGCTTGAGCCGTTGGTGGAGCTTTGGGAAACGGTCCTAGGATATCAAGCCCCAGTCGCAAAAGGCCAAGAAAGAGGTATTGTTTGTAATGCTTGATTTGGTTGGTGTATCTGCTCACAATGGAATTGGCATGGACACACTTTTAACCACCTCCATAGCATCGTGCAGTCAGAGGCCGATAAAAACCTTGTCGAAAGGCTTTACCAACCAATGTTCTCAGAGGAAGCATGCGCCCCATGATGCCACCTGTGTATATCGTGAAGGAGTGTTATTCCTTTGTTTTGGAATGCATCGCATGAGTATTCCTTGGGTTCCTCGTTTATAGAGGACTCCTTCAACCAAAGTATACATTTTGGCTTTTCGATAATCGATCGCCTCAAGATCATCTTCGCACGGAACCCTTGTAAAGATACTCGTAGATGGGAGTCATCCGTATCCTCGTAATCTAATGAGGCCATCTCAAAGGAGGTGTTTCGGTTCTTCGACCAGAGGCGGTTTTGGAGTTGCTCCAAGAAAACTCCTTTTGGATGCGTGGATCGGGAAGAAGCCATCCGAGCAAGTTGGTCTCATGAGAAATTATCCTTTCGAGGGATAAATTGTACCTCGAAACCTAAAAATGTTTTTCTAGCTTACGACTCGATAAGTACCGAGCCATTGTTGAGTTAGAGCACCGGTACTCTTTCCGATTTGATTCACGACTAGTTGAGAGTCCTCTCACGAGTAGTCGATTTAATTGAGAGTGCTTTGCACTCGTATGCCGACTAGCAAAGCCGTACTCTCGCCACATTGTTAGTGGCACGAAAGTTTAATTGTATGGCATACTTTAAGGTTTCTCCGGTAGGAGATACCAGACCACCTCGACCCTCGAGCCACTTAAAGTAAGTGACCCGTCAAAGTACATCATCCATCGGTCGTGGGAATCAGATCGGGATCCCGAGCAGTTCAGATTTGTCCATTCGGCGACAAAGTCCGCCAAGATCGGGATTTTATGGCCGTTCGGGACACGAAATGGAGGTCGAACTCCCAAGTTCGACCGACCATTTTGCCATGCGCCCCATTGTTTCCTTATTATGGAGGATTGCTCCCAAAGGAAACTCGAGACAGACTGACTATTTTGTGCTTTGAAAATAATGCGCAGCTTCTCAAGACATGAGGAGGGCATATAGAAGTTTTGGACACGAGGGTAACGCCCTTAGGCCCGTGTAAAACTTCGCTAACGTAGTAAACCGGCCGCTGTATGCGTTTTCACGCTCTACGACTAGTATCGCGCTTCTTCGCTGTGGCGTGGCGGCTAGGTAAATTAAGAGCGCCTCTTCGGCTTTGGAGAAACCGTAGCAGAGCACTCGAAAGATACCTCTTGACATCCTCAAAGGCGCTGTTTGCCTCGCTCGACCACTCAAAACCTTCATGTCTCCGAGAAGTTTAAAGAAAGGTAGTCTTTTTCTCCTAGTCGTGCGATGAAACGACTTAAAGCCGCCATGCACCCAAAGTGAGTTTCGACTTCCTTTTTGTGTTTGGAGGACGATCCGAGGATGGCTTTTATTTTTTCAGATTTGCTTCGATTCCTCGCTCGGATACTAGGAATCCAAGCAATTTTCCAAGAAATTCCAACACACACTTCTCGGATTGAGTTTTAAGCGGTGCTTTCGAGGTTGTCGAATGTTTCTTGAAGGTCGATGATATGATTAAGTCTCTTAATGCTTTTACGACTAGATCATCAACATAGGCTTCCAAATTCGGCCTAATTGAGATGAAAAAGTCGATTGCATTAGGCGTTGAAAGAAGCACCGCATTCTTTAGACCAAATGGCATTTTGACATAGCAAAAGGTACCAAATGGAGTAATGAATGCGGTCTTTTCTTCATCGCTTAAACACATATTGATCTGGTGGTATCCGAATATGCATCTAAAAACTTAATATCTCACAACTGCAGATTGAATCAACCGGTGATCGATCACGAGGTAAAGGAAATCATCTTTTGGACAAGCTTTATTAAGATCGATAAAGTCCACGCACATACGCCATTTGCCGCTTGACTTTTGACCATTACTGAGGTTAGCCAACCACTCGGGTGGTTGACTTCTCTTATAAAGCATGCTTTAAGTAGCTTATCCAACTCGATTTAATAGCATCTCGCCGATCGGGGCAAATCTCCGTAATTTTTGTTTTGGTACTTTATCGGCCGTAAAGCTAGCTGTGCTCGATCACCTCCCGGGACTCGGGCATGTCGGATGCTTGCCACGCAAAGACATCTGCGTTAGCTCGGAGGAAGGTAATGAGGGCGTCTTCCTATTTGGGGTCGGAAGTCTCCCGATGCGAGCGAGCCTTCGAGGGTTCTTCTCGCGTCGGAGGAACCTCTTTGACTTGGTCGTTCGGCTTTGGTGCGACTTTTAGGCTTCGACTTGCTAGTCGAAGTCGACTTTCATCTCGAGTTGGTATTTGACCAACCATCTCGAGGATCGACTACCGCAGCCTATACGCCATCTTTTGTCACATCGAATGGTGATCACTCCTTTGGGACTGGCATCTTAAGACATTGATACCCGTAATGAGTAGCCATTAAGAATTTTGCCAAAGTTGGTCGTCCGAGTATGGCGTTATATGCCGATCGAAATCGACCACATCAAAGGAGACTTTCTGTCACGAAATTACTTGGTGAGCCAAATGTTAAAGGAAGAGAAACTTGGCCAATAGGTTTGGTGAAGACCGATGCACGATTCCATGAAAGGAGTATCGTCATCGCCTTACCTTTGTCCCGGTACTTGCATCTCGTCCGGGCATTAGTAAATAATATGTTCAAAGAACTACCACCATCAACCAACACTCGATTGACCCGACGATTGTTGATGGTGGGTTCGACCACAATCGGATATCGACTGATCGACTCGTAGTGATTGGGCGATCATCCTTCTCAAAAGAGATGGTAACTTCCACCACTTGGTAATTTATTTGAGAGGAGTATGTATAGAATTTACCTCTCGTCCGCAGACTTTAAGTTGTCGCTTGGAGTCGATGTCGATGATCCTCCGTAGATGTGCTCAACGGTATGTTGCGGATCTTGGAACGGCATCTCCTCATCATCCGAGCGACTTTTGGCCACTCGTATGTCCTACAAAAAGTCAAAACCACAAACGGTGGTTCCAAGGAGGTTCGGCGTGAAAGATGGAGAGCCCCAAACCACCAAGTCGTACCTTGATCAAGGCAAAGGTAAGCATACGATCGTAGGAGCGACAAACCAAGGTGGTGTCCTTTTCATAAAAGGAAGGACATGACCTCCACTTAGCTGAGAGTTTTCAAAGAAAGCTCGAGGACTACTATGACAAAGCACCACTCCCTACTCTCGGCGGGTGGGACACGAGTGGCCAAAAGTCGTCGGATGATGAGGAGATGCCGTTCCAAGATCCATAACATACCGTTGAGCACATCTCACGGAGGATCATCGACATCGACTCCAAGCGACAACAAAAGGCTTGCGGACGAGAGGTAAATTCTATACATACTCCTCTCGTCAATAAATTACGAAGTGGTCGGAAGTTACCATCTCTTTTGAGAAGGATGGTGCCCAATCACTCTGAGTCGATCAGTCGATATCCGATTGTGGTCGAACCCACCATCAACAAGCTGTCGGGTCAATCAGTGTTGGTTGATGGTGGCGATTCTTTGAACATATTATTTACTAAAGCCACGGGCGAGATGCAAGTACCGGGACAAAGGTAAGGCGATGCGATATTCCTTTCATGGAATCGTCAGGGGTCTTGACCAAACCCATTGGCCAAGTTTCTCTTCCTTTAACATTTGGCTCACCAAGTAATTTCGGGACGAGAGAAAGTCTCCTTTGATGTAGTCGATTTCGATCGGCATATAACGCCATACTCGGACGACCAACTTTGGCAAAATTCTTAATGGCTACTCATTACGGGTATCAATGTCTTAAGATGCGAGTCCCAAAGGTGATCACCATTCGATGTGACAAAAGATGGCGTATAGCTGCGGCCGTCGATCCTCGAGATGGTTGGTCAAATACCAACTCGAGATGAAAGTCGACCCGACTAGCAAGTCGAAGCCTAAAGCTACACCAAAGCGAGCGACCAAGTCAAAGAGGTTCCTACGGGCCTTGAGAAGAACCCTCGAAGGCTGTTCGCATCGGGAGACTTCCGACCCCAAATAGGAAGGCGCCCTCATTACCTTCCTCAGAGCTAGCGAGATGTCTTTGCGTGGCAAGCATCCGACATGCGGAGTCCCGGGGAGGTGATCGAGCACGAGGCTAGCTTACGGCTGATAAAGTACTGTAAAACAAAAATTACGGAGATTTGCCTGATCGGCGAGATGCTATTAAATCGAGTTGGATAAGCTACTTAAGCGGGCTTTATAAGAGAAGTCAACCACCAGTGGTTGGCTAACCTGTAATGGTCAAAAAGTCAAGCGGCAAATGGCGTATGTCGTGGACTTTCTTGATCTTAATAAAGCTTGTCCAAAAGATGATTTCCCTTTACCTCGTGTCGATCGGTGGTTGATTCAATTGCGAGGTTGTGAGATATTAAGTTTTTAGATGCATATTACGGATACCACGGATCAATATGTGTTTAAGCGATGAAGAAAAGACCGCATTCATTACTCCATTTGGTACCTTTTGCTATGTCAAAATGCCATTTGGTCTAAAGAATCTTTGGTGCTTCTTTTCAACGCCTAATGCAATCGACTTTTCATCTCAATTAGGTAGAATTTGGAAGCCTATGTTGATGATCTAGTCGTAAAAAGCATTAAGAGACTTAATCATATCAGCGACCTACAAGAAACATTCGACAACCTCGAAAGCACCGCTTAAAACTCAATCGAGAGAAGTGTGTGTTTGGAATTTCTTGGGAAAATTGCTTGGATTCCTAGTATCACGAGCGAGGAATCGAAGCAAATCTGAAAAAATAAAAGCCATCCTCGGATCGTCCTCCAAACACAAAAAGGAAGTCGAAACTCCTTTGGGTGCATGGCGGCTTTAAGTCGTTTCATCATACGACTAGGAGAAAAGGACTACCTTTCTTTAAACTTCTCGGGAGACATGAAGGTTTTGAGTGGTCGAGCGAGGCAAGCAGCGCCTTTGAGGATGTCAAGAGGTATCTTCGAGTGCTCTGTTACGGTTTCTCCAAAGCGGAAGAGGCGCTCTTAATTTACCTATTTGCCACGCCACGGCGGCAAGCGCGATCTTAGTCGTAGAGCGTGGCATACAACGACCGGTTTACTCGTTAGCGAAGTTTTACGGGCCTAAGGGCGTTACCCTCGGTCCAAAACTTCTATATGCCCTCCTCATGTCTTGAGAAGCTGCGGCATTATTTTGGCGCACAAAATAGGTGTGTTGTGTCGAGTTTCCTTTGGGAGCAATCCTCCATAATAAGGAAGCAATGGGGCGCATGGCAAAATGGTCGATCGAACTTGGGAGTTCGACCTCCATTCGTGTCGACGGCCATAAAATCCGGATCTTGGCGGACTTTGTCGCGAATGGACAAATCTGAACATTCGGGATCCCGATCTGATTCCACGACCGGTGGATGATGTACTGACGGGTCACTTACTTTAAGTGGCTCGGGGTGAGGGTGGTCTGGTATCTCCTCTAGGAGAAACCTTAAAGTATGCCATACAATTAAACTTTGGGCCACTAACAATGTGGCGAGATCACGAAGGTTTGCTAGGCGGCATCTGAGTGCGAAAGCACTCTCAATTAAATCGACTACTCGTGAGAGGAGACTCTCAACTAGTCGTGAATCAAATCGGGAAAGAGTACGGTGCTCTAACTCAACAATGGCTCGGTACTTATCGAATCGTAAGCTAGAAAAACATTTTTAGGTTTGAGGTACAATTTATCCCTCGAAAGGATAATTTCCTCATGAGACCAACTTGCTCGGATGGCTTCTTCGATCCACGGTACCAAAGGAGTTTTCTTGGAGCAACTCCAAAAACCGTCTCAGTCGAAGAACCGGAGACACCTCCTCTTGAGATGGCCTCATTAGATTACGAGGATACGGATGACTCCCATCTCGAGTATCTTTACAAGGGTTCGTGCAGAAGATGATCTTGAAGCGGTCGATTATCGAAAAGCCAAAATGTATACTTTGGTTGAAGGAGTCCTCTATAAGCGAGGAACCCAAGGGATACTCATGCGATGCATTCCATAAAGCGAAGAATAACACTCCTTCACGATATACAGTGGCATCGTGGGGCGCATGCTTCCTCTGAGAACATTGGTTGGTAAAGCCTTTCGACAAGGTTTTCTTGGCCTCTGACACTGCACGATGCTAAGGAGGTGGTTAAAAGTGTGTCGATGCCAATTCCATGGTGAGCGGATACACCAACCGGCTCAAGCATTACAAACAATACCTCTTTCTTGGCCTTTTGCGACACAGGGGCTTGATATCCTAGGACCGTTTCCCAAAGCTCGGGAGGTTTGAATTCCTTTTGTGGCTATTGACACGTTCACAAAATGGATCGGTGAAACATGCTGGGATAACAGCAGGCGACAAAAGGTTCATGATGAGAAGCGTAATTAGTCGATTTGGAGTTAAGTCGGATAATTACAGACAATGGTAAACAATTCGCAAGTGCAAAATTTGAGAATTTTGCGGCGAGTTAGTACCAAGCTATGCTATGCTACATTGCACATCCCCAAAGCAATGGGGCGGTCGAGCGTGCAAGCGGCCAAATAATGCGAGAATTAAAACTCGAGTCTTGACCCGACATTAGCGCTCGGGGCTTGGGTACAAAATTACCCTCCATATTATGGGCGGTTAAATGCGACCACCGATCGAGCAACGGGAGAAACACCATTTTTCTAGTTTTGGGCGAAGCCATGCTTCCTCGGAGCTAAAATGCGGTCGACCGAGTTGAAACCTTCAACAACTCGGACCGGGAACAACTTCGGCGGATGACATTAACCTACTCGAAGAGAGGAGAAACCTAGCCTTAATCCGTTTGGCGGTCTACCAACAAGCCTGCGCGAATACTATAATCGTAAGGTCCAACCTCGCGACCTTCTTTGTAGGTGACTTAGTATTGAGGCTCTGCCAATCCAAGTCTAATCGGAATAAACTTTCCCCAAATGGGAAGGTCCTTACGATGGTCGAAGTAACTTCGGCGAGGTCGATCGACTAGCAATGGAAGATGGGCGAGTTCTCTCAAACTCTTGGAACATCGACCGATTCGCAAATTCTATGTGTGACGGTTTCTCGAGCAATAAAAGTCGAGTTCTTTCTACCTCTTTTGCCTTATTTTTGAGTAGTGCTTTTTAATCTTTCGACTATGATTTTAAAACACCCGTTTTCTTTACACCGCCAGCGAAAGCGTCATCGGTGAAACTTCTCCTCTCTGCATGTGGTTACGCCCACTAGAAGGAATTTCCAAGCATCGACTCGTTACTCATTTTTACGCCAATACAAAGAGCTCGGGTTTTATCTAGTCGTAATGTTCTCAAAGCCAACTCTCTCAATCTTAGTCTATTTTTGATAAATTCAAAAAATATTCTAAGTAGAGTGCACTTTCTTACATTTGTTCGACCACCTTTGGTGTACTCGATTTGTTTTAAGCTGGTGAAGGAAGAGACACACCTAGTCGAAGTCTTTCCTCTCTGCATGTGGTCCTACCCACTAGAAGGAAACTTCCTAGTGTCGCTCGATCTCCTACTTTTGCTCTTTGGAAGAGACTTATCGAAGTCCACCAAAAAGGACGAGCGAATGACTAAAGTCCTCTAAGGCGTTTGTTTAACTCAAGTTCTTGTTCTTGGTTTGATTAAACTAGTCGGAGATGGGAACATCACCTAGTCGAAGCCTTTCCTCTCTGCGTGGTCACGCCCACTAGAAGGAACTTCCTAGTGTCAGTCGTTTCTACTCTTTTCGATCGATTGCTTGACAACCGTAACAAAAGCTATAAGTTAAATAAACCTCTCTTTGTTTTGAAACCCCATTTTAAACACTATTTATTTAGATTGTCTAAACAATCTAAGCAAATAGTCGGGGCTAGGATAAAGTTATTAATTTGACTTCAATTCTTAGTCTTTCATTCGTTTATTATCTTTTGAGTTACTAACTACTCGACAAGATGATTTTTGAAATGAGGCGGATCATATATTACTCATTAACAAAATTATGCGCCTTACAAGGTAGTTACAAGATTACTACGAAGGGAGAGCCTATTGCATTTCCTCGCCACCTTTTTACCAATATTGCATTTCCTCAATCAGACGACTTGCCTCGATTGGGACGATCGAAGTCGGCTTCGATTGGTTTAACATTAAGGCGGGGTCTTGAGCTTTAAGTTTAGCCAAAGCGTAACTACTGCGACTTCATTGCTTCCCTTATTGATTGACTTGATTAGTCTTGAGTGGTCACCATTTCTTGCAATTTTCGACTTGTTCCCCAATGGTACTTGTGTGGCGACTATGGTATCTTCTCGAGGAGTTTTCCCTCGAATGTAGCTCACTAAGCACATTGTTCGGGAGAGTGATGTTGCCTTGAAGACTAGTCTTCATCGACTCCATCTCTGTTGGGTACAAGTCGAAGCCTCATGAAGCTTCTTGTTTTCGACCACTTGTTACGAAAAGAATAATATCGGTCAAACAAAAATATACTTCTAGAGGAAGATAACACAAAGATAATTATAGGTAAAGCTTTTCTTACCTACTAATTGAGAATCCAATTTCTTGACCTCTTCTCGATGGGAAGCAATAGTTTGACATGCTTTTGCTCCCATGCTCGATGTCCTCTGCATTCATCTTAGCAATGCGGACGGACTCATTGCGATTAAGGTCTTTGCTTGGATTTGACCTCGAGGCTTCTCAATTGGGCGACAATTTACGAACAAGAAATTGGCATTAGAAAAGGAAAATACTCAAAAGAATAGCGGTAAAGATTTACTTACATTAATCGAGTTCTAAAACTCTCGAGTTCTTGATCCTTATTCGCGGTATCTGGAAAACTCTGAATGACCAAAGCTTTTCTTGAACTTGATGCGGAGCTTCGCATCTCTTTTCTTTATCACGAGAAGAAAGGAGAGTCGGGTAAAGGTTAAAGATCAAAAGCGGTCTTAAGTTCGAACTTCTTGTTTATTTTTCCTGCAATCTTTTAGATGCGAGAGCAGGTCTCGAAGTCTATCCGAGAGGACTAATACTTCGTTCCTTAGCCTCCTCGACTCTTCTTTTTCATAGTCGAGTGAGTCGGCTAAGGTCTTCGTATCACTGTTTAACCTACAAAGAACAGGAACGAAGAAAAACATCATCCGAATGGTTGTAAGTACTTCTACAACTACCGACCTAGTCGTAAGTTTTCTCGACTACGATATGGTTGTAAGTCTTTCTACGACCACTACCTGGTTGTAAGTAGTCGTAAGCTTTTTACGACTAGTACTTTGTCATGAGTTTCTTCCATGACTATTCTCGTAAAACATTTTACGAATATTTAAGTCGAAAAACAACTATGAATGATAAGTGACTTACCACCTCTCGCCTCTGCGTGAGTAGTTCTTTCTCTGTCTTAGCTCTAAAAGTTGTCGATGATACTCACCGACAACAGCAATTTGCTCTAGAGCTTTACGCAAAAGAGAGCAGTGAGAAGAGAAGGAAAGCCACATATATAAGTATTTCGAAGATACTTACATTCATAGTCGTCCTAGCAAACATTGAATATACAAGGTCAGGGTTTTGCGACTTATCCATCCTCGCGACCTTGTCCCACCACACCTTCTCGAGCGCTCGTTATCAAAAGTATTCTCCGTATTGGGAATATCTTTGGGATGGGGACTCGGTCACGAGATCTGTGTGAAGACCCTCGACGGAGGCGGGCCCAAAGAAGTCACCACGAAGTTGAAATTTTCTCCTTACGGTTCGTGATTTCTCTTTGGGTAGGGAAGAGCGCCTCCTACGATTTCCTTCCCAGGCGGTGCGCAGGTGGTCACCACCTTGACCGAGGCTTCCACATTGCCTTTGTTGTTTCTACAACCTCGATGGTCGTGGCGGCCACCTCAACGATGAATACCGCTACTTCAAGGGTCGTGAATTCACGACCTCGCGAGATGTGGAAGTCACTCAGGAGTCTCGACTTCATCGGCCACTGGGCCAAGGGTGATGCTTGACCACCTCCATTGATACCTCTCCGATGAATGAAGGGATAGCAATGGACTTCTCGTGAAGCATTCAGGAAATTTGAAGGAGTCGGATTGAAATAAAGAAAAGCAAATCGGGTTGTGAAAAGAAAAAGGTAAATGTCGTTCTTACACTTTAGTACATTTCACATACCTCGCACCTGGTCTTAACCGGGAATTTTG
Source organism: Hsuehochloa calcarea (assembly GCA_036346395.1). Taxonomy (NCBI): domain Eukaryota; kingdom Viridiplantae; phylum Streptophyta; class Magnoliopsida; order Poales; family Poaceae; genus Hsuehochloa; species Hsuehochloa calcarea. The sequence continues at coordinate 25,665,305 of CM070599.1, read as the reverse complement.
GAGCAATCCTCCCACGGAGGACCTCTTCTTCTCCACGACCACGTGCGGTGAGGTTCAATAATTGGTCGGCTACGACCACGTGCAGTCGTAGAGTTTGAAACGAGGATCGGGGCTCTGTTTTCTGATCCTCTGGATGGGCGAGATCGGTCTCGACCATTCGAAGCGACAACGCCCTCGATTGCGAGTTGTCTTGATCGACATCGTCCTTCATAAAGACATAAAATCTTTCGGTTCTCCCTTTCGGTTGCTTAATAAAACTAGGAGTGGCACCATTGCGAAAGATTAGTGTCATAATAGAAGGTACCTTAGCCTTGCGTGGTTTGCGCTTAAGAGGTTCAATTGCTTCAACCTCCTCGGCCGACGCAGTGCGGCCTCGGCTTCAGATACAACTACAATGCCGCGCGGCTTTGTAGAAAGTGCGGTCGAAAGACGAACTCGAGCTTGCTCCCCTTATCGGCAGATTTTACAAGTCGGCGTCTCTTGAGGAGGGCCGAGCCTTTGTCTTCGACAACCCGGCGCCAATAATCATCGAGCGACTTCTTCGTCGTCTGGCGATTTTCCATGCCTACTTTACGTAAAGCAAAGCGAGAAAAGAAGAATCACTAATTAGTCGTAAGTTTTTTCTCGACTAGTACCAAGTCGTAAGTTTTTCTCGACTTTTTCTTGATCGTAAGATATTCTCGATCACCATTAGTCGTAAGTATCTTCTACGACTATAAAGTCCTAAAGAAAAAATCAGATTTTTGATTACCTTTAGGCGCTCTATCCTTTCATCTGCGGACAAAGCCGCAATGACTTGAGGAACCACCCCTCGGAGTGGCGGAGACTTCTCACAGATGAGTCTGACTCTGGAGTCAACCTCAGCCTGTGAAAGATCTGTATAAACAGATAAAAATATTAGACAAGGTTGAGAAAGACCAAACGGAGAGCTAAGTCGACAATTGCTTACCCTCCTCGTAGTCTCTGGTGGGGTCTCCTCTTCCCGAGTACCTCCACATAGGAGATGCTCGTTTCTTCAGAGGACTAATTCGGCGTGTGATGAAATCCTTCACCACATGCCATCCGGTCAGCCCTTCTTCCTTCAAGTCTTTAATAGCTTGAATATAAGGGCTAATCCATTTGATATCTTGAGGTTGAGTCCCATGAAGATTTCTTTTCAGCGACCTTCCCCGAAAGAAAGGCGTCTTGAGTGACCTTCGGTAGAACCACCTCTTCCTCCGGCCCGACCCACGAAGGCCGGGTGAAACTCTGAATGTACTCCTTCGACTTGAGTCGTGGAGCTTGAGACCATGACTTCGGCGATTCGGTTTGTCGAGCCATCCCATAATAATATTGAAACGGCTCGAGATCATGGAATCCCAGTGCACGCCTCGCGAGATACGAACACGCTCAACATGGTAATGGAATTGGGACCTAAGTTCACGGTTCCACCCCAAAGTGTTAAGTACTCTTGTAAGAAAGGGGTGGGCGAGCAATCGAAGGCCGCACTCTGTCGCTTGGAAGGCGAGGATTTGCCCATTTTCCCCGATGGCGATCTTTGCCCGATGGCGGAATCCACTTCACGAGCCTTCTCGGGATCTTCCGGCATCGACCAAGATCTTGATCTTAGCGCATCCATCTCCGATTCCTCCCATTCGAAACTCTCTTGGCCATTTCGCCGAAGCAAGAAGTTTTTGATTGGGTTAGCGTGAGAAGATGAAATCTAGTCGAAGGCGGAGAAAGCAAGAGCTCGAAGAACGTGGAGTGATTTGGGGAAAGGTAAAACCCAAGTCTACCTCTGGTAAGTTTTATAACATACGATCTCGTAGCCGGAAACCGTCTCGGCTATAGGTCTATGAGAGATGGTTGTACCGCCGAGAAACGCTTCATCGGACAAGTCTATGAGGCGGTTGCAATTCCCGGATGGTCCGTTCGAGAAAAAATAAGTGCGTATTGTCACCTCCAAGCAAAATTACTTTCTTGACCAAGTCTTTCTAGTCGAAGGAAGTATCAATCGGAAGAGTTTTTCTCCGATTCCCCTACTACGACTACGGGGCGGTCGTAGGGGTTTTTATGACTTTTGATAGTCGTAAGCAACCTTCTGACCAAGCAAATTCTGGTCAAAGCGGCACTCAAATGTCGAAGAGTTTTCCTTCGACTATCATTCTCGACATTCTCATGGTCGTAAGTCCATTCTGAAACCTTTATCAAATAAGTTACTTTCACTTGAAGGTGGGGGCTAGATGGCGAGGATCTAATAATCCTCATTTTATCTTTTATCTATAATTCTTATTATGGGTAAATATGATGTCACATAGTCCCGTGAGGTACCCTTATCTATAAGGAGAAGCCCAATAAGTGGTTGTAAGTTCTTCTACAATCACCCCACAGTTGTAAGTCTTCCTACGACTATATCATGGTCGTAAGTCCTTCTCGACCACTACATAGTCGTAAGTTCTTCTCTGATTGCTACAGTCGTAAGTTCTTCTACGACCGGGTAAACTCGACCACCTTATAATCAAACCTACGGTAGTGGGTCCAATTGATTAAGGAATCGAGCAGTGCGCACGCACTATTATTCCGCTTATTAATGGTGTGTAATTACCCCATTATCTACGGAAGATAATTGCGGGCGGCGTGAAGAAGCGGCGCGGTAATTACTACCATCATGCGCCGATTCTTTGGATTAATTAGGCGCATCTCCCTTGAGGCAAAGCGGCTACTTCTTCACGACTATATAAGGGCATCGATCGGAGAGATAGGGAGGGACAAATGAACAAGAGCTAGTCAAGTAGAAACACAAGTGCTATTCTCGTAATAGTCTTAGTCTTTTACTTGATCATCAAGAATACCATACACACAGGATTAGGGTTATTATTCTCTCGGAGAAGGCTGAACACTGTCTAAACATCCGTGTCAATCCACTCTGCGTGATCTCATTTCTAGGAGACCCCGAATCAAACAATCTTTCGTAAGATCGGTTCTAATACACCGAGCGGTTGGCGCCGACCAGTGGGGATCTTAGGTAATCTCTTGTCAACATACTCTCTTTTCCAATCTCATGCAATTATGGCGGGAGAATGGAGCGAGGAGAACTGGTTTGACTTGGCGATTCTGTGACGTCGACATGGATGCGGTTTCGACTACGAGCCGAGTGATGCATCCACGATGGTGATGTTGCCTCCGAGATTATTCTCGAGAAACCATACCATTAATGGAGTTGAGGAGGATCCTTATCCCCACAACAATACGTCCGACAGAGGAGCCAATTCCCTCAAAGGACAAGGGTCAATCCGACCAGGACCGCTCCCAGGAGGACTCACAACACAACGAGAGTTCTTTCTCTAAGTGTTCAAGTCCCTTAAGGCGGTCCGACTTGGTAAGTCAAGTTAAGGAGCCACCATTCCAGGACTCCACGGCATCTAGTGATCCTCTCTCGGGGTAACTCCGGAGAGGGTGGGATCAAGCATGCTTTTCCGCAAATTCGGCCAGTCTCCCAGATCTCATTTGTGAACGGAGACAGTTATAACCCGGAGTTCCCCTACCTGGAGGGGATTACTCCAAGTCGCCAGATGGTGTCTCTCGAACACTCCTCAAGCGGGGAGGCCTCGAGCGCTTATTTTTTAGACTTAGGGGAATTCAATCTTGAGAGTTTAATCGCCGAATAGGAGGATGGAGGTGATCCCCAATGGGATATGAATGAAGCTCAAGAAGACCCTTGCTTCGGTGGTTTGACGTTCAACGAAGAAGACGAGGCATGAGAGTCATGTAGTTAGAGTGGCATGAACTTTAAAAAAAATACATTTTAGTTGTATTCTTATTTTGGGACCGTTGTTATTGCTTTATTGTGATATTAGTGTGTGTATTGGTAAAGATATACTTTATCTGGTGAGGACCGTAGACTGATATGCTATCTGAGGTAGTAGCATTGTCAGGTCACCACACGGGGCCAAACGATAACCTGTATGTCCATGGGTAAGCTAATAGCGCTTTCTGATAAATGACACGGCTACTACATTGGATCATGTTCGTAGTTAGTATCAAGTAGTTTGCTATTTTTTTTCATTTACATGCCATTTGCACAGGATGACCTCTACGGATCAGAAGAAGCCGCGGTCCACAAAGGACTTGCATAAACAAATGGCACATGTGACTGTGAGAGAGGCCCTCCAGAGCTATACTCCTAGTCGTAGCCTTGCACCGCAGCGGATCAAGATCAAACCTACCTGACCACCGGTGGAGATCGCCATGATAGGAGTCAAAAAAAAAGATCAACATGGATGGTGACTCTGACACTAACGCGTCAGGCTCACTGTACCATGCTGGAGTGAAGATGAGGAAGGTTTTGGTTAATTCTTCAGCCATGAATAATGATTCTCATAAGGTCATCCAATTCACTGAGTTTCTTCGGGGATGCGACGAGGATTAGGGTATAGAGCCGCAAGAATTAAACATTCTGATTGACCATGATCTCATATCATTCGCTCGGGATGTAGATATGGTTACAGGCGATGGCGCATCAAAACCAGAAAGCACCATGACAGGCAGGGGCAAACCCAGAAATCGGGAAAGGCTAGGCAACCGCCCGAGATAACTCGCACGCCTGGTAACCCCCTCCCCCTCTTCTCCCGACTCCTGCCCGCCATGGCTATGGCCTTGCTCTGTTGCTCGGTGTCGTCTTGAGGAGTAGAGGTGAAAATGGATCAGATAGTTTCTGATCGATCCGGATGAAAACGAATATGGATTGGGCCGGCTCGGATTTTTCTCATATAGTTCTTGGATCATAAAAGAATACGAATTTTTTTATTGGAAACGAATACGAATACAGTAGACCCAGTATCCGTCGAATATGAATACAAATATGGATTATCAAAAAATAAAAAAGGCCGGATATCCGGACTTCATTACCCCTTCAACATACACCACATCAACCCAGCCCATCATCGTTAACATACAACACATCAACACAGTAGGGTTTCCTTAGGCCGATCCCCATTCGTTCATGGCGTTAGGCTGCCTCCAAGTCCAATCCCCACACCCTGCTCACTGATGTCGCCCCACGTCTAGCTGTGGCCTCGCCACCCCGCTGGCGCCGCACTCCAAGTCCACCCGTTGACCCCGCCGATGCCACACTCCGCTCGCCCTGCTCATCGAATCCGACGCCTACTCCTTGCCCTGCTCACCGACGCTGCCCTCCGCTCTCCCTCTGGGAGCCTACCATCGAGGTAAGTGCACCATCTCCTCACCCTCACAATCTTCTCCAAATTTGCTCAATAAGTCAGCTCCATTGATCTGTGATGGTATCTTTTTTCGTGTGAGATGTTTAAATCATATTTTAAACCTCGTTACCCAAGATGGTTTGAAGCAAATTGCACCAGCTATTGCTACCTTGATATATGATACTCATTGAATTACAACTTTCATTTGGAGGAGCAAGAGGATATGTATGATTTGGAGGAGAAGGTTGTGTTGGATGACCTTGAGGAATGACCAAATTTCGCAAGAGGTTGTGAAGCCTGTGATGAATTTATAGAAATTTTTGAAACTTGCCTATCAACATGTGTATGTTAGTATGTGATGAACTAAGTGCTATGCATATTTTTTTAGACATGGTATCTATGTATGTCATGAATGAACTAGGTGTGATGAGCTAAGTATGAACTAAGTTTTATGTATGTGATGAACTAAGTGTGAATGCGTGATGACTTATGAGCTAAATGTGATAAACTAAGTGTTATCTCTATGATGACTAATTAATGTAGTCTGCAAGTGTCAATGTTACATGTAGTTGCTGAAATTATGAACAATTCATGAATGTTTAGATCAAATAAACTAGTTATGTGTTTTCGTTAATTTCTGGTGTACAATTTATGGGGTTTTTATATTTGGAAAACTATCTGTAGTCGTATTTGTTTCGATTCGTATTCACTATGTATTTGTATTTGATATTATTCTTATTCGAGGTATTCATATTTATATTCGTATTTGCATTCGAAAAAAATAAAAATAAAAATGGCAAAATTATTATACATCGGCATTTGATGTGTTTTCACCCGTACGGAGGAGGAAGCAAGAGGCAGAGGCGTTGTTGGGCATGGGCCGCATGGCGCGTTCGTGTGAAGGCCCAGCTCACTAGAGAGCGCAAGCCCAGTGTTTGTGGACTCATCTGTCTCTAGCCTTATCGAAGCGAGGGCGGCGCGCGGCAGGCCGGCAGCATGTCGCGGCGGCAAGCCGGCGAGAGGCAGAGAGTCTAAGCGAATGAAATCTCGTAGAGTGAAATTGTCTTAGCCTCCTACAGTAATTAGAACTTGAATGGTATGTCTTTCAGTTAGTCAATGTTCAATAACTTTTACGATTTGTGATCACTCTTAACACTCACTAATCCATTTTTAGTTATTCTTTTGTTCAAACTAATATATTCAACAATTTGGTATTTTGATGGTAAATTATTATGTAACCTTCATTAATGAGGCATGACCTTCTATATTCTACTTCTTTATATGGTTATACGCGGATTGTAGTTTTAGGTTTTAGTTAGTGTCTTATGCTCAGATCAGTGTGATTGCAATGTGGCTTGTCTATGTCTTGCTTTGTTATTGGATAATACCGTTGATCCATCATGTCCAACATAAATTTTAGTCATAGATCCAACACTGATGACAGGTGCTAACGAGCCTTCTCCTTAACAGAAGAGCTACCTCTATGAAGCGCATGTGACTTGCCTGATGCTTCTATTTACTAGATAGATGCTGAACTATCACGAGATGCTTGCATTTATCATTTCCCGTATTTTATTATTGGCTTGGAAAGCCGGCGAACTGTTAGAAAATGCTTGGATTAATCATCATTAAATATTCATTTCTAATTTATGGCATGCTTTGTTGTGAATTCTTGATTGGCTTGAAGTAGGTGGTGCCTGCTCCAGTTGCTTGTGGCCTGAACCAGCCGTTCTCTTGGCCTGATAGAATGGAGCTCAAGTGCCCTGTCTCTTATATTCAGTTTTCATAGAGGCCAGACTCAACGGAGCTCAAGTGCCCCGTCTCTTATATTCAGTATTTAGAGAGGCAGCTTTTATAAGCGACGTCGCATATATGGTGCTTTTTTGATCGTATTAGCGTCTTTTTGTGTTATATTTACAAGAATGACCGTCGTGGATTTTTTTTTGTGTGTAAAAACAGTGCCCTACCCGCCCGCCACACGTCTCCTCCCGCATGGCACCGTGCGGCAGGTGGCCGCCCGCCACATGTCCCTCGATTAGGGTTTCAATCATAATCAGCTGATTAGTATTTCGACTGTGTCTGTATGATTTTTAAAATATAGCAAATAAATTCAAAAAAATAGAAAAATTTATGTGAATGCTCCTAACACAGTGTAATTTCTTGTGTAATTTTTTCATGATTTTACTCATTTTGATTTTATCTTGCAATTTCATTTAAGTGTACTGTTTGTAGTGTTTCGGCTGCCTCAAAAAATCCCAAAAACACGGGTCCTTTCACACCGCCCATCCTCCTACCTTCTGTCGGGACCCAAATATGCAAATATGGACCCTCTGTGTATTCTGCACTAGTCCAGGATCACGCTAGTGCACACAGTGTCAACATCGATGAAATATCACATCCATACAACGAATATAAGAATAAACGAGTATTTTGAATAACAAATAACTGTTGGGATCTTACGGTCGAGTTTTACATTTATTAAGCCATGCAAGGCTGACAATAAAGAATAAACTGCAGCGAAAACAAAATAAACTCAGTGGGCTCCCATCAATTTACCACGAACACCGATCGATCAAGACCCTAACGATCAACCTTCGAGAACTCTTCTTCAAAAGCAGGCGATGACTCCTCCACTTCTGTTGATTTGTTTAGCAAGAGTGAGTACACACCGTACTCGCAAGTCATACCACAGAATGCAATTTATAGATGATGGCTTATTCCAAAGGAATGGCTTCTGTGGTTATTTTGCAGAAATACAACATTTGCAATTGAATACAAATAATAGATTGAAAGCATAATTCAAAACAAATAGACAATAATAAGTTAACAATTGATTTACAAAGGACACAGTCTAATCAAGTTATTCACACAGTGCACAAGTTATCTCACACGGTGACCCTTCCTAATTGTTTTATGAAAATCTACCCTCGTGTGAAATTCAGAGCATGTCCATAGCCGAGGACGCGGCTATTCGAATAGATTGATTTAAACACTCTGCAGAGGTTGTACACTTTACCCACACGATACAATCAGTGGGGCCAGCATTGACCATAACAAAATCTTTCAGAGACTTCATCTCAAACAATGACACTCCCGATGTGCTTTACCGCCGTCCAATTTGTACACACAGCCCTTGGAACGACACACACCGTTGGATGTGGATGCGTGAACCGAATCGCGATGTGACATATCACACCTCTAGCCCATCACACAGCTTAAATACAACCTGAGTTGTCAATGTCAAGACTCCATAAGTTACTAAGTCAGGCCCAGCCCATACTAGACATGTGGTCGTACAGTAAGGCCCAGTTCAATGGCGCACAAAGTTAAGTCCTTAATTGACCAAGGCAAGACTTCCAGTTTTAACCCAAATCACAAAGTTTATAGCACACAGTTCCACCGTTCACACAGATCCACCACTTGCCTCAGTCTAAATCTTTTCCACCCTGTTGATTAAGTGCAACACATGCCATCAACGAGTAATAGCACACAGCACACACAGTTTTATCACCTAGTTCCATAATCACTTAGTCAAGTTTATAATTACAACTCACATGAAATGATGACTCGTGGCATGGCTAAGCAGTCTAATCGTATCTAACCAACCCACGTTGGTGCTACGATAATACCAACTAATAATGAACCAACCTAGGGTGACAAAATATCATGGCATACAATAGACAATGTGGCTATAACATATTGGATTAATAACTATCCCAAAAGCATTTAAATAAATACTTGAAATAGAATGCAATACATTGAAACAAAGTATTTTGAAAACTGGGTTCAATATGATCAAAGGTATAACTTGCCTTGGAATAGCTCAAAGTATTGGTCTTGATCTTGAGGAGGTGCTCCTTCTTCAGCAAAATTTCCCAAAGTATCGACGTCTACTCGCAAACGAGACAAAAAAAACCAAAAACAAATAAATACAGAGGCAAAACAAACTCTAAAAATCCAATAAAATTCACCATTAAATAGATCTTAATTTTATATAAATTTACAAATTTGAATGGGCTCAATCGGAGTTCGGATGCAAAAGATATGGGCTTTGGAAGTTTGAAAATCAAATAAAACCCTAATTTGGATTTTATTGAATTTCCTGAATTATTTTTATAAAGGAAAATCGGATTATTGCGCAATGCTTGCGTCAGCCGAGAATTTCCGGAAAAGAAAATAGATTTAAAAAGAAATCTGACATGTGGGCCCCACATGTCAGTCTCGGGGTTCACGGTGGACCGAGTGCACCGAACCGAGGGAGATCTGGCGCGGTGGACCGAGCCACGCGGCGCTGATGCGGTGGCTACGCAGGTGACACGCAAGCGCGAGAGGGTGACGGGAAGGCGTGGCGTGGTCGCAGTGTGGCCGACGGCCAGTAGGGGGCGCAAGACGGGACCAAGGGCTTTTTGCGATCGACGGCGAGTCGCCGGCTACCAAGGGTACCAGAATGTTCCCTGGGTTATTGCGCACATGTGGGCACCGGTTTGAGCACCTGAGGTCATCGGAGATGGCCGGCGGCGAGCTTGAGGCAGCGAGGTGGCCTCGGGTTTGTCGGACGGGGACTCCGGTGATGCTCCGGCGATGAGGAGGTGCGCCCGAGGTAGCCTGGGACTTGCTGAGCACGGTGGTGGAGTCGGCGAGGCAAGGGCGGCGACGACGGGACAATTCGCCGGAGAAGAAGCTCGGCTGAAAACCCTAAAACTTGAAATGCGGTGGCGCTAGAGCAATCGGAGGCGACGAGGGTGGCGGCTCTGGGTTGCGGAGGTGTGGGCGGTGCTAAGGGGCTATTTATAGGCCCGGGGGACGCCGGAATTGGAAATCCCTAATTTGGGTCCGAAACGGCCGGGATTTTGAAATCCTTGATTCTCGGAAGTTGAGAGGGATTCTGGGTTTGATTCGGTTTGGAAAAGATAAGAAATAAACAGAGATACGATTTGGCGGGTCGTGTGAAGAATCGAGAACGGATACGCGATTTTGGACGGCTCAAGCTCCAAAGATGGCGCGGCGCGGCGCGAGGAGAAGAAGGCTCCGCGGAGACGACGACCCTGTGGCGGTCCCACCTGGCAGCGGCAGCGAGGCGCGGGTGAGCGAGCAAGCGAGATCAGCGGGCGAGGCCACGCGGCGATCATCCAACAGAGGAAGGCGGGGTTGACCGCGTGCGTCCGATCGGAAACGAGGGGCACGCGTCAAGCATCCAACGGCGAGGGCGCGAGCGAGCGGGAGATGGGCTGGCGTGCGGCTGGAATAGTGTTGGGCTTCGGCCCAACACTGTTCCGAGGGATTTAAATAGATTTTTCTTTTTAATAAATCCAGAAAATGCAAATAGCAATTAGAAAATAGCAAATAATCTTGGAAAAATTCTAGAAAATTCTATAAAATATATCCAAGCATATAGAATCTAAATAAAATAATTTTGGCCATTGTTGATGTTGGAATTAAGCACATTAAATCGGTTTGTCCTTAAAGTCCATATTAAGCTTTTTAAATTAATATTCAAATAAATCCAAATGGTGAATTTTCTCACTACAACCATTTAAAAGATTTTTAGAGCTCTGAAAATTGGGATGTTACACCTTCGCACATCTGTCACTTTGTCATGGCTGTCCCCCCTTTCACGCAGTCATGCGCGTAGACAACGCATCCGGAATTCCTGGCGCGAACGCAGTGGCTCCTCCTTCGCTCGACTATAAATACTGAACTCTCGTAGTCGCTCATCGCTCATCTTAATTGTGTTTCGCTTCTCGTTCTCGTGCTCGTCGCTGAGAGCTAAGAGAACGTGACATAATTAAAAAAATGGAGAGTAATAATTTGATTGCTTCTCGTTGCTCGGGTTTTTTTATTGCTTCCCCCTGAAGGTAGGTAATTATTTGTCGGATGTCTTTGTCGTTATTACTGTAGTTGTAGTTAATCAGTCTTAATTTAGTAGGCGTAATTAAATAGTTTCATGGTAATTAATTAATTGTAATGAGTAGTTTAGTGGTAATTAATTAGCGTAGTAGTAATTAATTAGTCATAATTAGTGTAGTGGTTATCAGTATGGCAAGGTCTGTGCTCACCGAGTAAAGATCTTCGACTTGGAATTCACGATCAAAGCGTTGATTGACCACACTTGCAAGCTTAGCGAGCCCTGGCGGCGACATCGGAACGAGACTTCCGCATATGTTGCAAATCTCATCAAGCCCCCAGTTGAGGCGGATGTGTGTCTTCCCCAAGATGCGGATGTCGGAAGTCGCCAATCTCGTTGATTATCCAGTCTGCTACAGCAAGATCTGACGAGCCAAGCAGAAGGTCATCGAGTCCATGTACATGACAAACGAAGAGTCGTATAACCTTGTGCCAAGATTGCTTCGCCAGATTGCCTAATCAAACACTAGCATGTACATAAGTAAGTTTGACCGTGAAGATGCTGAGAGAGGGCCCAACTGCTTCATACTGGATTGGGTGTTTTGGGCTTTCGCTCAGGCCATCAAGGGCTTCAAGTTTTGTCGTCCTGTGATTATGATGTATGACACTTTCCCCACGGGGAGGTACAAGGGCACTATCCTCACTGCGGTGGCGGCCGACGCGAATGACCAGCTTCTCCCGGTGGCATTTGCCATTGTGAAGAGCGAGAACACATCCAGCTGGCTGTGGTTCCTAGCAAATGTGAAGAGGGCGGTGGTGGGAGACCGGTGCAACATATGCCTAATCACATACCGCAATGCTGGGTTGTTGGCGGCCATCAACACCATGCAGAATGGGACGGATCCCCTCACCAGTGGAACGACGTGCGATCCAGGTGGTGCATGAGGCATCTTGTATCTAATTTGTTCACACGATTTCGTAGTCAGCAAGTTATAAAGACATTCAAGGCATTATGTCTGCAGAACCAGAGGCAGAAGTTTGAGTCCATCTGGAGAGACCTCGAGCATCAGACTATAAGGCATACAAGGGAGTCCACTCCAGAGGTACTGGAGGGAGAGCAACCCAACAGTGCCATAAGTTTCTCGGAGTGGATTCATGGCCACTCTCTTGAATTGGAGAAATGATCCCTTCTCTGTGACACAGACGGTGCGAGGTATGAGATTATGATGACCAACATGTCCAAGATCTACAACAGCGTCCTCAAAAGTGTGTGGTGCCTCCCTATCACCGCGATCGTCAAGTAGACATGGACTCGCATTGTTGATTATTTTGTCAATAGAGCCACCGCAGCTAAGCAACATATGGATGAATGCAAGCAGTGGTCCGAGAACATGCAGAGGCACATGGACCAGAACATGGAGAAGACCCGAATGCACGACATCTAGGTGATCGATGGCCTCAGGAGGAAGTACGAGATCAAGCTTCAGCAGAAATACGTCAACATCAGCCAGGGGGAAGGAAACAGGCATGCACCCTAGGTGATATTGCGACATGCACCTGCAACAAGCCAAAGCTCCTGGACAAGCCATGCTCTCCACTTGTGTACTCCTGCACAAGCCTCGTAACTGTTTCTTTTGCACATATCGATTTTTCTCTCTCTACGTTGATTTTCATAAATTTTTAATTGCATCCCCGTGTAATGGTAGTCCGAGATGCATTGCCACTTCTTCTAGTGGATCGATGGCCCTGAGATGTACAATAAGATATTCATCCAGCAGGAGTACATGCTGAACTTTCTATGGCGAGCTGAGGCCTTCCAGCGTTGGACACCTTACGTACCCAACCCTGACCCAACTGAAGAGGCACTGGAGGAGCCTAGGACTCACCAGGCGGACAAGGGGAAGGCTCTTGCTACTGAAATCGACAATCGTCGTAGCTTCTCTCATCACTCGGGAGCACTCCATATCAGACAGGTAGGTTACGTACAAATCGCATCCTAATTTTGTATTTGCTCTTTCGTTCTTCCAACAACATGCTATCGCTCAGCCTGTATCGCAGAACATGGGAGACTTGAACACACGACACCGACATGGGGAGTCCCAGGACAAGGGGAAGGGGAAGGCTCCTGCGGCTAAGCCCGGCTGCCATAGCGTGTCCGGTCGCCCGAGCGTACTCCATATCGATAACGTGAGTTATGTAGAATTTACATCATTGTTATATTTTGCATTGTATAGTGCACTTAAATCATATAATTGTAGGCCATGAACGACTTCAGCATATGACACCGACGTGAGGAGTCACACAATAAGGGGAGGGGAAGGCTCATTCGACCGAGACCAGCCGACGTCGTAGCGTATCTAGCTGCCCGGGCGCAATCCGTATAGAAGACTTGAGTTATCTATAATTTACATCCTTGTTACATTTGTTACTATACGATCCACTTACATCATGGTATCGCAAGACATAGACGACTTCAACACTCATCGCCACCGTGGGCAGCCCTGAGCAAGGGGCACTGGCTATGGTGCCGTGGAGACTAGTTGCACACATCATTGCATAGATGATATATCCAACTACCCTCATGAATAACATTGTTAAATAGGACACTCTTTGTTAATTTATCAGTTTAATATGGATGATATTCTTTAATACTGTATTGTACCACAGGCTAGATAAGATTGTACACGAACCAACTAAGAGAAATGTGTGATATGCAGATCATATAACGATGTATCGTAGCCTTCGAAACACACACGAGTCGGAGGCTACGATACATCATTAAATGATGTGCATGCCTCATATTTCCCTCGGTTTATGTACAAGCTTATCTAGCCTGTGGTACAATATAGTATTAAAGAATATCATCCATATTAAACTGATAAATTAACAAAGAATGTTTATTTGATCGAGTTACATGTAATAATACCACCTCCTCCTTCATCCCGGTTGCCATAAACTTGCACGCGTTTCTCTAATACTTATAACGCTTGAAATGTCGATAATTTTCTTTGTAACTTCATTGGAAACCGTAATTTTGTTATGAGTACTTTGTGTGTGAAACCCTAATTTCTAAAACCTAAAATCTAAATTTTCGAGACCTAAATCCGTAATGTTCGAGATAATTTCATAACACATATAAAATTGTCCAAATATTACACAATCAAGTCCACTGTGTAAGGAGCCTTTAAAACAAATTTATAATTTTTGAGCTCATTTTCTATATTTACAAATTCCTACAAACAATACACTTAAATGAAATTACGAGATAAAATCAGAACGAGTAAAATTAGAGAAAAACACAATGAAGTACACCATGATAGGAGCATTCACATAAAATTTTATAATTTTTGACCTCATTTGCTATATTTTGAAAATCCTACAAACATAGCCGAAACTCTAATCAGCTGATTAGGGCTAAAACCATAATCGCGGAGGGACACATGGCGGGCGGCCACCGCACGGCGGCCGTGCGAGAGGAGGCGCGTGGTGGGCGGGGAGAGCCTTCCGCACCGTGGTCATGCGCCAGTGCGATATGTATACAAAAAAATTCCGCAACGGTCATTCTTGTAAATAGTATTGGAAACCATGTGCTTGGCCCAGTAGTTGGCCCATGGGTGGGCGCCCCATCCAAAACCCTAGCAGAGTCTGTGGATTATAAATAGGGGGTGCTAGTCATTGTAAAACGTTGATCGCTTGAAAAAGAATAAAGAAGAAGAATACCCCTACACCTTTGTCTTTCTATGTGTTCAATCTACTATTTATTTTTGTATTGTTAATGTGATTCTACATTTGACTATGATGTGATCATTCGGACTGGACTCGCCAGCGACGGTTCCTCAACACGTTATCAGCATGATCGACTCTAGCTACCTCTAGGACTACTCTACTCGGATCAAAAGTTAACCGTCGTACCACGACGCTCGTAGATCGAATCACATTTTTTAGATCGCTTTCAATTCTGCAACTTGGATTTCTAGAGATTTTCTACGGTACAAATCCATTCTAATCTACCACGAGGCGACCTGAAGTTCCCGTCCAAGCAGATCGGTGGGTTGCGTGAAAGAGCAGATGATGATTGCACTATAGATTATACATTGCAAAATCCATCTAATCTCCACGGGCTGACTTGTAGTCGCCGGCATATTTCCAATCGGATGATTGGTTGAAAGTAAAAGGTATTGTTGATTGCACAATTCATTGGATGAGCAATAAAAAAAAAAAAGCCCGACACCAAGATCGCGACAGCATTGCCACGGCCACCTCGCCAAGGCCACCAAGCCACCTCAAGCGCCACCGTCGGCCCCTACACGGGCACACGCGTCGCTCAGCCGCCACCGCCTGAATGAGGCCACACCCTTCGGCCGCCCACATGTGGCCGCACCATCCGCACGTTGCTGAAGCAAGAAAAATGGCCAGAGCAATAGAAAAAATGGCATTCGTCCCATGCACGAGTGAGCCGCAGCCCCGCATGGTGCCAACTCCACCTCTCGCGAGCAACCCCATAAGGCTGCCATCGCATTCGGCTCTGCCTCTCGCACAGGCCCTCTGCGTTGCTCGGCCTCGAACGACCGCGCCACCCGCATGCCTCCCGCCGCCCGACCACATGTGTCGTGCACCGCTGGCCCTCGCGGTCACGCCCACAGCACGCCGTGCTTGCAGCGCCTCCGCGCCACCACGTCGCCTCGGCTGGCTGCGATCGCCGGCGCCGCGAAGCCGCACCATCGAGCTCAACCGCACCGCCGCCGCGACGCCACGCCCGGCCGACGCGCGCGCTGCGCCAACTCTCGCATGGAGCGCTCGTAGCGCCACGCCTCCCGCCGCTCTCGCACCGCCGCGCCGCCTCCCAGTTGAGCGCCTGAGCCATCGGCTTTGAGAACAGGGAATGTGGGAACCCTAAAACCCCCACCCCTTTTGATCCGGCCGAATGGGACGTATGGGCCATGAAGGGTTACGGATAGGCGCTACGATAGCACAAAACAAAAATTACCCCGCAACCAAGGAACCTCCGCAAGTAATAGATCACGAGATTACCGCTAGACGCGCCGACTCGTAGCGGAAGTAGAGTCGATGTCGCGAATAGATGCGGTCATAGTCGTACTCTCCGCGCGACTGCTCCTCCGAGTAGTCTTACTCGCTTCACGTTTGCTCCTCCGAGTAGTCGAACTCGCCTCGTAAGTTCTCCTCCTGCTCCGGTGATCGTCACGAGTTACGGATCGTTCTAGTGCTGATGCTTCGCAAGAGCACCTCCGAGGTATCCACACATACGGGGTTGGAACACAGCGCGCTGGTGTGCTAGCACCGGCAACGTGGTTGAGGATGGCGTGGCTATTAGGGTTTCGGGAGTACTTTAAAAAACCGTGTTTCACCCTATGCCACCGCCTCTCTTTATATAGGCATCCATGATGGGTCTCTTACTCGAGGCCCATTAGGAACTTATATCCTATATGAATTCAGATCATCATCCAAATCAAATCCCTAACCCCTTAAGTGTGCGACCCTACAGGTTCTTGTGCGATTGGTTGTGACTCAGAAACTCTTTTCCGACCACTAGTCGTCAGCGGCACCTAACAGCACGTAACGATTCCCAAGTACACAAATAATATATCGGACGAACCTTAATGTAATATGATCTATGATCATGTCCTCATCACTTACGATCAGTTCGTATCTCTATACGACCAGTCTGTGATTACGTTCGACTAGTCTACGACGGATCGATCTCCATACGACGATCCAGAATCGATCGAACTAAGTGACCTACTCATGCATTCTCCCTTTGCCTCACGATGTCTGGTTGAACTCCAGGTGAGATATGGTGTAATCCATGGACTGTTCAATACTTTCTCGATCGAGTGTCGGATAACATCATGCGGTCGACACTTCGACCACTGGTGGCATGGCCATGCACTTTCTTTATCCGATCACCACGATGGGCCCAGAGACATCTCTCCTGTTATGTTAGGAGGGGCAAATCCCATCTCGACCAGTCACATTCCTCCGCATGTTTCATAGCATACCCGAAAGCTACCTTTATAACTACCCAATTACGGAGTAGCGTTTGGCAACCCCTAAGAGTGCTATTATACATGTAGGAAACCATGCTGATCTCAGGTCTAAGGATTATACATCATCATTACTTGAGACCAACTAATGACACAAAGCTTCATAACAATCTCAATAGTGTCTCAATGATGGGTCTATCCAGCTCCATGTTCTCTAACATGTGCTCACATTACTGATTCGATATCTCTATATCTATGACCGGTGAAACACGGCCATCAATCAATACATGTGCTGGTCGTAGAGTCACGGTTGTTCCGACCAGTGACATTTGACCAGGATACATTTAGATTGATATCATATAAGTTAATGAGTTTCACCAACAAGTCACATACTCATTGATCTATAACTGATGATTCATTCAAGGAACATGATAACATATTATCCAATATCATGAACATAAAGAAATATAATCATCTCTATGATTGCCTCTAGGGTATATTTCCAACAGGCCCGACCCAATGATGTTCCCGGTGAAAAGGAAAAAAAAACAGGAGACAAATCCGGAGGAAAAAAAGGGGAAAAAATTAAAATTTTGTGAGAAGACCCTCGGGTTTTTTCCCCTGAAATTGCATGAAAATTTACCAGATTGAAATTTAGTGGTTTAGCCCCTGAAAATTGCAGAATTCACTGAAAATTCATTTTTCCAGCTAAAAAGGGCCTCAGGAATTCAATTTTGAATCGTTTTGAGCATTTAAAGCATGTTTAACTCAGTTATGGTTATTTCTATGCAATTTATATATTGTATTTACTATTTAGATTATCTGTGATTCTTTATATTACTTTTAATCGCTGAAGATGGTAATGAATCATGATAAATGCATAGAAAAATATGGTATCACGAACCGGGAGTTCGAAGAATATTATGAGAATTTTGCAACTATTTTATGCAAATTACCAGCAGTAATCTTATGAACTCTTTGAATAAATATGTACATGACTGACATCATGAACCGGGAGTTCGAAGAGCTAGCCCATCCTGGCCAGAATTTGTATAAAATTTGTACTAGTATTCAACTATGTGGTATGGTAATCGCGGATAAGTAGATGATTGAGAAGACTCTCTCTACTTTTCACCCGAATGCGGTGCAATCCGCACGCAACTATCATCAAGACGGCTACAAGGAGTATGCCGAATTGATTGACGTCATGCAAGTTGATGAGGCTCAGGATGATATTCTAAGGAAAAACTACATCTCACAGCCTCCTAGTAGCAATGTTGGCCATGCTTGTAGATGCTAGCAGCTACAAGGCGAAGAAGCCTCCCATAAGATAAGAGAAGTCCAGAAAATAATTGAAGTCCAGAAGATAATTGATTTGCAAGCATTAGCGAATTAACCGTCTGACCAAGTCGCATGTGCCTACACGCAATACACCGGAGATGGTTGAAATACCTAAGAAAGAAAAAAGTATCCATAATCCCGTCCTGAGTCCTTAGGAAGGACGAGAACTTCAGCCCCTCAAATCCCAAGTAACCGGGGACGTCTGGTGAAAAAGGATAGGAAGAACTTACACAGCCGATCACTGAAGTTCCCATAACTAGAAGGGGGGCCAATTGAGACATGGCATCAGTATGGAACCTTCAGAAAAGGCATACCAGATTTGAATATTTCAACGAATGGAGATATCAGCATGGATGTATGCTCACATATCGGAGCTGAAAAAGCTAAAGGTACTTGCCCCCGTAATGGGAAGCAATGGCGGGAAAATAGAAGCATTAGAAGAATCGCCCTATAAATAAATAGCTATAAACTTAATGATCACGGTAGAATTTATAAATAGGACAACAGCAATGTCGATATTTATTTTGCAAAGAAAATGACCACAATCATCTATCTTGATCAAGAGCTTGCATCGCTCGCTGAATGCAAGAAAAGATCATATTGGGAAGATTGAAAGGCAATAAAAACTGAATTATTATCTCTGAATAAAAGAGATGTGTTTGGGCCAGTAAACCGCACGCCTCCCTATGTGCACCACGTAGGGTATAAGTGGGTATTTGTTCGAAAGAGATATAAAAATAATGAAGTAAAGTAAGACTTGTTGCACAAGGTTTCACTCAACGTTCAGAAGTTGATTATGAAGAAACATATTCCCCGGTCATGGGCGGAACCACCCTTTAGATATTTAATCTCAATGGCAGTAAACTTAAATTTAGAAATAAAATTGATGGATGTGGTAACTGCATACCTTTATGAAAACTTGGATTCGAACATTTATATAAAGGTAGCTGAATGTATCCCTGTCCCGAGCCAAGATAGAGCAAATAGGAATCTGTACATTATAAAACTCAGAAAGTCACTGTACGGACTTAAGCAAGCAGGCAGGATGTGGTATAATCGTTTGAAGCAGCTTTCTATGCAAGAAAGGCTACAGAATAATGAGAATAATCCCTGTGTATTTATACGATGATCTCATGATATATTTTGTATAATCTCAGTGTATGAAGATGATCTAAATATCATCAGAACCCTGGAAGGTATTAAGAAAGCAAGCTCTTACCTGAAGTCGGAGTTCGAAATGAAAGATTTGGGTAAAATCAAATATTGCCTAGGCTTGCAGCTTGAGCATGCCCCTGAAGGGATATTAGTGCACCAGTCAGCCTACACTCAAAAAGTTTTAGAAATGTTCGGCTTTGAAAGTCATACCCTTCGAAAGTGCCGGTGGTCAAAAAATCCTTGAAGCAAGACAAGGACCCGTACAAACCTAGAGAAGAGGGGGGAGGAAATCCTGGGACCGGAATTCCCATACTTAAGTGCAATAGGAGCACTCATGTATTTAGCAAACTATACTAGATCGGACATTACATTTGCCGTTAACCTATTAGCAAGGTTTAGTGCAGAACCTACCAAAAGGCATTAGCAGGGAATAAATGATAGCTTATGATACCTCCAAGGAAGCAAATACATTGGTCTGTTCTACGGAAAGAACCAAGGCCTATCTACAAATGGCTTTGTCGGTGCCGGGTACCTGTTGGACCCGCATACAGCCAAGTCGCAAACAAGTTATGTATTCCTATGAGGTGGAACTGCAATTTTATGAAAATCGTTTAAGCAAAGTCTTGTATCAACTTCAACGAACCACTCGAAAATCATAGCACTGTACAAGGCCTCGCAAGAATGTGCTTAGCTTCGGCGGATGATTCACCACATCCAGCGGTCATGTGGATTGAATACCGCATAAAACCCCACTATTATCTATGAAGATAATGTAGCTTGTGTTGCATAAGTGCAAAATGGGTCATGTGAGAAGTCATATTACAAAGCATATCAACCACGAGTTCTTCTATGCTCATGAATTGCAAACGATTGACAAAATTAAAGTACTACAAACTAAATCATGTGAAAATCTTACAGATTTATTCACTAAGTCACTTCTAGCGTCTAGCTTTGAAGGATGCATACATGGAATTGGAATGATGTGACTTAGAGAAGTGTAGAATTTAGAGGGAGAATTTTCGTGAACTCATTATTGAAATTTGATCACGAAGATCGAGTACTCAAAGAATAAATCATGGAGATTAAATGAATTTGAGTGGATTGTACTATTTTTCCTTTGACGAGTTTTCCTGAAGTTTATCGGCTAAGGTTTTTAACGAGGCAATTTGCGCAACGCAGCAAGAACGTGTATTATGTATTATTTATCTAAATTTTTTTTCTGGTTTTTTTATATAGTTTTGACGAGACAGGAACATGTGAGGATGGGTGACCAAAGGTGATTGTTGGAAAATCATAGGCTTGGCCTAGCAGCTGATTCATGGATGAACGCTCTATCCAAAACTCTAGTAGGATTACTAGGCTAATTATAAATAAGAGATACTAATCATTATAAAAAAAATTGATCAAGGGATGAAGAAGAATAATACTCTTACAGTTCTCGTCAAATAGCATGCGAAAATGCGCTAATACGGAAAAACAAATTCTTCATTCCACGATTGTGCTGCTGTTGGACTGTGTAGGCGTCGTGTAGATGTCACGTCGCTGTATTGGGCTCCGGCTGGTTAGTGATTTGTCTCACGAGAAACACGCGGGTTACGAGGCTACAAGTTAATGCAGGAATGCAGGAGTAGTTCACCTCCTTTTTCTTTGAAAAGTAGCCTACGCGCATGCTCACTCTGACCACATCAACCCGCGGTCTCCAAAATTTTCTGACCATTCCATTACGAGGAAATCTTGCCACGGGGGAGCACCAGACGAGGCCAAGAATACGGAAATAAATTCGGTGGCGGCCTCGGCGAGGGCCTCTGCATCCGTCGTTCGTCGTTCGTCGTTCATCGTGCCTCGCGCTAAGGGTGGGGGATCGAACGGTGAGGAGAGAGGTCTTACGATGCGACACTCCTCTGGAGAATTTGTTTTTCCAAGGATTTGCGCGAGACGACTCCTCCAGAGCCATCTATCTCACAAGATGTTCACTATAGCACGTATATGTGAGGAAGGGGATCCGACAGCTGGACACCCTCCCTATAAAATTTATTTATTTCCCAAGAATACGCAGCCAACTACCAAATCAAAAGGCTACAAGGAGAAGGAAGAATAGGCCACTGCCACCAACCCATTTTGCCTTGCAAGTTGCAACAGCACATGGTAAGATACGTCAACACGGCGGCCATTTGCCTTGCAAGATTTGAAGTGCTCAAGCAGCCTTTTTTACTATGATTTACCCCGCCAAGTTGTACATACCAACTTATCAAGTGTTCGGTTAAACATAAGAACATGAGTTCATCTATCTCGCAGGTATATTCACTGCAGATAAATTAGCTGAAATGGCACAATTACATGTATTATGACAAGAAAAAAAAACAAAATTAATTACTCCCGGCAACGAGGGAGGGAGCAGGACGACCTCACCAGAAACGAACGTCACTACTCGACGAATTCTCCTCCATAGCTCTAGGGAGTAATCAAGAAGAGGAAGGCGGCGGCGAGGAATCGGATGAGGTAATGGTGGACGAGGAGCCGGCGGTCATGGGGGTCATGTCCATTGGGTAGCTCCCGAGCACCCGCAAGAATGAGGTGAACTCCTGCACCTCGGCGAGCGCGTTCTGCGCGCGCGGCTCGGCGAGGGAGGCCTGGAAGTCGACGTAGAACATGTACTCGAAGTGCTTGGCGGTGCCGACGTTGGCGTCGTCGACGAGGCGGATGGGGCGGTGGCGGTGCGGCCGGCTCTCGATCTTGGTGAGGCTGATGTCGCGGAAGGCGAAGGCGGACAGCACCTTGAAGAGCACGGAGGTGCCCTCCTTGTCGTGCGCGAACACGATGCTGGTCTTGAACGGCCGGTCCGTGCGGGGCACGATGGGCTCCCGCGCCAGCATCACGAACCGCGTCACGTTGCCGCAGTCGTCCTGGATGCCGTCGGCGAGAACCTCCATCCCGTACAGCTCGGCGGCGCGGGAGGACGCGATGGCGGCCGTGTCGCGGAGGCCGTTGGCGGCCACGTACTCGGCGGCGCCGGCGGTGTCGTCGAAGGCCTCGCGGACGACGTTGAGGCCCATGCGGGTGAGCGTGTGCTCGCACTGCGCCAGCGCCTGCGGGTGGCTGATGACGCGGGTGAGGCACTCCTTGCGCACCCCCGGGAGCGCGAGGAGGCAGTGGTGCACGGGGAGCTGCACCTCACCGACGATGTGGAGGCGGTGCCGGAGCAGGAGGTCGTAGTTGCGGTGGATGCTGCCGCCCAGCGAGTTCTCCACGGGGAGCACGGCGCGGTCCGCGATCCAGAGCTCCACGGCCTGGAACGCCACCTCGAACTGGTCGCAGGGGATGGCGTCACTGCCCGGGTACGCTTTCCCGGCCGCCTTCTCGCTGTACGCCCCCGGCACGCCCTGGTACGCCACGCGCAGCTGCGACCCGTGCATCGGCGCCGGGGACAGGTCCGAGATCCGCAGCGGCTGCGGCAGGTTCTTGGCGCCGCCATTAATACTGTTCACAGGGACCAAGTCCAGGACCGCCCCATTAGGCGGCGCCGGCGCCGCGACCTGGCCGTCGATGGAGTGGGAGCCGAGCGCGGCCACCTTGCTGGACAGCACCGCGCAGTTGCTCTGCCACTCCGTGCGGCCGCCGACCACCGCGCCCTGCAGCGAGCACCTGACCACGCCACCGCCCCTCCCCGGGGCGTGGCACAACAGCCTAGGATTCTGCCCAATGGGCGCCTTGATCAAACTCGCTGTAGCCATGACCGCACCAATTAGCTCTCGTCTTCCTCCGTTTCTTGGCTTCTTTGTCTGGTGAAACTAACCGTGCCGGGTAGCTATAGGTAACGAGAAAACTAAACCTGGTAGTTGAAGCTTCAGAGCGAGAAGCTGAGAAGGGAATGGGCGGGTGGAAGGGTATATATGGTAGGTTGCGGCGATCGGGTTTGGTTTGGGTTCGAGACTTGGGAGTTCTAGGGGGTTGGTGGTGCGGTGGGGAAGCCTGGGCCTTCTGGACTCGGGAGCAGGGAGGGGTTGGTTGGGTCAGCGTCAAATATATCTTCGCCTCTTCACCAATCACCACCAACCAAACCCAACAGAAGGCCGTGGTTGTGGAATGGAACGGAACGGAACGTGCAGTGCATCCCCCCTCGCTTTGCCCTGTCTGTTACCTGCGCCTGCTTCCCCTTTTCGCCGTCATTTCCTATATTGACCGGAAAATCACGCCCCAGGTAGCTGTGAAGTGTGTACGAAATTGTGCTGTGCTTGGCTTATCAGGTTCGGCTTTCGGCATCTCAATGCTAAAATTTTAGTGCCCGCTTGAAATCCAGGAATTTTACAGGAAAAAAACGTTTAGTTTTTGCCATAATCAAGAAAAGTTTCCACGTTCGAAAAGGAGCCTTGATAACGTAGAAAGGAGCTAGACTCCACAAATTTGGAAAGCTCAGATCATATTTGGTACAATTTTATATTTTTATTTTTCAGATTCTGATTTTGATTATCTGAGAGTCCACTTATCTGATAATCTGGAGCTGTCTGTTGAAACCGTTTGGCTGGTAGGTTATCTTCAAAAACCATATGAGGAAAGATTAGAGGCAAATAGACCGTGTCACCCCTGGGTGTAATATTTCAATTGTATTTGTGTAACTCAGTGGCATTTGCGGATAAAAACCTTCAACTTTAAAGGGTATTTTTATTTCTGAAGGTTGGATTCTCACGTGAATCTGCTGGGAGGCTACTTCTCGTTGCTAGTTCATTTTGAAACAGCTTCTCGCGAGAAGCCGAATCTAGCGGTTTTGAGAATTAGGGTGTTTTGTACGGCTCCACGAGAATCGATTGAGAAGCTGTTTGGGTGACACCGGGATGGGGAATTTTCAGCACAACCCAGCTTAATCAACGGGGTTGAAAATCGACATCTCCTCAGGTCTGATTCTTTCTCCTCGTTGCTCTCGAGTCTGGCCTTCCTGCCAACCGTCGCCTCCACCGCGTTCATCCTCCTCCCACTCCGGCGACGGGAACTCGCCGGTGAAGTCCTTCCTCTCCTCCTCCTACCGAAACAACTCCCAACTCCTCGATGACTCCCGCCGACGTGAGATCGGAGCTCGAATCCGAATCTCTTCCGAGATGGCGACGCCGTCTACGAGGACCAAGTCGGCCTCGCGGATTGGTATGGTACCTCGTCACGCCTCCCCTAGCCTAGATCCGATCCGCCCTCCCGTTCCTAGATCTGATTTGGCCGACGCGATGCAGTGGGGCTTCAAGTTTCTAGTTCAGATCGCGATTCGAATGTGGTGTGAGTTGGTTTGCGCTTTTTGTATATTAGATTGTTTCTCCTATATTAGCTGTGAGTTGTTTCCAATTGTAGTTTTTGATTGGTCTACTGCGAGTGTGACAACACAATTTCCCTTTTGTGTATATGTATTCAATGCAGATGATTGATGAATATGCAACTTAGAATGTCATCTTCAGGGCAACTTAGTTGGTCTTTGCTTTGCTCAATTTCTTTAGTTCACATGATTTCTCCTGCGTTGGCATCGGGTCTATAGGTTCTTTGATTTGTAGTTCTCTAGAACAATTACTAACATGCCATAATAATCAATTGTGCAATTGTTTGTAAGGATGTTGATATAGTACTCTCCAAATGTATTAGTGATCTGTCCCCTTTCATGCATATTGTACATGTACAGCTTTTGAAAGTCATGCAGTATATTAATTCCAATAGCTGAGGTTTCTAATGGAAATGGATATTTCATCATATCTACTACGATGGTGTGTTGGTTCTATTTTTAAAATTACTCCTTGTAAGCCGATGTAGATTTCACTGTGTTGATATCCAATCATGTTCATGTAAACATGCATTCATTGCCCATCCAACCATGTTTTGCGGATTGTTCATAGTAACAGTCAGTGTTTGTTCTAGACGATGTTTGCAGAGTTTCATTTGTAATTAAGTTGGCATGATATAGATCAATCCCTTGTTTCCTATTTTTATGACTTCCGCTGTCTTTGTATAATATAGTGGAATCCTTTGGTTTAATTGGCTTGTACCAATTTCTATATTTTTGTAACTTATTCCTTTTGTCGCTGTGAAATTAAAACTATTTTGCTCATTGCCTTGCAGATCAATGGGCCCCTTGCTCAGAGGGCTATCAAGGATCCGATGGCACGGGGCCTCATCCATATGGTCTCAGTTCACTAACCCCGTGAACTTGATGTTAGAGTTGATCTCGGGCATTTGGCCCAACGGCCAAATGCCCAACCTCGATCGCGCCGATCCAAGATGGTGGTGGGGGCCCCGCTATAAAGGAGGTGGGCCGGGCGCATGGACCACGAGAGCCGGACACAAACCCTAATCGGCTTCGGATCTCCGCCGCCAGAGCCCGCCTCGCTTGGGACACGCCATCGCCGAGAGCCGCCTCTCCACCGACCGTCCGCCGCCTAGCGCAGAGGATCGGATCCGTACAATCAAAGGAGATCGATGGTATCGAGCCGTAATAGAACGGCAAAGATTCAAAAGAAAAACAAACAGAAAGAACCCGAAACCCTAAGAAGGGGAAACCCTAGAAAAGAAAGAAAAGAACCGGCCAACCCAAACCCTAGATCTGTCTAGATCGGGTCTTACGGTTCAAATCGCTCCAAAACCGGCTCCCGAGAGAGCGTCCCAAGCGTGAAAGAAGCGCCGCCAAGGAACCTCGACGGCGACGCTCCCTCCTCTCGAGAGCGCGCCGCGACGGCCGTAGAGGCCTGGCGGCCGGGCTCTTCGGCTTCTCCGTTTTCTTCTTCCGGAGAGAGAGAGGGAGGAAAAATGGGTTAGGGTTTTGGCGAGACGCCCGCGCCTCGGTTGAGATCGAGCGATCGCGGATCCATCGGGCCGAAAGCATGCAAATGGGCGAATGAACATAAAATCTCTCAAAATTGATTTTAATTTATTTTCGTATATTTTTGATTCAATTTCAATAGAAAATTGTATAAAATCTCGTAAATTTTGCACCAACGTGTTATTTTTCGTAGATTAAATGTGTATAGTTATAATGCTTCTGAGAATGAATTATTGAATATTTTATTGTTTCCGCTGCAAAAGTTAATGTTGATTAATTCTTTTAATTAAATTCGAACCAACGAGAGAATTTAATGTTTTAAGAATTTATTGTGAATTATGATATTGTTATTTTCCACTAAAGTTGATAATAACGAGATTATAATTTTAATTGATATTTTTTATGCATTGTTTCTATTTACTTACCAACGGTGATATAGTTTTAATGTATAGATAAAATTGATTTAATTGTATGTCGATTTTTGACCAACGTTGGAAATAAGGCATATAATTTTCATGTTTCGTTCTCACTTTATTTGAACTAAATTTTCGTGAGGATACAACTTGATGGGTTGTATCGAGAGAATGTCTTATGACTTAGAGCATAAGAATGGACCACACCAACAAGAAATGTATGGTGTGATAAAGAACACGATTGAGCTCGCAATTGTGGGCTCAATCGCCGATCGTGACATCTCATCACAGAATACCCTTGTACCTTTGATGTAAAGGTATTCGTGGTGGCGGTGGAATAAGAGAACACGACACTACAAGAAGAACTGCTGACGATTACTTAAAGATGATAATGGCAAAGAAAGGTGAGAACATTATTACCTTCATAAATGAATGCTTGTATGTGCAATATTCAAATCCACTTGGTGGATTGACTCAGAGCAACTGCTCATGTTGCTAATTCCTTCTGAGGATTCCGCTCGACGAGGACTACGCAAAGAAACGAAAGATGCATTAAAGTCGCAAATGGAGTCAGCGGTTGAAGTCATGGCGATCTTTCATTAGAGTTAGCTAATGGCTCCAATCTTTTACTTGAACTTGATACATGCTAAATAAGTAAATCAATTGTGTGATGATGTGAATGTCGATGCGATAATGGGAACGTCGCGTGCGAAAGTGAAAGAATCCTCGTCTCACGAATGTAAATGTAAAGTTTAAAGAGAACTCATAATGAATCGTCGAAATTATGGCACTGTCGTTTAGGCCATATTTCGAGGGGGAGAATAGAAAGACTAGTTAAGAATGAAATTCTTCCTCTATTAGAGTTCTCAGACTTAGAACAATGCAGAGAATGCATTAAAGGAAAATATGTAAAGAAAATTAAGAAAGGCGCAAAAGAAGCACAGAGTTCTACAAATTGTTCACACGCACATTTGTGGTCCTTTTCTGTGAAAAGTGTGGATGGTTATGACTCGTTCATAACATTCACAGATGACTACTCTGTTATGGATATATTTATCCAATCAAAGAAAGAAATGAAGCCTTGGATAAATTCAAAATATTTAAGGCTGAAGTTGAAAACCAACACGATTTAAAGATTAAGATAGTTCGATCTGATCGTGGGGGGGAGTACTACGGTCGACATACTCCATATGGACAAGTTCCTGGACCTTTTGCGAGGTTTTTACAGGAAAATGGCATAGTAGCCCAGTATTCTACACCGGGCGAACCTCAACAAAATGGAGTAGCTGAAAGACGCAACCGTACCCTGATGGATATGGTGCGAAGCATGATGAGCTACTCCACACTCCCATTGAGTTTATGGATGGAGGCGTTAAAAACCGCCATTCATATTCTCAATAGAGTGCCTAGTAAGTCGGTGCCCAAAACACCGTACGAGTTGTGGATGTGAAGAGTTCCTCACTAAACCACTTACGTGTGTGGGGAGTCCCTGAGGCTAAAATATTTAACCCAAACCTTGGGAAGCTAGATCCCAAAGCGAAGTTGTCATTTCATTGGCTACCCCAGAAAGTCAAAAGGTTTCGTTTCTCTTGCCCGACAGGATATACAAAGTTTGTAGAAACGAGACACGCTGCCTTCTTAGAGGATGAAATAATGAGGGGAGCATGGTAGCTCGAGAGATTGATCTTGAAGAGAAGCGGGTATATGTGCCCACTCAGATGATTCAAGAGCCACTCTTCTCACTACTGCTTTGCCATTGCACCAACGGTACAAGATACTGTGGTGCCAGCACCTGTTATTGTTCCTCCTGTGGCAACAATGAATGAGAATGAGGAACCTGTTCTTCAGGATCCTATAGAACCCATTGCCACAAATGAGGGGGAGCAACATGCAATTTCAAATGAAGATGTACCAAATGAGGAGGCTCAGGAGGTCTCAAAGAGTAAGAAGATCACTATTTCGATGATTATCGATTTATCATACAGAGGAATTTCAAATGGAGGATGACCCCACCTCATTTGAAGAAGCCATGAAGCGAAAATGGCTTGAAGCCATGGAAGAGGAAATGAGGTCCATGAAAACTAATAAAGTCTGGGACTTGGAAATTATTCCTAAAGGAGCCAAAACAGTAGGCTGTAAATGGGTCTACAAAACAAAGCTCGACTCCCAAGGGAATGTAGAAAGATACAAAGCGCGACTTGTGGCAAAAGGCTTTACACAAAGAGAAGGGATTGATTACAATGAGACATTTTCTCAGTCTCATGTAAAGATTCCTTGTAACCATAATGGCATTAGTAGCACATTATGATTTAGAGTTACATCGGATGGATGTAAAGGCGGCATTTCTTAATGGGGATTTGGAGGAAAATGTTTACATGGCACAAAGAAAGGTTTTGTCGTGGAAGGAAATGAAAGAATGGGATGCCGCCTAAAGAAATCGATTTATGGGTTAAAGCAAGCTTCAAGACAGTGGTACTTGAAGTTTGACAAGATAATAAGAAAATTTGGGTTTAAAGAGAATATAGAGGACAACTCGTGTCTATACAAAGTTTAAAGATGGGAAGTTTATCTTCCTAATCACGTATGTGGATGATATCCTCTTGGCTAGTAGTGATGTTAGTCGCTCATCGGAGACAAAGAAGTTTTTGTCCTCAAACTTTGATATGAAAGATCTTGGTGAAGCTTCGTTCGTTCTAGGGATCAAATTCAGGGATAGAAACAAAGGGATATTGGGACTATCACAAAAGACATACATAGAGAAAGTCTTAAAGAAATTTGGGATGCATAAATGTAGTCCTTCACTGCACCTATAGTCAAGGCGGCGAGATATGGGGATTTTCAATGCCCGGGGAACGAAGATGAGATCGATCAAATGAAAGCGGTTCCATATGCTTCAAATGTCGGAAGCTTACGGTATGCTCAAGTGTGTACATACGACTTAGCTTTTGTTACGGGTTACTTGGCGATTCGAGCAATCTCGAATAGAACATTGAAATTGATAAAGAAAATCTTGCGTTATTTGCAAGGAACAAAAGGCCTCATGATGACATACGTAAGATCGATTTACTCCATATAGTGGGGTATCTGATTCGATTTTGCGGGAGATGATAGAAAGTCGACATCCGGATATGTCTTCACTCTCGCTGGAGGAGCTATATCGTGGAAAAGCTCAAAGCAAACCGTCACTACATCGTCCACAATGTATGCCGAGTTTGTAGCATGTTATGAGGCTACGAGGCGGTGAACCGCTAAAGAAGTTCATACCGGTTTAAAAGTGGTTGGCGACATCAATAGACCACTTAAGTTGTATCGCGATAATGAACCCGATAATGTATGCCCACAACAATAAGTCAAGTGGTCTTTGCCAAACACATTGACATAAAGTACTATGTTGTGAAAGATAAAGTTCGGGATCAAATTATAAGTCTTGAGCATATAAGTACCGCAAAGATGTTAGCGGATCCGCTTACTAAAGGCTTACCACCCAATGTGTTCAGAGAACATATAGCCGGCATGGGTTTAAGGGAAAGCCTATGATTCTCGGACTAAAAGATGGCCCAAAAGATTAAAGTAACTATTTGTAGAAAGAGAGGTGTATTGTAGCTGTTGAATCTATCGGCGATTGACCGTGACGATGAGACACGTTCTATGCACCAATTTGTGATGGAATGAGTAAAGTCAAAAGTAATTAAAGATAAAGCAAAGATTGAGATCAAGGGGGAGAATGTTAGAGTTGATCTCGGGCATTTGGCCCAACGGCCAAATGCCCAACCTCGATCGCATACGATCGGGGCGCCACCAAGATGGTGGTGGGCCTGTCGCCGCCGCTATAAAGGAGGTGGGGCAGGCGGCATGCACCACGAGGTTGACCGGTGCCGCCGCCACAAACCCACCGACACAAACCCTAATCCGATCTGAGAGGGGGCGCTCAAGCGACGGGAAGCACCACCGGTTGCTGGATCTCCGCCGCCACAGAGCCCGCCTCCGCCCGGGACACGCCACTGCCGAGGAGCTTCGCCCCTCTCCACCGACCGTCGCTGCCCTAGCGCAGATCTCAAGGACGATCCGCAATGGCCAATTCGTCATCATCTACTTCGGATGGTAACCGTCTCTCTCTCTCGGTTTCTCTCAAACCCAAACCAAGAACACCAGATCCGTACAATCAAAGGAGATCTGATCTATCACTTGATACATGCTAAATAAGTAAATCAAATCTAGGTTTGAGTTTATTTTGGGTATTGGTTATCATGATGTATGTGCAAACAAATCAAGGTCAAAATTCTTTTGCATGTCCTCTATGACGAAACCTTAAGCTTGATTAGGCAATCAATAGGGGAAATAAAATTGACACCACTTATTCTTGCCAGAGCAAAGCAGGCCTAGTGGCAACTACAAACTCATGATCAACGCTTTGGGTTGCTTAGGAAGGGTGTGTAGCTTATGTGCTTATCATGTCCACAGGATTGTTATCTATCTCGGGGAGATTGTTGGTTTTGTTTGATGATTTGTTTTATGCATTGTAGCATCTAAGTTGTACCTAGGAGAACTGAAACATCATTTTATTTATATTTTCTAGCATTTGCTCTTTAACTTGTGATGTTGTAGTTTGTTGTAGCCTATAGGAAATCAACTATATGTTAAGAGAGATAGTTCTTGACCTCCTGGCCACATAATAATATCTTCATATAAATCGTTAATGTTGTGTTCTCTACTGCTACTGCTGCATCATACTTCTGAAACCAGATTGCACAAAGCATCTTTTACACCAAGCAAATCTCAAGTGAAAAGTAGTAGTATATGTCAACTTCGTTGTCAGATTTCATGTTGTCTTAATGATCTTAATTCTATTGCCTGTGGCTGCATCACAACAAACTAAAAATGGAGCCATCACCACATTTTGTTCTATGGAATCAGAGAAGGCGGCTTATGCATTTCTTCGGATTCGCCGTAGCGTTGTTTCTAAAATCTTTAGTGCTGGACTGTCAGTTAGCACCATTGGATTTTGGTACTGCGAAATATCTATTTGAACTATAGTTTACTAAAGTTGTTTTTGAATTTTATCAGATTTTAGTCTGGAAAAATATATATTTGTTTCTGAATTCTAGTCCTGCGAAATATAGTTTACTCCGAAAGCGGCTGAAGATTGTATCGGGTCCACGACTCAAATGCTCTATTAATATCGGAAATTGAAACTAAAATTTTTGTGTTATTACGTACTATGTGATTTGTTTAATTGTGCTACTGTTTTTCAATTTTTCAATTTTTTTTTAATTTTTTGAAAAAATAATCATAGGTGATTTTTTATCTCTGTTGTTCCCAAACGGCAACAGAGATTTTGTTTCAAGGCAAAAAATTTCCCTAAGATTGAGGAGATTCCATATACCTTCAAAATCGCCCCCTAGAGATTTTGCCTCTAGCATCCAAACAAACCATAAGAGAGGAGTTAAGTATTCTCAATTGGGAATCCCGAGTAGAACTACACTCCAAAAGAGTTAAGTATCAAGCTTTCATCACAGCAGGGACGGAATAATACAACTCTTAAGTCCCGTCAATGAGGTAATGTCTATAATAATGTGATTTCGCAGGAATAATGAATACAGATCCTCCAAAGTTCGTTTGTGAATCTTCCGATCCTAATGGGCCCTAGCATTGGTACGCTGTTCTTATCATTCGGATTGTCAAATAGTGACTGACATCTCGTGATAATGCGAGGTCTGGAAACTCTATTCCCACTTGATCGAAATGGTTGGTTCAAGGCTCGTAGAATACAGCAGCAATTCCGTAGGAAAGGAAACGAAAGCCTTGGAGCCACGGCACCGGGCGTGACGAATTTTTGGTCTCTAAGAAGGTCTTGAGGCTGCCTCCAAATACTGCACTGTAATAGTCTGTTTTTGAACTAAAAGTAGTATTTGTTTTTGTCAGTTAATTTCAAAAATTATTTCAACTTATGTGGTATTTTTCAAAATCTCAGCCTTCCACCTCTTTTTCAAAACCCCTATCTATTTGGACCCAGCTCATTTTCCTCCCCTTTAGGCGGCCGTTCTTCCTCCTAGTCGTAAACCATCTTATCTTTCTCCTCCCCCGACCCAGCCTCCCTTTTTCTTTCGACCAGCCGACCCATCCTCACCTTTCCGCTTCCGGCCCAGTTGAGCCAGTGCCTCTCCCCTGGTCTTCCGCTGCCTCGTTCCATCGACCAAGATCGTCGTCACTGTCCATGCTTGGCGTCATTCACAAGCAAGACTGCACCTTCTAGCCCTCAGCCACCACCTGCTTCCTCTACCCGCCCTTTTACTCTGGCACCATCGTTGTCCCTTCTCATCGTCAGCGTCTACTCATGTCGGCCCCGTCACATGCGTCGCCTGCACAAGTCGTCGCTCCTGTCGCTTCCCCGCAGCGCGCGCGTGCCTCGTCCTCCCTCCGACCAGAGCGCCCATACCACGACCACCTTGGGAACCCACGCGCCTCGAGTCGACGACGACTCTATCTTTCCTCCCACCGACTATAAAAGGAGCTCAGAGCCTTCCATTGCCCCCTCGTCTCCCCTTCGCTTCTGGTAAGTGCCCCCAGATAAGAGCCGAGCAATCCTCTGTCTTCTCCGAGCTCCTCCTCCCGCTCGTGCTGCAGTGGTTGCCCGAAGCCACGAGCTCTGAGTTCGAGCAGCTGCCGTGCCTCCTTCCGGCTCTCGCCGCACCGGTGCAGCCCTCTTTTATCCTCATCGATTCGTGCCCAGAGCTTCTTGGAGCAATCTCCTCACTCAGTTTTAGTTTTGTGGCACAGAACCCCGCATCTCCTCTTCTCCTTCAGTTCTGACCGACCACTTCACCGTTGTCTCCTTTGTAGCCGACCGCGAACTCTCCCATCACCGTTCGACCTCCTCGACATCTATATCAGTCTTGGTAAGCCCCCTTTCTCCGTGCTCGGTTCTCCCTCTTGTCTTTCCGACCTCGCTGAGCAATCAAATCTCCTTTTCGAGCATGTTTAGGACTACTCTACGACCATGTCTCCAACTACTTCTACGACCATGTCTATGACTACGGCTACGACCACGACTAGGTAGTCGCGTTGTCGAACCTCCTCCAAACCACACTGCGTTGTCGAACTCTCTCCCACCACGCCGCGTTGTCGATCCTCCTTCAGACCACGCCGCCTTGTCAAACTCCCTCCGACCACGCCGAGTTGTCGAACCCCCTTTACGACCACATGTAGTCGATACCCTTTTACGACCACATATAGTCGATACCCTATACAACCACATGTAGTCGATATCCGTTATGACCACGTGTAGTCGCTACCTTTTACGACCACATGTAGCCGATATCCATTTATGACCACTAGTAATCGAACCCCTTTCGACTACGTCCTGTAGCCGAACATCCCTCCGACCGAGTTAACCCGAAGCCAGTAATACTCGACATGAATAGTACTCAAAGCCACAGTACTGAAAATAAACAATACTCGATACGAATAGTACCCGAAACCAACGGTACTCGAAACGATCATTACTTGAAACAAACAGTACTCGAAGCCAAAAGTACTCGAAACAAATAGTACTCGGAACCGGCAATACTCGAAGCCAGAACTTCAGATGCTTTGTTCTTCTCTGTTATAACTCCGATTCTAGTGTTTTTTTGGCCTTGTTAAGGGCACTTGTCTTATTTAAATTGGGGTTTATTTGTTATTTCTTGTGTATTTATTTATTCTCTTTGCCTGTTCATTCTTTTCGGTACGTTCGTCCGATTATAGTTTAAAGACGCAGAGATCTCTAGTTTGATCAAGCGCACGACTTTGAAGACTCTCTCACCTTCACTCTAGGCGAGTCAATACTTTGATCATTTTGAGTCTACATTTTGTGCAAATTACATTCTTGTAAATTACCAAAATTGCATGCTTTAATTCTTTAAGCAAATGCATAATAAAGTGTGGTTTGTGGTATGAACCGCTAAGATGGATTAAGGACTTAATCTTGTCACGATCTCCCATTAAACAATAAGTACAACCACAAGTCTGTAAAGTACAACTTGGCTTAGTAAATTTGTTGGACCCTGAAAATCATCTCACTGGTGGAGGGGTGAAGTAGTGCAAGCGTAGGCCTGAATTGGACACTAATGGTGAAGTTGCCAGTTGCGCTAGATATTGTGGAAAGCTATGGTCCATCTGCGTTAGTGATTATGGTGAACATCCCGCACAACTTATGGGCGTGACCCATATGGGTGAGATGGTAGAAGGGGCAAGATATTTTGAAAGGTTACTGTGATGGTCGCTCAGCTACATGACTAAGGAATCATGTGGGATATTGAGTATGATTGTTTCTTGTGGGTACAGTGTACAACCTCTGCAAAA
This sequence comes from Hsuehochloa calcarea, assembly GCA_036346395.1. NCBI lineage: Eukaryota > Viridiplantae > Streptophyta > Magnoliopsida > Poales > Poaceae > Hsuehochloa > Hsuehochloa calcarea. The sequence continues at coordinate 25,630,228 of CM070599.1, read as the reverse complement.
TCTAAACTGTTTAAACAGTTGTGCCTACGGTCAAAGGTGGACATGAGAACTTAACTTGAGTTAGTTATATTTATAAAATCTTGTGGATGGGATAAAATGATAGTCGGGCTGATGTAACCCTGTTTTAGTTTTTCCTGGGTCGTCGTACTCAGTGGTGTTGGTAATGGTGGATGTAACAACAACCAAAATAAGCATAAGGTGGAGGTAACCTTTGCTGTTATTAATATTGCACAATATCTCTTTTGAAAATGAGATTTGGTCAAACTGCTAAGTCTTAGGAATTTCTAAATACTGTAGTTGACAATATTGCCTTAAGCAAATAAAAGAACCCGAGCCATCATTCTTAAGCCTTGCACGTATTATTACTGCATTGTGTGTGTTGGCTCGCGAGCACAGAAGTTGTACTCATCCTCGCTCTTTCCCCCAAACCCTCATAAGCAGAAACTCATGGAGACTACGCTTACTACGAGGATCCCAAAGTTGGAGGTCCCAAAGATGATGAAGAGTAGCGTAGTTGGTATATCTAGGTCTCACCTCAGTCTAGCTGACTCTGTTGGTGCTTGCATGCATCCAATATTATCTAAGTCTTAGCACTTTTGTTTGGCATGTTCGGCCCTTAGTGTAAAAACTCGACCTGATGCGGTCTATATCACTCTGATGTTTTGTAATATAATGGTTGGTTCGGTTTACATCGTGTATGAAATGATTTAGTGATGTATCTGTGAGTACTAGCTACTGATCTAGGGAAAGATATAGTGTTTTCACATAGAATTTGGATTGGTGAAATCCGGGTCCGACATGCGCACAAGGATATTTTCTTGGAGTTGCCTTTAGGGCTAGAGGCTGCCTCCAACCAAATTTTTTTGGCATGACCCCACCTGTCAGTTGGGATGTATGGAAGTTGGAGTAGGATTTTTTTTCGATATCTTAGTTATAGTTGTTGGTTCTATTTTAGATGCAACAGTAGCCTCTATATACTGTAGAAAATTACGCTAGGTTTAGAGACTACCTCTAGGTCCCCACTTAGAGGTTGTCTACCCTGTAAACACTATGGATGACTTGGCCCTAGTCAAATCATTTAGAGAGGTACATTTCCATTGTTTTCTACCTATCACAACTAAGCCCATCCTTCCTGCCAGTGGTGGAGCAAGAAGATTTGTGTTGGGGCCATGGTAAAAAAAAGGGTAAAAGGATGGTTGTTACACGATTATCAGTTGATCAAATGTTAGCGTCGGGTAAACCATGCATTACGAATTTTGTATTCATATGGTGCTTAACATTTCTATATAATTAGTTGGGCTTCCTTTCCAATTAATTGGCCAGTTTACACAATTAGTTGTGAAAATAAATTATTTATATGGATGATAACGATAACAAATACTAATATTGATAAAAATTTAAATATATGTGAACATATTATTAAAAATGTATAATAATTTCATAAATTTTTATTAGTATTCCACATGGGCCACATGGAAATTCGCGTATCCTACCACTTGAGAAACACGTACATTTTTTAGTACATATAGTAGGCTAGACTATCTAAAAATTGGAATAGAGAATATAAAATACAAAATATAGCGTACTTATTCGCTTTTACTCATCACTCTTATTTTATTGACCTTCTCTTGTTTCAAAATTTGTATATGGTTACACCGTCGTCTGATGGATCGTGGGATTTCCTCTCTCATGGGGGAGACTTCGGTCTATATGTTGACATCCTTTGTCAGCTAATGCAGTATCTGGGTTATCCCCGTCAGCCTATCTTCAAGTGTTGGATGACTCAGATCTTGGACCGAGAGTCCTGGACCATGGAGGTTTACATCTATGCCAGGGAGGGTGAGTTAAATCACCCACACCTTCGAGCCCAGCGCCTGAGCGGTGATACGAGGCGGTCGAGGATGTTGCATGCTTTATGCGCACCGCTTGTCTTTGGTTGCATGAGGATCTTCTACTGAGGTCACCCTTCTGCTACTACCTGTATCTCCCCGATGGAGAGAGAGCAGCTCGGGGGTCTTCGACGCCAGAGATGGTGATCCCCGCCTGACGCACGAGGTGCAGCTTACGCAGGCGATGATGGTTACCATAAACAACACCGCGGACGAGATAGCACAGCTTCGGATGCTCCTCACTTCCAGATACGAGCACTCTGACACTCTCCGCAATAACATGATCAGAAGCGATGAAGTCCACCTTGCTGCAGTTCGAAAGAGGGATGTCGCCGTCGCAGAGTTGGCACAGATCATGACAGCTGCTGCGATCTTTGCCCCCAGCTCCCCCGCACCTACCCTCGTCCTCAGTGACCAGGCGCCAGTTCAATCACTTCGAGATGGAGGACCCCACACCAGGTTGATTGAGCAAGAGCGTGCGACACCCCAGTCTGCCGCCAACCATCGACCTCGGAGAGTCCAGCCATGGACGCCGCCTCAGCCGTTACCGCTCCTATTCCCGCTCACCCAGCCTCGGCAGCGATCGTTCTCGTTCCCGTTCGCTGACCGTCAGTCGTAGACGTTCTTGCCCCCGCTCCCGGGTAACTTTACCACTTGTGGTAGCCAGCACCCGATGGAGGAGTAATTAGGATAGTCTAGGTTAGTTACTAGCACTTGCTAGGCAGTCTTTTGGGTTGCAAGCACCGCCCGTTTTCTTTCTACTGTAGGCGTTATGGTTTGTATTATGTGTCGTGGCTTAGCATAGCCTATATGCTATGTTTGTAAGTCATGTGACACCTAACCCCCCCTTAATGTAATGCAACCATTCTAGGTTTTGTACTGTACTTGTTTCGCCTCCTCGTTTGCTTTAGTTCTTGTGTGTGTGTACTATAGAGCGCTAGTAAACCCTCATATATCTCATCTAGTTCTAAGCTGAGTTGTTTCTTCAGTTGACACCAAAGAAAGCAGCTGCCCCTAGACGTGGTGCCTTTGCAGCAGGCCGAAGCAGAGGTTGTGGTCATAGTCGTAGTCAAGATCTACCTCCCTCACCGCTAGCAAACCCATCAATGGCACAAATCATGTTTCAGCATACACAAATTCTCCATGTCTTGCTTGCCAGTTAGCAGTCGGGACCAGTCGGCCACCATTCGAAGTTGGCCGACTTCCTCAGGACAAGACCCTCACCTTCGCTGCAGCAAATGAACCCTTGGAAGTTGAAAATTAGCTCAGAAATACTGAGAAGAAGCTTCGTCTCGCTCGATGCTCGAGAGGAGAACAAAGTGGACTTTGCCACCCATCAACTAAAAGGATCCGTCACTGCTTGGTGGGAGAATTACCTTGCTGCCAGAGGTGATAAAAGCCCAGTGGATGATGAAGAAGAAGCAGAGGAAGCAGAAGGAGCAGTAGCACCTGAGGCTGAGAATCAGCAAGACCCCGCTACCGCAGAAGAGATTGCAGGAGCGCAGTTAGACGAGATTGAACCCGCAAGGCAGTCAATTCGTTGGGTCGAATTCAATGCCGCTTTCAGAACCAACTTCGTACCCGCTAGTACCAACAGGTTGAAGAAGAATGAATTTGGATCTTTGAAGCAGGGTCACATGTCAATTAATGAGTACTTCAAAAGTTGAACCAGCTCGCCCGCTACGCTCCTAGTGATGTAGCCGAGGAAGAGGAAAAGATCAGCCGCTTCCTAGAAGGGATACGTGAGGAAATGAGTGGTTAGCTGGTCATTCAGCATTTCCCCAGCTTTCACCAGTTGTTCAACAAAGACCTTATCTTGGAGAATGAGAAGCAGATAACTGAAGCAGCTGCAAGAGAAAGATGGTATTCCAGAAGCCACAAGGTAACTTTCCCTAGAATTCAACCTTCCATGGCAGCTCATCGTTTAGACTGTCTGTCGCCTTGCCACAAAAGACTCCAGCTCCAGCCCAGCATCAAGTGGGAATGGATTTCGCACTCTTCGCCCCGTCGGACAGTCTACAACAGTGAACCCATCAGCTGACCTTCATTGGTTTCAATGCAGAGTGATGGGACACTTCGCGCAACCAATGCCCTCAATGTCAGAACCCTATCGCGAAGTTCAACTCAGGAGCTCCACCAACTCAAGGCCAGGCACCAAATCAGATCAAGTGTCATCAGACTTCTCAGGCATTAAGGTCTACCCGACACCAAACCACGACCGTGTGAAACATGTCACAGCCAAGGAATCTCAGGAAGCCACAGGTATGTTATTGGGTACGTTTTATGTTAATTCAGTACCACACAAGTTTTGTTCGATCCTGGGGCTTCGCATTCTTTTGTTTCAAGAAAGTTTATTGAAAGACTTAATTTTCCAACATATAAGTTAAAGAAACCTGTGGTACTAAGTTCACCCGGGGAACCCTTATTTGCTACCTTAGTAGGTCCCAGGGTAGTGATTACTTTGGAAAAGTACAGGTTCCTCTCAAACCTCCTAGTGCTAGAATCCCAAACTCTGGACATCATCCTAGGGATGGATTGATTGGTCGGATATCAAGGATTAATAGACTGCGTCAACAGAAAAGTGGTACTCACCAAGAGCCCAGGAACCACAATCAGGGTTAATGTGGATCGTTCTCTCCTCTGGATTGGTCAATCCACCACCTTGAAGAGTTGTCCCTAGAGACAATACTTGTAGTCCAAGCTTATCCAAAGATCTTCCCCAAAGAGTTGCATGGTATGTCACTAGACAGAGATGTTGAGTTCATGATCAACTTAAAACCAGGGACATCTCCAATTGCCAAGAGACCATATAGGATGGCCGTTGATGAGCTTGAAGAGCTTAAGACCCAGCTTGAGGACCTGCTAGAAAAAGGATTCATTAGACCTAGCTCATCCCCCTAGGGTTCGCCAGTACTCTTTGTGAAGAAGAAGGATGTCACCGTCAGATTGTGTGTTGATTATAGAGCCCTCAATGAGATGACCATCAAGAACAAGTATTCTTTGCCCCGCAACGATGATCTATTCGATTAATTGTCAGGAGCAGCAATTTTCTCAAGATAGACCTGAGGTCAGGATATCATCAGCTTAAGATCAGGAATGAAGATATCCCCAAGATAGCATTTACGACACAGTATGGCCTATATGAGTTCAAAATTATGTCATTTGGCTTGACCAATACGCCAGCCTACTTCATGAACCTCATGAACAAGGTATTCATGGAAAACTTGGACAAGTTTGTTGTCATGTTCGTGGTCTAATCTACTCTAAGACCATTGAAGAACACACCGAACATCTGTGTTTGGTTCTAAAAAAGCTTAAATAACATCAGCTTTATGCCAAGTACATCAAATATGAATTTTAGCTTCATGAGATTAGTTTCTCGGACACATTGTATCCACTGGAGGAGTCGCAGTGGATCCATCCAAAGTAGAAGCTATATTGCATTGGAAGCAGCCTACCTCAGCAACTGAAGTGCGTAGTTTCCTCGACTTAGCCGAATACTACCGACGCTTCATAGAAGGATTCTCCAATCTGTCCAGGCTAATGACATATCTGCTTAAAAAGGAAAAGAAGTATAAATAGATATAAGCTTTTGAAAAGAGTTTCTAAGAATTGAAGAAGAAATTAACCTCTGCACCAGTGTTAATCCTGTCGAACATACATTAGAACTTTGAAGTCTATTGTGATGCTTCGCGTCAAGGTCTTGGCTGCATACATATGCAAGGAGGAAAAATTGTAGCTTATGCATCAAGACAACTCCGTCCCCATGAAGACAACTATCCAACCCATGATTTGGAGTTAGCCGTAGAATTGCATGCCCTAAACATTTGGCGGCATTATCTGATTGGAAATTATTGTAATATCTTTACATACCACAAGAACCTCAAGTATATTTTCACCCAAATGGATCTCAACCTCCGACAAAGAAGATAGCTAGAGCTGATTAAAGACTACAATTTGGATGTTTACTACCATCCTAGAAAGGCTAATGTAGTAGCTGATGCATTAAGCCATAAATCCTACTACAGTTATGTCATGATTCAAGAATACCAACCTAAACTCTACAAAGAATTTGAGGCACTCAACCTTGGGATAATAAAGTAAGGCACCATAGCCAATGTGGAAGTACATCCAACTTTAGAAGAGCAAATCAAGACCGCTCAAGAAGAATACCCTAGAGTCCAGAGATTTAGACACCTCATGGCCAAAGGAAAAGCCCTAAGATGATTGTAGATCCGCAATGAATCTTATGGTATGTGAAACGTTTCTTTGTTCCCCACCAGAAGGAACTCAAGGATTTGATACTGAAAGAAGTCCATAGCTCAGCTTACACACTGCACCCGGGCAACACCAAGATATATCAAGACATGAAGATTCTGTATTGGTGGCCGCAAATGAAAAGGGACATCGTCGAGTTTGTAGCTTGCTGCGATATGTGTCAGTGAATCAAAGCAAAACATCAAAGACCTGCAAGATTGCTTCAACCACTTAAAATCCCTCAATGGAAATGGGAAGAAATTGTGATGGATTTCATTACAGGTCTGCTAAGAACCAAGTCCGGATGTGATTCAATTTAGGTCATAGTCGACAAACTAACTAAGGTCGCCCATTCCATCTCTATGAAGACCATCTACAAAGGAGACAAATTGGCTGAGTTATATATGGCTCGTATTGTGTGTCTACATAGAGTACCCAAAAGGGTAGTCTCGGATCAAGGTTCTCAGTTCACCTCACATTTCTGGGATAGTCTGCATGACACACTTGGAACAAACCTTGCTTTCAGCACAATATATCATTCTCAGACTGATGGTCAACAGAGAGAGTAAACCAGATTCTAGAGGCAACGCTTCAAGCTTGTGCCTTGGAATTTACCGTAGAATGGGAGAAATGTCTACCGTATGCAGAATTCGTGAACAATAACAATTTTCAGTCAAGTCTATAGATGTCACCTTTTCAAACACTCTATGGCAGAAAATGCAAAACTCCTCTGCATTGGTCCGAGTCAAGAGAAGGTTATGTCTTCGGAACGGATACGCTCATGCAAGCAGAAGAGAAAGTTCAACTGATCAGAGACCACCTTCAAGCAGCGCAGTCCAGACAAAAAAATTATGCTCACTATCATCGAAGGGAGTTAACCTTCGAAGTTGGAGATAATGTGTATCTCAAAGTATCACCGCTTCGTGGAACCCAAAGATTCAAAGTGAAAGGCAAGCTAGCGCAAAGATACATTGGCCCGTTTTCAATCACCGCCAAGTGTGGAGAAGTAGCCTATCAATTGGAGTTGCCAAAAAGCTTGTCAGATGTCCACAATGTGTTCCACGTCTCTCAACTCAAGAAATATCTCAGAGTACCTGAATAGCAGACTCCAATCGAAGCCATCGCACTTCAGAAAGATATGACTTATCCAGAGCACCCAATCAAGATTCTCAACATCGTGGAGAAGCGAACCAGACGCCAGATTATCCATCTTTGCAAGGTTCAATGGAGCAACCACTAGGAAAGAGAAACCACCTGGGAGCGCGAAGACAAGCTGAAGTTGGATTGCCCATCCCTGTTCCCGGAGTAGCTCGAATCTCGGAGTTGAGATTCCGTTTAAGGTGAGTAGGTTTGTAACAGACCATTTTTGGATTGTAAATAATATTTGCTTTTGTCGGTTGGTTTCAAAAATTTATTTCAACTTATGTGTTATTTTCTAAAATCTCGAGCTTCCACCCCTTTTTCAAAACCCTCTCTCTCTTCGGGCCCAGCCTATTTTCCTCCCCGTTGGGCCGTCCGTTCTTCCTCCTGGTCGTAGACCATCTTCTCTTTCTCCTCCCCCGGCCTAGCCTCCCTTTTTCCTTCGACCAACCAGGCGCATCCACTCCTTTCCCCTTCTGACCCAGTCGGGCCAGTGCCTCTCGCCTAGTCTTTCGCTGCCCGTTCCATCGACCAGTCCTATCGCTTGTCCCTGCGCGCCGGTGCCATGACCGTGTACCAGTACCTTCTGCCCTCTGCCACCACCTGCTCCCTTCCACCTGCCCTTTTACTCCGGTGCCTCCGTTACCTCGTCTCATCGCCAGTGTCTACTCGTGTCGGCCCCACCACCTGCATCACCTGCCCAAGTTTCGCTGCCGTCGCTTCCCCGTTGCACGCGCCTGCCCTGTCCTCCCTCCGACCAGGGTGCCCACGCCACGACCACCTCGAGAACCCACGCACCCCCGAGTCACGGACGACTATGCCTTTCCTCCTGCTGGCTATAAAAGGAGCTCAGAGCCTTCTGTTGCCTCCCCTCGTCTCCCCTCCGCTTCTGGTATGTGCCCTAGTGAAGAGCAAAGCAATCCTCTATCTTCTCCGAGCTCCCCCACTCCGCTCATGCTGCAGTGGTTGCCCGAAGCCTTGAGCTATGAGTTCGAGAAGCCGCCACGCCTCCTTTCGGTTCTCGCCGCACTAGTGCAGCCCTCTTCTACCCACATCGATTCATGCCGAGAGCTTCTTGGAGCGATCCCTCACTCAGTTTCAGTTTTATGGCACAACAACCGCGCTTGTCCTCTTCTCCTTCAGTTCCGACCGACCACTTCACCTCCGTCTCCTTCGTCGCCGACCGCAAACTCCCCCATCACCGTTCGACCTCCTCCGACCTCTCTATCGGTCGTGGTAAGCCCCCTTTCTCCGTGCCCGATTCTCCCTCTTGTCTTTCCGACCTCGCCAAGTAGTCGAAACTACTTTTCGACCATGTCTATGACTATATCTGTGACTACAACTATGACCACGACCAGGTAGTCGCATTGTCGAACCTCCATCAGACCACACTGTGTTGTCGAACTCCCTTCGATCACACCGCGTTGTCGAACCTACTTCGGACCATACTCATTGTCGAACTCCCTCCGACCACGCCGCGTTATCGAACCCCCTTTACGACCACATGTAGTCGATATCCTTTATGATCACGTGTAGTCGATACCCTTTATGACCACATGTAGTCAATATCTTTTGCGACCACATGTAATCGATGCCCTTTTACGACCATATGTAGTCGATACCCTTTACGACCACATGTAGTCGATACCCTTTACAACCATGTGTAGTAGCTAGATTTTACGACCACATATAGCCGATATCCTTTTACGACCACCGGTAGTCGAACCCCTTTCGACTACGTCTTGTAGTCGTAGCTCCCTTCTACTACGTCTTGTAGTCGTAGCTCCTTCCGACTACATCCTGTAGCCAAACATCGCTCTGATCGAGTCAACCCAAAGCTAGCGGTACTCGACACGAACAGTACTCGAAGCCACAGTACTCGAAATAAACAATACTCGTCTGAGCGATTACTCGAAACAAGCGAGAGCTCGAAGCCAACAATACTCGAAATGAGCGATTACTCGAACCAAAGAGACTCGAAGTGAGAACTTCAGAAGCTCCGTTCTTCTCCGTTATAACTCCGATTCTTGTGTTTTTATTTCTAGTTTTGTCTAAATTCAAAATCTTACTAAGTCTTATTTAAATTGGAGTTTATTTGTTATTCCTTGTGTATTTATTTGTTCTCTTTGCTTGTTTATTCTTTTCGGTACATTCATCCAATTAGAGTTTGAAAATGTGGGAGATCTCCGTTTGATCAAACGCAAGACTTTCAAGACTCTCTCACCTTCACTCCACGCAAGTCAATATTTTGATCATTTTGAGTATACGTTTTGTGCAAATTATATTAAATTACCAAAATTGCATGCTTTAATTCTTTAAGCAAATGTATGTTAAAGCTTAAGGTAGTTAAATACTCATTTGATGATTAATTAATTATTATACCGTCCTTTGGTTATTGAATCTATTTTCCATGTCACCCTAGTAACAATGTGGTTACTACTAGTTATTGGTTGTACTTAAGTGACATGTTTGTCTTGCTTAAGTACCGGGGTATTAAATGCCCTAATCATCATCTTTTAATCATGAAAGTGGTTTTGGGCAGTCATTGTGGGTAAATAACTATAATGTTGTGGTACTGTATTTTTGCTTCCCAAAAACCCTAATAAGTGATGTTAACTCATCTGGGCGGATGGTATGGTGGTGGGTGCGAACGTAGCACGAGAATGCGTGGCTTGTGGTATGAATCATCCGGATGGATTAAGGAATTAATCTTGTTATGACCTCCCGTTGAACAACAAGTATAACCACAATTCTGTAAAGTACAACTTGGCTTAGTAAATTTGTTGGACCCTGAAAGTCATCTCACTGGTGGAGGGTGAAGTAGTGCAAGCGTAGGCCAGAATAGGACACCGATGGTGAAGTTGCCAGCTGCGCTAGATGTTGTGGAAAGCCGTGGTCCATCTGCGTTAGCGAGTATGGTGAACATCCCGTACAACTTATGGGTGTGGCCTATATGGGTGAGATGGTAGAAGGAGCAAGATATTTTGAAAGGTTACTGTGGCAGTCGCTCAACTACATGATTAAGGAATCATGTAGGGCAATGAGTATGATTGTCCCTTGTGGGTACAGTGTACAATCTCTGCAGACTCTAAACTGTTTAAACAACCATGCCTACGGTAAAAGATAGACATGTAAACTTAACTTTAGTTAGTTCTATTCATAAAATCTTGTGGATGAGATAAAATACTGGTCGGGCTGATGTAATCCTTTTTTGTTTTTTCCTGGATCGTCGTATTCAGTGGTGTTGGTAATGGTGGATGTAACCACAACCAAAATAAGCATAAGGTCTAGGTAACCTTTGTTGTTATTAATATTGCACAATATCTCTTTTGAAAATGAGATTTGGTCAAATTGCTAAGTCTTATGAATTTCTAAATACTGTTAAAAATGATGCTTTGAGCAAATAAAAGAACCCGAGTCATCCTTGTTAAGCCTTGCATGTATTATTACTGCATTGTGTGTGTTGGCCCGCGAGCATGAAAATTATACTCATCCTTGCTCTTTTCCCCAAACCATCAGAAGTAGAAACTCATGGAGACTACGCATACTACGAGGATCTCGAAGCTGGAGGCCCCGGAGATGGTGAAGAGTAGTATAGTTCATATAGTCTAGGTCTCACCTCAGTCTAGCTGACTCAGTTGGTGCTTGCGTGCATCCAATATTATCCAAGTCTTTGGATAATATTAGTCTTTGGATAATATTAGACGCACATGGGTTTCCCCAACCGCTTGCCTGTGGAGAGATGCGCTCTACCCTTTTTGCTTCCGCTACCACTTTTGTTGCCTTTGTAATGTAATCATTCAGCATGTTAGGCCCTTAATGTAAAAACTCGACCCGATGCGGTCTATGTCACTATGATGTTTTGTAATATAATAGTTGGTTCAGTTTACATCGTGTATGAAATGATTCAGTGATGTATCTATGAGTACTAGCGATGTATCTATGAGTGCTAGCTACTGATCTAGGGAATGACACAGTGTTTTCAAATATAATTTGGATTGGTGAAATCCGGGTCCGACATGCGCGCAAGCATATTTTCTTGGAGTTGCCTTTAGGGCTAGAGGCTGCCTCCAACAAAAATAATGGCATGATCCCACCTGTCAGTTGGGATGGATGGAAGCTGGAGTAGGATTTTTTTTTCTTCTGATATCTTAGTTATAGTTGTTGGTTCCATCTTAGATACAGCAGTATCCTCTATATACTGTAGAAAATTATGCTGGGTTTAGAGGCTACCTCTAGGTCCCAGCTTAGAGGTTGTCTACCCTGTAAACATTGTGGATGACTTGGCCCTAGTCAAGTCGTTAAGAGTGGTACATTTCCATTGTTTTCTACCTATCACAACTGAGCCCATCCTTCCTGCCAGTGGTCGAGAAGAAGATTTGTGTTTGGGTGCTACACGATTATCAGCTGATTAAATATTAGCGTCGGATAAACCAGGCATTATGATTATGAATAATATTCATACAGTGCTTAACATTCCTATATAATTAGCTGTGCTTCCTTTCCAATTAATTGGCTAGTTTACACAATTAGTTGTGAAAATAACTTATGTATATGGGTGATACCGATAACAAATACTAATATTGATAAATAAAATTTAAATATATGTGAATATATTATTAAAAATGTATAGTAATTTTATAAATTTTTATTAGTATGCCACATGACCCACATGAAAATACGCGTATCCAACCGATTAGTCCTCCTTCCAAAAAAAAACAAGGCTCACGTGTTCTTGTTAAATCATCCTTTGCCTCTATGGAAGTCCAGAGGACCAGACATGAAAGCCATTAGTTTCGTCCTTGGATTTGGAGTCAAGCCGACTAACAGGGTGCGAATGCACTAAACCAACGGGAACACGACCCAAGACCGACCGAGCCGAGCGGTCGCCGCGCGCGGGCCGGGGGGGGGTGGGGTCCAAAAGCTCAGTGCGCGCGTAGCCAGAACGTACGTATTCACGTAGGACCGAAAGAAAGATCAACCGAGACACCGAGCTGAGGTCTGGTCGCCGCGAGAGAGGGAGAGGGAGACAGAAAGAGCCCAAAAGCCCCGTGAGTGCACGTCTGCACGAGGCCACGAGAGTGCGCAGCGAAGGCAGCCTAGCGCCAGCGGGCCCTAGTATGGAACGTCCTGACCGACCGGGGGCGGCTGGACTGACCCAGCCGAGCCAATAGCCAACTACCTCTGAATTATGAGCACTATTGTAGTGGTGTAATGGTGTGTGCACTGTGTCGGGAAGCGACGGATCTAGAATTTATAACTAAATTTTAATAGATTAATATCTTAAAATTAACGTTAATTTCTACCCACACTGTAACATAACAAAAAAAACTATAAATACTTCGTTGACATAAAATTTTAGCAAAAATGCTTCAGTATAAAATATAATAAGAAAAACATGATAAAATATAAATAATATAGCATCTTAGATATACAAATTGAGTGCTTAAATAACGAAAGTTTCATCTCTAACATATTCCACCATTTCTTCGTTAATAGTTGGACAAGTACCAACAGTCTACTCCTAAAAATCTGAACATACGGTGAAAACTACATTTCAGAGATAAACACAAAATTCAAGAGAACTGTACACGTTGTATGTAATTTCACCTACAGTCAATGTATTCTCGAGACAAGACCACTATGTACATGAAATCTTATACAGCTTAAGTACTAGTTTAGTGACTTTTTGGCATATATGAGTTAGATTGATTTCAAGTCTTTACAGGAAAGATGTCAGTGTTATATACTTTTCTAAGCTTTGAGGCAAAGCATACTCTAGACAGTCTAATGCTTTCTAACCATGAATAGAGAGGCAATAAGATTAACAATTGAGCTTAAGGCCAAGACATCAAGTCATCAAGAGAAGTAGAGAACACACAGAGGAGGGTACTAGGCACGGCACCGGGCGGAGACAGAGGCCGTGGGCATGGCGTTAGTGGTGTCAAAGGTCATGGTCTTTGGCGGGACCGAGGCTGCGGCGCTGATCATGTGCCGGGCTGGGCGAGGGGACGGAGGTCATAGGCACGGTGTTGGGTGGGAACAGGGGGCGAGGCGAGGGAGTGGCGTTGGGTGTGGGGGAAGGGCGCGACGCCGAGCGTGGAAGGAGGGGCGGTGGGCGAGGTCATGAGGAGCAGGGTCGAGGGGGCGTGTGGGTGGGGGATTAGGTCTGGTGCCTGGTGCTGGTGTGACTTGGGAGAATGGGAGGCGTGGCTAGTAGGGATCGAGTAGGGGGTCGGGTAGTGCGCAGGCTACCGCTTGGGCCGGCGTTGATGGGTAGAATAGTGATTGGCTAGGCCTCTTACGAGTCGCCCACGACATCGGTGATAGCCGAACCTCCAGAGATCCATGCCCCGACATCCGGAGATAAGCGTCGGAGTCCTTCCGTCATGGTACGGATTAATTTCTTCGAGTTCGACGGGACGGATTAGCGCTCGGACGTACGATGATATGCGTCCCATTGTACACCCCTCTGCAACGTCGGATCTAGCTTACAATGGTCGATCTCAGCCGGCCGACCGAGCGCAACAAAATTTGAGTTTAGTTTTGGAATAGCGACAGTAGGGTAGGCTAGTTTTGTAATAAAGAAGCTGATTATTTATTTTTGTAATTTTTTTAAAATAATATTTTTTTAAAAAAATTAAACAGGGCTGAGTGGTGGTGGCATCGGGTGTTGCGCCCCTGGGTCGCTTGACTTGCTAATGAGTAAACAGTAGGAATGCATTGAATGATGGGAGACCAGGTAGTACCCGAGTGTGCTGTGAGGCCATATAGGAGCGGAGCGTCCCCGTTGGTTTTGTTAAGAACCGGGCCGGGACTCGAGAGTCTGGCCCGATCTGAGCCGAGACTCGGAGAGTCTGGCCCAATTGAACTCCTCATCCGTAGTCTATAAATAGAGGTCACCCCCTCTCATTGTAACCCTAATTGATCCAGAAGCAATAAAGCGGACCACGAAGTCGCATATCTCGTGTTTATTCTCTTTGTTGTGTTCTTGTGTTCTTCATCGTTCTTACGATTACGATCATTGTATACGAGGTACCCGTTGGATTTGGACTCGCCAATGACGGTTACTCAACACGTTATCGGCCACGATCGACTCTCCTCGCATCGAAAGGTAAGCGTCGAAGAACGACACTCGTAGATTGAATCGTATTTTCTAGATTGCTTTCAATTTCGCAAATTTGCTTTCTAGATTGTTTTCTACGGTGCAAATCTGTTCTAATCTACCATGGTGACTTGAAGTCGCCGACACAATGTCGTCGGTAGATTGCATGAAAGATCGGATGTCGATTATCAAGTAGATTGAAATTGCAAATTCACCGCGAACCGACTCAAGTCGCCGATCGGAAAGAAAATTGCATCGTATGAGCAGTAATTATTTTTGCACAAGAATTCAGATTAATAGTATTTTTCAGTATAAGCGATATTATCTTGAGCGGTATGAAAAACGGCGGCAGACGATCCGAAGTCATGCGCCGACTCATCATCTAACCACCGGCCGGCCGGGCAGTGCGGCGCGCCCAAAGACGGCGTCGCCCGACCCCATTTGTCTTTCTCCCGCGGCCGGCGGCCACCCACCATCTCCAACGCAACATTACGGGGAAGGGAAGAAGGAGAGAAGGGATGGCGGCGAAAGCCACCCGGCGGCCGGCCGGCCGCCGCCTCCACCGCCGGCCTCCAGACGAGCCGCCCCAACCGCCGCCCGGCGAGCGTCGCGCCGCTTGTTGACGCACGCGCCTCTGGTCGACCATCCGTGCTCGGCGAAGAAGGAGCCGCCGCCGCCATCGAAGAGCGCGCGGCTCCCACGAAAGAGCCGCCGCCGCCGCCGAAGAAGAGCGCGGCCAAGGCTCAGGCGCGGCGCCGCCGCCGCCGCAGAGAGCGCGGCGGCTCCCATGAAGGGAGCCGCCGCATGTGGCCGACTCCCATGACGCGACTCCCTTCATAGGAGCCACCGCCGCCGAGAAAAGCGGCTCCCATGAAGGGCCGCCGCCACCGAGAGACTTCGGGGTAGGAAACCCTACCCCGAGTCCCTGCCGATTCTCTTATCTCAAGCAAAGCGAGTGACCTTTTGGGCCGGCCCGTATAAACCGGACGAAAAGAAGAAAAAAAAGAAGAAAAAAAGGGTCGTTTTGCAAAAAGGCCCTCGGAATTTCCATAAATTGCGCGAAAAATTTCTCAGAACTGAATTTTTCACGTTTTAGCCCCTAGAAATTGCGAGACTCAGAAAATTCATATTCCAGCAGAAAAGGGCCTCGGGAATTCAAATTTTGAATCGGTTTTTGCATTTGAAGCATATTTTTTTTACCTTGCTATTATTATTTCTATGCAATTTATTTATTGTATTTACTGTTCTTAATTATTTGTGATTATTTATATTGCTTTTAATCACTGAAAATAGCAGTAAATCATGAAAGTGCATAGAAAAATACGAAAACATTATAAGAATTTTTTCAACCATTTTATGCAAATTACCAGCAGTAATCTTATACACTCTTTGTATGAATATGCAGATGACTGGAATTACGAACCGGGAGTTCGAAGAACTAGCCCAGCATGGCCATAATTATCTGACTTGGTCATCGGATGTCGAGATTGTACTTGGAGCAAAGAAGCTCCGTGCTGCTATTGGACTTGACACCCTGAAGGACGTCGCTCCAACTGCTGAGGGGAATGATCAAGCACTTCATTTCCTCAGACATCATCTCTGCCTAACACTCAAAAATGAGTACATGGCAGAAAAGAATGCACTAGCCTTATGGACCGCACTCAAGAAGCGGTTTGAGAAGCTAAAGTACACCATCCTTCCTTGTGCAGAGCAGGATTGGAACCGACTGCGTTTTGCCGACTACAAGACCGTGGGAGAGTACAATTCTACATTGCACAGAATTTGTACAAGTCTTCAACTATGTGGTAAAGTAACCACAGACGAGCAGAAGATAGAAAAAACTCTCTCTACCTTCCACCCCAACGCGGTACAATCCGCACGCAACTATCGGCAGGATGGCTACAAGGAGTATGCCGAACTGATCGATATCATGCAAGTTGCGGAAGCTCAAGATGAAGTTCTCCGAAAGAACTACATCTCACAGCCACCTAGTAGCAAAGTTGGACTTGAAGTCAACGCAAGCAGCTACAAGGTGAGAAAGCCTCACTCAATAGAAAGAGGCAGGAAGGGTAAGGTCATGGGTCATAAAACCAAGCAGACTGCCCAAGCCAAGAAGGGTGGACAAAAGAAGCGCGACGGGAAGCCATATGGTCAGCAGGACCAAATTTGCTACAAATGTGGCACTTGGGGTCATTGGTCCCGTGTTTGCCATGAATCGCAACACGTGATCGATGCATTCAAGGCCAAGAAGAAGGGCAAAGGACAGCATGAGGCACACCTCGCCATTGCAGGCATAGGGGATCCACAATCATGGAATGCACCCATGGATGTGGACATCCCGATGGCCGCTTCCCACCACACCTCCTTTGGACATCACAGCAAAGCAGAAAATTGTAGTTGCCAACGAGGCGCAGATGAATGAAGCACAGATCCAGCGTAGTATCTTCATTCTTCACGATTCGATCTAGTGCACGCATTGCACTTAGTTTTATAGTCATTCTGATTTTGGTTGCAATAGAATAATAATCTTGCATAATGGTTGTAAGCTCTAGGAGAGCAAAGAAATAAATTCTTATTATGAGTCCTGCATGACTTTTTCGTATTAATAAAGGCAATTTGTGTTCTATTTTGGAGTACTTTATATGTATGGTTGCTTGCTACCCTATATTAATAAATATTTCATATATATCGAGCGCGTGTGGCGCCTATGGAGGAAGTATGCTTAGCGACACGTGACTGTGAATACCATATTAAGAGAGACAAAAATTTTTCAGTCAATCAGCAAGAATGCTGGTAGTCTTACAACAATCGCAGGCAGCGATACTTGTGTAATAGGCTCAGGAAGAGCCACAATTATACTCCCGATGGGCA
The DNA here is from genome assembly GCA_036346395.1 of Hsuehochloa calcarea. Lineage (NCBI taxonomy): Eukaryota > Viridiplantae > Streptophyta > Magnoliopsida > Poales > Poaceae > Hsuehochloa > Hsuehochloa calcarea. Next base: position 25,612,966 of record CM070599.1, on the reverse strand, counting down.
CAACATTGGTCATTGAAGAAGCCTTGTTGTACCCAGAATCGACTAGGACTCTCTTAAGCTTTAAAGATATCCGCGCTAACGGTCTCCACGTAGAGACTGAAGAAGAGTATGGTAAGGAATACCTACTCATTACAAAGCGCGAGGAAAATGGAAAAGGGTATTAGAAAGACTTCCTTCATATGAATCGGGCTATACTACACTCATATTAAGGCATCTGCAGCCTATACTGTCATGAAAACGATTTTTAGAAGCTCTGAACTTTTCTGTCTCTGGCATGATAGATTAGGCCACCCCGGTCTTAGAATGATGAGAAATATAATTACTAATTCTCAGGGACATAATATCAATGTAAAGAATTTTCCGAATCCAGAAGATTTCGTGTGCCCTGCATGTGCCACCGGGAAAATGATTACTAGACCCTCTACTCTGAAAGTAAAGGATGAAATCTCGCATTCTGGATCGTATCCGGGGAGACATTCTTGATCCTATCATTACTGTCGGGGCCATTTAGGTACTCTATGGTGCTCATCGATGCTTCCTCGAAATGGTCGTACGTATCCTTCATCTCTCGAGAAACCACGCTTTGCAAAGCCGATCTCGAGATAATTAAGATTAAGAATAATTTCCACGATCATCATGTGAAGTCCATCAGGATGGACAATTGGAGAATTTACTTCAAAGGCTTTTGATGATTATTGTATGGCAATGGGAATTACCGTTGAGCACTCTGTACCACATGTCCACACCCAGAATGGACTAGCAGAAGCATTGATTAAAAGAATTAAATTCATTGCCCGACCGCTCTTGCGAATTGTAATTTGCCAACTACATGTTGGGGACACGCATGATCCTACACGCAGTAACTCTCATCAATTTTAGACCATCGACATATAACATCCATTCACCTATGCAACTAGCGCAAGGGTCAACAGAAAATATCCCATCTTGAAGGTTTGGTTGCAAGGTTTATGTACCTATACCACCACCGCAATGACGCAATGGGCCCTCTCCGAAAGTCAGGGATATACATTGGTTATGAGACAACATCCATAATCAAGTATCTGGACCCAATGATGGAGATTTGCATCTGACCGCCACGACAAACATATTCGATGAGGATAGTTTCCGTCATTAGGGAGGAAATCAACCCCTTGATGAAAAATGTCGGAAGCGACGTGGCAAGCCACGGAATCCATGCACATGACCAGCGCCTTTGGTGAAACAAATAGAAGTCCGTAAGATAATTGATTTGCAAGCATTAGCGAATCAAGCTGCTGACCACTTTAGTGATTTGAAAAGTGTAACCAAGTCGCATGTGCACGCACGTAATGCGCGGAGAGGTTGAAATACCAAAGAAAATTGAAGGTATCCTAATCCCGTCCGAGGCCTCGGAATAAAAGGGCGAGAACTTCGCCCTCGAATCCCAAATAAGGGGACGCCGGAAAAAGGATAAGAAGGACTTGAAACAACCGATCCTTGAAGTTCCCATAACGTAAAGGGAGCCAATTGAGACTGCACGGTATGGAACCTTCAAAGAAAAGGCATACCAGATTTGAATATTCCCACGGAGGGAGATATCAGCATGGATGTGTGCGCACACATCGGAGCTGAAAAACTAAAGGGACTTGCCCCCGCAACTGAAAGCAGCGGTAAGCAAGTAGAAACATTAGAAGTATCGCCCCATGAAGAAATAGCTATAAATTATGTGACCACGGGAGAATCTATGAATAGAACAACAGCCAATGTCGATATTTATTTTGCAAAGAAAATTGCCACAATCATCGATCTTGATCCAGAGCGACTGCGTCGCTCGCTGAATGTAAGAAAAGATCAGATTGGAAAGATTGGAAGAAGGCAATAGAAGCGAATTAATATCTCGAATAAAGAGAGGTGTTTGGGCCTGTAAGCGCACGCCTCCCCATGTGCACCCAGTAGGGCATAAGTGGGTATTTGTTCGAAAGAGAAATGAAAATAATGAAGTTGTAAGACATAAAGCAAGGCTTGTTGCACAAGGTTTCACCCAACGACCAGGAGTCGATTATGATGAAACTTATTCCCCGGTCATGGGCGGAACTACCTTTAGATATTTAATCTCAATGACAGTAAACTTGAATTTGGAAATGAAATTGATGGATGTGGTAACTGCATACCTTTATGGGAACTTAGATTCGGACATTTACATGAAGGTGCGGAAGGTATCCTCGTCCCGAACCAAGGCAGAGCAAATAGAAATGCATGCGATTGTGCAACTCGAGAAAGTCTTTGTATGGATTGAAGCAATCGAGCGAGAATGTGGTATAATCGCTAAGTGACTTTCTGCAAGAAAGGCTACACGAACAATGAGGATTGTCCTCGTGTTTTTATACAAATGATCCCGTGATGGATTCTGTATAATCTCAGTATATGTAGATGATCTGAATATCATCGGAACCATGGAAGATATTAAGAAAGCAAGCTCTTACACGGAATCGAGTTCGAGATGAAAGACTTGGGTAAAACCAAATCTTGCCTAGGCTGCGACTTGAGCACACCCCAAGGTATTCTAGTACATCGGTCAACATACACTCGTAAAGTGTTGGAGAGGTTTGGTTTTGAAAAGGCATATCCTTCGAAAGTGCCGATGGTCGGGAGATCCTTGCAGCAAGATAAGGACCCGTCTGAGACCTAAAGAAGAGGGGAGGAAGTCCTAGGATCGAATTCCCATACCGAGTGCAATAGGAGCACTCATGTATCTAGCAAAGCTATACTAGACCGGATATTGCATTTGCGGTAAACCTATTAGCAAGGTGCAAGCGTAACCTACCAAAAGGCATTGGCGAGGAATAAAAGACGTCTTAGATACCTCCAAGGAAGCAAAGATCTTGGTCTATTCTACGTAAAGAACCAAGACCTTACCATGATTAGCTACTGCAGATCTTTGGGTACTGTCGGACCCGCACACGCCTAAATCGCAAAGCAAGCTATGTATTCTGTGTGGTGGAACTGCATTTCATGGAAATCGTCTAAGCAAAGTCTTGTATCTACTTGACGAACCACTCGAAATCATAGCACTATACGAAGCCTCACGAGAATGTTCTTGGCTTCGACGGATGATTCACCACATCGGCGATCATGTGGATTGGATACGCGCAAACCCCTACCATTATCTATGAAGATAATGCAGCTTGTGTCGCCCAAGTACAGATGGGTTATGTGAAGAGTCCCCTTACAAAGCATATCAATCCCAAGTTCTTCTATGCTCATGAAATGCAAAAGATGGACGAAATTAAGGTATCGTGATACTAAGTCATGTGAAAATCTTGCGATTTATTCACTAAGTCACTTCCAGTCTAGTTTTGAAAGATGCATACGTGGAATTGGAATGATAAGACTTAGACAAGTGCAAAATTCAGGGGGAGAATCTTCATGAACTCATTATTGAATCTTGAACACGAAGATCAAGTACCCAAAGAATAAATCCCGGAGATTAAATGAAATTGGGTGGATTGTACTCTTTTTCCTTACGAGTTTTCCCAAGTTTCTCGGCTAAGGTTTTTGATGAGGCAATTCATGCAACACGTGAGAACACATGACATGTACTCTTTCTCCAAATTTTTCCCATCGGGTTTTTATGGAGTTTTGACGAGACATGAACATATTGGATGAGTGTTCAAGGGGAGTGTTAAGCCGGGACCGGAGACTGCGGAGAGTCTGGCCCGATCTGAGCCGAGGACTCGGAGAGTCTGGCCCAATTGAACTCCTCATCCGTAGTCTATAAATAGAGGTCACCCTCTCATTGTAACCCTAATTGATCCGAAGCAATAAAGCAGACCCTGAAGTCCCGCATATCTCTGTGTTTATTCTACTGTTGTGTTCTTGTGTTCTTCATCGTTCTTACGATTCTGATCATTGTATACGAGGTACCCGTTCGGACTGGACTCGCCAGCGACGGTTACTCAACAGGTTTGGCTGGCTTTGGACGTATGGGCTCGAGCATTATCCGTATTCCACCGAAAGCGGAAGGCGAGACGGGAAAGCGAGAGAAACGCCAACGAGACGTGCCGTGAAATTGTACAGGTGTTGGCCCGGTTGTGGCTGGCTAGTGATTAAAGTACACTACGAAAATAGTACCATGCAAGCACTGTTGGTCTTGGAGGATTGGTTCGTGTTTTTCCAAGAAAAAAATAGGGTGAATTAAACAATAATATATTGCTCCACATAAACTAGTGCTAGGCGGCTAGCTTTGTTAAGAGATTTCTTAATCACCTAATCTTACTGGTGATAGGAAGGAAACTTTCGTTACCTAACCTAGCTCATGTGTTGTGAAATGCATGCACCTACAATTAGCTCTAGTACACACCGATGATCATATATAAGGGTCGTCTACTCGTTTTCTTAACTATTAAAAGTGTGCCAAAACTACTCTCTATTCGCCTCCTCCAATGCCCTTCTCATGTCACCACCGCATCCTGCTCCTCCCGTGCCTCCTCCTCCGCCTTCGCCTCCTTCATGCACATCGCCATTGCCGCCCCCTCACCGGTGTACTCTACACTTCCACCTCCTCCTTCCCTTATCGTCACCAGCCGAGCTCGCCCTCCGCATCCTCTCTTCCCAAGTCCCCTCTCTGCCACTGAAGATGGCCACACACTAGCCTCCCGAGCTATATCCTACCAGATCTGGAGATGGCGTCTCAGATTCGACCGGATCTCCATGACGAAGAAGTGGTAATGGTGTCCGTGTGCAGTGTCGGCTTCCTGAGCGCATGGTTTCCAAATCTCCAGCACCGCCGCGGCCGTCCTCGCCATCTGTGACGCCCCGTGTCATTACCCCAGGGGTAATCACACTTAGGCACACGGATAACTATTCGTCTGCTCGGTAGAACACCGCTCCGACGAATAGCAAGCCATTATCAGAGTACGCAGCAGAACAATAAGGTGGAAACTGTTCTTTATTACGACAGTTAACCACGCAAGACTAAGGTTCTTTACAAATAGTAAATTACAAAACTGACAAAAGAATTGGGACCAAGTCCCTTATCTTGCCTTCCTTGCACCATCCAACTTCTAGTCGTCCCAACTGCTGAATAAAATGCCCCTCTCACCCTGCTCCTCGCAGTCAGCGCTATAGCCTCCTGCGGTGTCTTCGATACCTGCATGTCCTTCGTCCACTCGGGATACTTCCCGACCGAACTAAAATCTACAAAGGAGAATACTAACAAGGTTGAGTACAGATGTACTCAGCAAGCATTAATAGCAACAAATGCACTGTATGACTCATCTCTGTCTGTATCACATTTTCTATCTCATTTCATTCTGAAAATAAATCATTAAAACAATGGTGGCAAATTTTATGCTGAAAACACTACTTGCCACTCGGAGAGAAGATAGACCCTGGTGGTTCCCGTAGACTCCAATCCAGGAGACTGGCATGAATTCATGATTTGTATAGCACTGCGCAGGCTTGTACCACTTTACCCATAGCTATTCTGAACTCTAAAATGAACTAGGTCCCCAGCATTTCCTTTGATGCGGGTTCAAGTTCAGAATACAGAACGTTTTCCAGGTTACGTGATTAATTTTTCCACCCATTACGTTCCATCGGTGCCGAACTCATCTTCACACCGAGTTCTGGTAATGTTGGTTGGGCCGGACTCACCTTCACCCAACACTCCACCTTAGAGCTATAGCGCCTCCCCATCTCGGGGTTACTCCAACACACTCACACCTATTACTTACCCGTTGTGGAAAGCATAATCACGTAACCAGGTAGCATTTTCTGCCCGCCGAAACGGGAAAATGGTTGGCACTAATTTTACGGCCTCTGACCGAGTAAGAGTTTTGTTGGTCCTTATATTATAACCATATGTAAAGGGGTCCCACCTCTTACCTCATCATTATCATCTTTTTCTCATTTTCTTCCCCTGCCCTGGCCCCCTTTACCAGCCATATCATAATATTATCATATTTCCTTTCATCTTTCTCATCTCGTTCATAATCTTCTCAATCATTTGATTTGAGTTTGGGAAATAAATTTTGATGCAATACATCTAATACAACAATATATGGTTTACATTTAAAATAGCTATATTGATGTTCAAGAGGATCGCTTGCCTTCAGAATTGCAGAAAAGATCGTCGTCGATGAAATCTATACCAACTACACCTGCAAGTGTCGGCTCATCTGCTGCAATTATACGACGATGAGAGTAATAAATAATTAAGCAACTACTTAGTGGTTTTATGTGATATTATACGAATAAACTGCTACTGCAACTCCTATTGGTTAGCCAATTTCATTTTACAAATATTTTCCGAATCCCGACCCAGTTAGCATTCTCCCACTAAAGTCGCTCTACGGTTCGCTACGCCTACACGAATTTATCCGGGTTCTCGCTACTAAGAATGCCTTTGTACCCACCAATGGAGTGGTTCTAATTAATTGAATAAATACAAGCTATGCTGATTTTCCTAAATTTTCCCCTACTTAATTTTCCTACACAAAACTACCGGATCAACTCATTACTTAATTCCCAATTTCCCTTTTTCCCTTAATCTCTATCCCCTAAACTACCCCTATACTAACCCTAAACCTAATCCCGGCCGACACCACACCCTGCCGACTCTCTCTTCCTCTCCCCTCATCTCTCTGTCGACGCCCATGCTCCCCTCTGCCTCTCCTCTCCTTATCCTTTCTCCTCCGCCTTTCTCTTCCTCTCTCCCTGGCTATTTCTCTTCTCTTCCTCCTGGCGTCGCCTCCACCAGCTCGGCCGGCGCTGCGCCCGGTCGCCAGCGCTGCTGCGCTCCTCCCTCGGCTCCTGGCCGGTTCATTTGCTCTCCTCCCCTCGGCGCCCTGCGCCTCAGTCCGCCTCCTCTTCCTTCTCCCCTCGGTCGCCGGCCCCAGATCTCTCTCTCTCTCGGTTCTCTCGCGCCTCCTCGATCACCCGAGCGCGGCCGGATGGCTGGGCGCCGCCATGCGCTTCGCCCGGTCGCCTCGGCTCTCTCCTCCTAGCTAGCTCCTCTGGCCTTGTGCTGCCTAAGCGCCACCGCTCTCGAGTCCCCTCCCTCGGCTCCTCCCGGTCCGGTGCACGACGGCTCGGCCTTCCGGCCGCCGGCCGCCCTGGGCTCCCCAGATCCGGCCCGGCGCTTGGCCTCCCGCTCTCGGTCCTCTCCCCTGGGTCCTGAGCCCACTCCCGGCTCGGCCTACTACCAGATTTGGTTCACCCGTTCTAGTTTGATTTCAGTTATGTTGATTTTTAGCAGATCTAGTTGAATCCATTACTAATGCTAGTTAGTGATTATGTATGCATGCTCGTGGATACTGATTGGAGGTGGTGGGTGCTGGCTCGGTTTGCCACTGAAGGCGGGGGAAATGCCTGGCTTTGGTTGCTACCAAGGCAAGATCTCATCCTAATCTCCTTCTACTCCTCTCCCTACTGCTCTGGGATGGGCTGAACTGAAAGCTATACTTTGATGCTATTGAGATCTGGTGATATGTGCGAATGGCATGAATGAATGATGGTGAGGCTGTGGTGTGGTTGCTACTTGTGTAGTGGATAGTTCAAATTGATGTATGAATGGTGTTACCTCTTGATGACTCTGGGTTGGGAGAAAAGGGTGGCAGTGTCGGTCTTGTGCTGGTGCTCCCCTCTTCTTCTGCTCCTGGCTCCCTGGTTCCCTGGTGGTTCCTCCTCCTGGTGCCAACTTTGACACCCTTGGCCTTGTGGTCTTGCCATCTTGCCCTCCTCCTCCTTCGGCTGGATGGATGGGGATCTGGAGGTGGGAAATGGAGTTGTGTTTGGCTGTGAGTTTGCTTGAGCTTCTGGCAGTGTGGGTGTGGCCTTGTGTTCTGGCTTTGTGTGGGGGGATGCATCTCGGCTGGGGGGGTGAATCTGGATGTCTTGGCTGGGGGCTTGTTAATGACCACTATGCCCTTGTGCTCACCGGCTGGCTCTCCCTAGATGTTTTTGGGCTGAGGGCAATTTGGTCAATTGACTGGCAATTCACTATGTGAGGGATTCTCTGCAATCGAGGCAATCTGATATTCGTAGTTGTTGGATTCGAAAATGTCGAATGATGAAACCTACGGAAATAAGACGGTGCCGATTATCTTAGGTTGGTCTAGGTATCGTGAGTATCCAGGTGCCGACTGATTTGGGTTAGCCTAGGTGACTTGAAAAACAGGATGCCGGTTAACCCAGATTGGTTTGGGTAGTCGCGGTACTCAGGGTGCCGGCTAGTCTAGGTCGATCTGGGTACCGCGATGATTCCTACGGTACTCTGACGGCAAACTACTTTATTCTAACTCTATTCTATAGTTTTTGAACTGCTAATGGTCTTATGGTTGATTAGCGGACAATGGAGCTGGGAATGGAATTTCGGATTGAGTCGAGGAAGACGGTTTGACTGGACGGCGATGGACGAACCATGCTTCAAGGAGGACTTCAGCGATATGCAATGCAAGATTTTAATTTAATATTTTTGTAATATACTCAAAGTTGTAAAACATGATCTGTTTTGATGTAATAAATTCTTGTATTACTTGAGTTCAGAAAATTTTTATTTACTGCTAACCAGCTATTAAAATTAATTAGATTAGTCCGATTTTCCGGGTTCTCACACCATCCTCCTGCTCATAGTATGCCTCTGCTGAGACAGCGACGAGCAGTGGCGAGAGCGTGCTCGTGAGTGGAACATCGAGAGCGCGCGGTGGCAACAACGACACGTAGTCTGAGGTGGCGTGGTGGCAACATCGACACGTAGTCTGAGGTGTCGCAGCGCAGGTAGGGGAGGCGGTACACATGCCGGGAGATGGAGGAGGCCACCAACGGCCTCGTCGCCGAGAACGTGATCGGGGAAACAGCTACAAGGTGGTTTACAGGGGCAACTCCACCACCGTCAAAACCATGAATTTGCACATCACCAGATAAATTTTGTTTTGGCCTTTCAAATTTGTCGGTCTTCTTGTGTTCTTCAGTTTGAATCTTAATATGTTTCTATTGTCTTCTTGTCTTGTTCAGGACTTCGAGTTGTACTTTTCTATTCTGAATTCCTTTAATTGCTGGATTCCATGCTGAAAAATCTCACATTTGTGTTCTTTTTCGTTAGTTAAGCGCAAGAACTGTAACATCCGGGTTAAAAAAAATCTCTATCTCTCTCTCGGCGCCCACTTGCCGGTAGGCCGCTATCTCTTCCCTCCTCGCTCCCGCCCGCTCGCCCGTTCTCTCTCTCCCTTATCCTTCCGCTTGCTTGGCCGACTCGCCTCCCTCCTCTCTCGCTCGCGCGCCTTTCTTTCTCTTCCTTGCTCCGTCGCGCTTTGTCTCCCGCTCCGTCTCGCCGTCGCCGCCGTCTTTCCATTGCCGCCTCCTTCGCTCCTCCTCCCTGCGCGCTCGGCTCGGCCCGATTCGCCGGCCAGCTCCATCTCCCTCCCGCGCCTTTCCTCTCTCCACGCGGCGCGTCGCCGTGGGCTCTCCCATGAATCCGCCGTCGCCCATGTCGCCTCTGCAGACTTTGAGCCAAGCCCCTCTGCGCGCCCTCGTGTCGCGCCGCCCGGTCGGCGCCTCGGCCCATGCGCCGCTCCTCGCCCGCCCGTGACCCTGCGGCTTCCCCCACGTGACCTCCTCCACCACCTCCACCGGCTATAAGCCGCGCCCCCTCTCTGCTTCTCCTTCCTCCCGGGTGAGTCTCCCCCAAGCACTCCATACCGCCCGGCTACTCCCGCCGCCGGCACCAGAGGCCGTGGCGACTCCCGTCTTGACCAGTCGCGGCGCGGCTCCTCGCCTCACCAAGGTTCGCCGCCTAAGCTCCACCTCAGACCGGCCGGCTCCGCCGCCTCCTCGGCCGCTCGGTGAGCATCCCCTTCTCCCCGTGCCCTTGCTCTTCCCCTCTCCTTTCCTCCCCAGTCCCGTCGTCAAGCCGCCCTAGCGCCCGCCTCACTGGGTCAAACCGGCCCGTGCACCCCCCTTCTCCCTCGCAGTGCATCTCTCACCTTGGCCGAGCCACCCCTTCCCCCTTGCCTTGCTCTCTCCATGGCCGAAGGCCCAGGGTGTGGCGGCAGTGAGCGTGTTCAGCAATGAACTTCAGTGACAATAGTCCTTGTAGCTGGCTGTGATTCATTTGTGCTCTGGCATTTGGTTGTGTATTGTTCTGGCAAAATGAAGACCGTCGGTGTGATCTATCAGCCAAAATGGTGTGCTCGGATGATTTAGAACCTGTGTTGTATAAGTGGATAATTGAATCATTGTGTTTGTTTTTGGAAAGCAATTTATCATTGACTGGTTTATATGTAATCTTGTTTCGACAATTGAAATGTGTGTTAAGTCCAGCGTTGGAAGATTGGCATTGTAACCCTTGTGTCTAGTATTTTGAACACTTGTTTAGTAATTTAGAAATTTTGGTATTGGATGCTTGTGTTGATAGTTGTTTCACTTATCGGTATTGTTTTCAATAATGGGTGTTTTGTATCTAGCATTTGATTATGTGCATAATTTGGTAATTTGAAATATCGATGGCGATGTTTGGTGAATATCGATATTGTTATCGAAAATGTATGTGTTGTATTCGAATTATGTGTGAAAACCGCGGTGGAGTCATTTGTGGATTATTCGTCATTCGTCAAACTAAATTGATTGAATTGGTAGTTGTGAATTGATTTGTCAAAGTCAATAGTTGTTTGGTCTAGCCATTGAAAGCGATATGATTGATGTGGCGATAGATTGAGAGTTGGCATTTGGATTTTCTAGATTGAGTCGCGACATTTGGATTTTCGTCAATTGAGTTGTTGTGTCATAGAGATTGCGATCAATCGTTATTCATCTGCTTCGATTGTCAACGTTTGATTCGTAGTTACCTTCCCGGATCGTAGTGGTAGCAATAAGGTTGCAATCGATCCAGCGATTAAGAAATGGTACATTAGGATCAATCGTTTTGCTGGTAGTAAGTTTGATTATTGCTTAATTGTCTGTGGTTATGGATCATCAATATAAGTGTTTCGGCAGTAACTTAAATAATTGGTTGTGATCCGGATTGTTAGGGATAGCTTTAATCTTCAGTAGCAGTATTGTCTTTTGGATTGGTGTGTTGTCAGAAATTGAATCGTTGAGTATTACTTTGGCAGCTGATATTGGTATTGAATTGCCATTGGATTGTGTGTCGATCGGGTATCCTAGTTTTGATTTAGAACCAGTAGTTAAACTGCTTTGTCGCCTGAAGAAGGATAGACTTGCAGTAGAGCATTCCAGCAACAGCTCATTCGACCTTACCCTCCTTTGTATCATCCCTCCGGGCAGACATTATCCGCCATTCCTCCTTTCGCCTGGCCCGGTCGTTTGACTCATCAAACATTTGATGTCGCTCAACCCTCCTCTCAAGCCGTCCTCCGTAATCTTTCTGAGTCTCTTGTGTTTTATTTGGTCTTTTGGATTCTTTGCATTTATTTGGTTTTCAATCGTTATTGCCTAATTAGAAATAGAAGTCCAGAAGAATCGACGGCTCAAGCAGATCCAGGAATTCAAGCAAGGACGCTGACCAAGAATTCGAACCTCTGTCTAATCAGGCTTTGAGTAAGATCAAGGCCACGGTAAACATAGCCCAGGCGAGTCAACACTTTGATCATATTGATCCTACGTTTTATGCAAAATTATGTTCTTTTAAAATAGCAAATTGCATGCTTTAATTTTTATGCAAATGTATGTCAAATGATCTTAAGATAGCTAAATGCCAACTTGATTGTTAAGTAATTAATATACCTTGCCCTTGATAATTGAATTCCCTGATCCTTGTCACCCTAGTAAATATTATGGTAACTTACTAGTTATAGTCTGTACTCAAGTGCCATGCTAGCCTTGCTTGAGTACCGGGGTGCTGATCACCCCAATCATCATCCTTTAAGCATAAAGATTGTTTTGGGCAGTCATTGGGGTAGATGACTGAAGTGGTTAAATTAATTTGTTTTACACTTCTCCAAAACCACGAAGCGCTAATACCACATCCGGGCGGATGGAAAGAATGGTGGGTGCCGTCGAGCACGAGAATGATTGGTATGTGGTATGAACCGTCTGGATGGATTAAGGACTTAATCTTGTCATGACCTCCCTTGTAAAACAAGTACAACCACAAGTCTGCAAAGTGCAACTTGGCTTAGTAAAATTATCAAACCTTGAATGTCGTCTCGCATGGTGGGGAAGAGGGAATGTGCAAGTGACAGGATGCGTTCCGGCTTGAAAGGGACACCGAGAAAAGGTGAAGTTTGCGATCCGAGGGTAGGTTGACACGCGTTCAACTACTCGATCGTGAGGTGAACATCCCGCTGCGTCTGGCGTAACCCCATATGGGTGAGATGACGGAAGGGGCAAGATAGTTCGAAAAGTTACTGTGACGATCGCTCAACTACATGACTACGGAATCATGTGGGGTAACGAGTATGATTGTCTCTTGTGGGTACAGTGTACAAACTCTGCAGAGTCAAAAACTGTTTAAACAGCCGCGCCTACGGTCATAGGCGGACATGGGAACTTAACTTGAGTTAGTTCTATTTCAAAAATCTTTGTTGGGTGGAAATGAAAAGCAGTGGCTCACCTAGCACGAGGTTGGAGATGGTCCACAAACCAGTCGGCTCACCTAGCACGAGGTTTGCGGATGGTCAACAAAACCAGGTCGGCTCACCTAGCCTGAGGTTTTAAGTTTTTCCTGGATCGTCGTATCCAGCATTGTTATAATATGGGGATAGCCCCAACCAAAAATAAGCATAAGGTGGAGGTAGCCTCTGCTGTGAGTAATATTGCACAAATATTCTATTTACAAAATCATGTTTTTGTTAAAATGCTAAGTGATAGGATTTTCTAATATCTGTATTTATAATTGCCGCTTTACGCAAATAAAAGAACCCGAGCCATCCTTGTTACACCTTGCATGTATATTATTGCATCTGTGTATGTTGGCTCGCGAGCACGGTAGTTGTGCTCATCCTCGCTCTTTCCCCAAACTCTCAGAAACAGGAACCCTGGAGCTGCCGACTGCAACAAGGATCCAGAAGTCTGAAGACCCAGGAATCGTTGAAGCGTAGTTTAGTCCTTATTTGTTCTAGTCTCACCCGGTCTAGGCGACTCAGTCGGTTCTTGTGTACCTCCTATATTATTGAGTTTCGGATAATATCGGCGTCTACAGGTTCCCGATCACTTACTGCGGTAAGATGAGCCCTCGCCTCTTTGCTTCCGTTGTTGCTTCCGCTATCTTTTGTAATGTATTCATTTGGCCTGTCCGGCTCTTATTGTAAAATCTGACCCGAAGCGGTCTATGTAAACTCTGATGTGTAAATTAATGAATGAAATAATTTCGCGCCATGTATGGTTTGATTCAGCAATGAACCTGTGGAGTGCTATCTACTGATCCAAGGAATAGCACAGTGATTGCACAGAGGATTCGGATGCAGAAATCTGGGGTCCTACAAGAACTTAGGCTACAGTTAGATTTGAATTTGGGGTTATGAGTAGTAACTGCTTCTCGTGGCCTCCTGGGACCAAGAAGTTTCAAATGGTGTCCTTCTCTTTACCAGCCGATGCTGCTTTACCCAATTCATCCGATTATTCCTCCCATTTTACTCCTCAAGAAAAAAACCATGATTGTTTTGTGCTTCATTAGGGTCTAGGCTGAGAAAGATTTCAGGGTGCAGGTACTGATCTCCAGTTGCTGCAGTGCGATGCTTAAGTGAAGACCTTAGTTAGAAGTATACATGCAAAAAAAAGATGGTTATTTGATTTGTGGTAGACATATGTGGTATCAACTGATTGTGACCTCTCATTATTTCATCAATGGCTAATGAAATATTGTTGAAAGAATAAATCACTATTTTCGGATAATATTTTGTATTTGCAGTTATAGGTAGTTGTTGACATGGTTAGTGAATTCTCAATTTTCCGGTTTCTTATGACTGAAAACTACACATTACTATCCAGGTAAAAACCCGACCTACAATGTTTTCCTTCCAGGTAAAAACCCGACCTACAATGTTTTCCTTTCATCAAATTACTTGATGTAAGTATACTTGTAGCATTGTAATGGGTAAATAGATGTCTGATTGTGTATCCAATAATTGCCATCAAGGATTGTGATCCATTCAATATGGTTCTTCAGTGTCAATCATACTAGCACAATCTTTCTAATTGCTATTGTATTTTACAATGTTTCTGTTCAATATAAAAAATAGCTCACTTCTATACCACTATTGCTCTAACTGATCGATATTACATGCCACTACTTGTGTAACTGAATTATTGGATATAATGAAGAAAAAATAGTTGTTATCTTAGAACGTTTTAGAATTAGAGTGAAGAAAAGTTAGATGTTGCAAAATAGACATGGGGGATTCTTAGAAACTCTTGCTTGACTCGTAGCGGTAAGCATAACATACATTTATTAATTTCACTGTTAGAACATTCTATTAAAAAATGCATATTGGAACATTCGGTTGAATTCAGTAAGCAGACTTTTTCCATGTATGCATCATGTTTTCATTGATTGAGTTTATTTTCAATTGCCTACAGGGGCAAACAAGTAAAACTCATGTTTACAACATACCTTCTATTCATTCTCGAATAGTCTTATGTTAGTGTTATAGTAATTTGGCTAATAACAGCAAAGATAGTAGCAAAATATTGCATTGCTGACTAATAATAACAATCATTCTGGATATTAGCTAGATCTTGTTGCAACCTCATTGGCTCATTATTGCTTTTGAATTGGTAGTGAATCAAAAGTTTTGTCACGAACCTATTTCATGATAAGGGGTAAAAATCCATTAGAGAGAGGTCAGATGATAATGACTTGAGATAGAACGACGCTAGATGAAAGAGGACACTGATTGGGGGAGAGGAACAGATCTAGAGTAGCTGCCCAAGGAGGGACCAGAGCTAGGAATTATAACGGAGGACAACTTTCAATTTGGACATAGTAAGCTGGTAAAGGGAAAATGTGAAATTGGAATTATGAAAGCGTGAAGGCGGTAAATGCTAACTAACATGATTTCCTTATCTTACTTGATCATGAAAAAATTGTTTAGCTTTCTATGTTTGTACATTTACCCTAAACCATCCTCCTGGATGATCTAAATGGATAGTTCAGATAAATTAGTGGAACTTGTAGTTGTGAACTTGTGATCATGGACGTTAATGTGTACAGAAAATATATTGGATCGTACTTCTTTCTTTTCTATGCCATGTATAAAGTGCATTTTGATTTGAGAACTGGTGATACAACTATGCACACTTTGTACAAAGAATAAGTAATATTGTGTATAGGGAAGTTATATTTGAGTTCTTTGATTTGAAACTTACAATTTGTATGCAAATAATTCAAGTCACTTTTTTTGGAAGAGGTTGTGTCGTTTATTTATGAATATTGTAATGTACAAACACTTGAGTAAAGATTATTTTAATATGTTAGTTTGTCATCTAAAATAATTATCGTAGAGGCGGCCCCACCGGCCCCAACGACCCGGCGAAGACCGTGGGACAGACCTCGCGACCCACGAGCACAATGGTCCCCCACTCCAGGGGGCATCAGGCACCCCTTCGGGGAGGACCCAGAGCACCCTGAAGGGCCTCCGGAGGGCACTAGATGCCCCTTTGGGGAGCCTCCCCGAAAGGTCTCCAGGGTACCGCGAAGCCAGAAGCAACGGGTCCTCCGAGGCCACCACGGGGGAGCCAGAGGGGTCCGCGGCCGACTCCAGCTCAGCAGTCCCAAGCGCCCATCGGGATGCTCCGGGTGGAGCCTGGAGGGCCACTAGAGCACCACAAGACAGGAGCTGCTGTTTGTCTAGCCCACCTCGGGAGAAGCAAAGGATGTCCGAGGCCTCCTCGGTCCTGGGGCATCCTACACCCCGTAAGGTGCCTCGGGCGCCGATCGACCAGGTGCACCAAGCAGATGGACCAAACCTAGGAGGCTCCACCATAGGCCGAAGGCTACAGCTAAATTATTTGCAGCTATTTAATTACAACCACAAACTACATTAATTAGGACTAGTTGATTAAAACTAATTAACTACGACTACAGTAATAACGATAAATGTAGTGGACAAAAAATTACATGCCCTTCAGGGAGACCATTCTATACTGATTCGGTCCTAAAAACTACCCTAAACTTTAATCTCCGAATTTTTTTTCTATTTTCCGTGTTCTCAGCGACGAGCGCGAGAACGAAATTGAGAACGAGTGAGAGCAAGAGCAAGCAAGTTCGGTATTTATAGCCACGCGAAGGCAATTCCTGCAGACAGCACAACGGGAAATCCAGAGGCGTTGCCGTGTGCGGGGCTTGCCGGAGCGGGCCACATGGTGGCGCTAAGCGAGGGGGCTGGACAAAGCCTTGTCCGTGCAGGACGTGTACAAAATGAAAGATGGATAGGTGACATGGAATAAAGCAGGGCGTGCGGGAGAGGTGGCGCGACCGGGGCGGGGAGGCCCAGACGAGGGACAGGCGGTGCGTCCAACCGCGTCTGGGCCATGGGCATGCGGCATCGCCGGCTATCCGGGCGACACACGTCTACCCAACGGGCGTCCGGGGTATGGGCGCACGATAGCTACTGCATCCGGGGCATGGGCACACGGTTTGGGTGACACGCTTGCGGATAGCGCTGTCGTGCACCGGGCGTGTGGCGTCGTCGCGCCCGAGCGAGGCGTGTGGAGGGCTTGTCGGACGAAGTGCGGATAGGACACGAGTGCGGATAGGACACGATTTTGGGCGTTACGAGGACAAACCAACCGGCTAGGGTCGCTGGATTGCACACATGGGCTAGAGGCACGTCCGTGTTGCTATTTTTAGCAATACAGCGTGAGAGAAGCCATATTTACAAACACCAGCCGGAATAGTGTTATTTAGGAGGAAAAAAAACTTGGTGAATGCATGATAAGATAGGCGCATCGGCCAGATAACAAAAATAAAAGGAGGGAATCGGAAACTTCAAAAAAAAAAACGGCAACAAGTAATGCATGCTGCAAACACAGGCATAAAAAAGGCAGACTACCGTGTCGTCTGATTGAGAAGCTCGGTGTGACTTCCTGGCGCAAGTCAAAATACTTATATAGTGTATGAAACACGCGCACACACGTGGGACGATTACTACTTGTTCCTCCAAGAAAAACGTGGGGTTATTACTCAATTATTACAATTCTTGTCCTCTTCTTGGCAGCTGGTATTAGTGTATGTACATCATTTGGATGGAGGCCGGCAGAATCGATAGTCCCTGCTCTAGTTCTTTTTGTGACCGGAATATTATATATTTCTAGTTGCGTCCATCAATTATCTCAAGCCTAGAGCCAAAAAAAAAAAAACCCCCCGCGCCAGCTTTGAAATACTTTAATCATTATACCAGAGGAGTATGTAAATCAACGCACCAATTCTCTGGAGTTCAAAAAAAAAAACGTTATACGCCGTACATTTCACTATCTCCAAGTATTTGACCTTGTGTACGCATTTTGCCAAACCAAACTGCACGCAATTTCTAAAAGTACCCGGGGGCTGGGCTAGCAAATATCATAGTCCCTGCCTGAAGTTGCAATCGTGGAAAACAACGGAGAAGATGAGAGACAGAGAGCCGGCAAGGTCGCATTGCATCGACAGCGACAAGATTTTGGCATTTTTTGTCTTCTTTTTTTTTCTTGCAAAATTAGCTTTCTTTCGTCATAATTAGCAGAACTTACATGTCCACAACGCTAGGCACAGCAGGAGACCTGCCCCCGGTGACGGGCGCGATAGGTCACTTGCCCTCGGCCCTAGGCGCGGCAGGGAGCTGGCCCATATGAGCGGTGCGGTAAGAAGATGAGATAGAAAATATGATAGAGGAAAGAAAAAAATGAAAAAAACAGAAAATTATAATTTTTTTGAAATTTTAAGAAAATTACATAAAAATTCTTGGAACATGAATAGATTTAATAAAATATTTTTATAATTAAATTAAAGTTTATTTATTCATTTTCTGAAATTTTGCAAAGCAAGACGTGACCCAACGAGGAAGATATCCATACGAGTTACTGCGATGCAAAGACATTGAAGCGGTAATAACAACTTGTAACATCGTACAAAGCAGTGCAGATAACAACGCAAATCACAACAACACTCACATCACTACAC
Source organism: Hsuehochloa calcarea (assembly GCA_036346395.1). Taxonomy (NCBI): domain Eukaryota; kingdom Viridiplantae; phylum Streptophyta; class Magnoliopsida; order Poales; family Poaceae; genus Hsuehochloa; species Hsuehochloa calcarea. The sequence goes on along the minus strand of CM070599.1, from coordinate 25,594,872 downwards.
TTTCCAGATAACGACCAACATGACTCAATAGTACAAAATTTTAAAATCGAACACACCGGAGTACAACGTAGTGCAATACACCGGATAGCTTACAGATACTAAGTGGCGTCGGAGGAAGAAAGTCCGTTCGGGCAGTTCCTGAACGAGTGCCCAGGAGTCTTGCATAGCCTACACCTCGTTGGTCTTGGCCGGTCTCCACATTGGCTCGCTTCCATGTCATTGCGGATGCACCTTGACTGACACCTCCCACGGCCTGGATGCCGCAGTGCTTCATTCGGTGACCACTTCATTGATCCCGGCCATAGGTCCCTGTAGCGGCCTTCCACGCCATAGGTCCCTGTAGCAGCCTTCCACACCATAGGAGTTGAACTCCTCGTTCCAAGTATCATACAGGTGACGTATGTTGTAGTACTCCGATATGTACATACTACAAGATTGGTGAAATACAACGCATACAACATATACGTGGGAGCAAGGCTTGTGCAGGAGTTGAGGCCTGTTGCATGTGCAAAACGCCACATTGCCTATGGTGCAAACATGCTTATGGTCACCTCTCATGTGGCCGCGAACGTACTTGTTCCGCAGGCGAATCTCAAACTTCCTCCTCATCCATTGTGTTAGCTACATGGGATCGGGCCTTGGTAATTTTCTTCTCCATGTAGGCAAGGGTAACCTCCGAGTAGTGCTTCCCTTCGCCCAAATGCTACTTGGCCATCATTGTCGGATTGACGAAGTAACCGGCCGTGCAGTTCCATGTCTCATCGACAACGGTGGTGATGAGCAGGGCATGGACCCCTTTCAACACACTGTTGTAGACCTCGGATATGTTGGTTGTCATGATGTTGTAGCGAGTACCATAGGTGTCGTGAAGAAGTGACCATTTCTCATAGTCCGGGGCATACATGCTCATCCACTCAGCGAACTTGCTTTGCGGTGCGCCTGGCCTAGAACCTCCACTTGCATGCTCGATTTCAACCACAAGCTCCCGCCACACAGCATCGAACTTGCGCTTCTGGTTCTACATGTAGGGCTTCTTGAACTTCTTTGTGAGGTCCTTTCTCTGGAAGCGCGTGTGGAAGTTGGCGGCTAGATGCCACATGCACCAACGTGTGCGCATGGTGTGCAGCGTGGATAGCAACCCGGCATGACGGTCGGTGATGATCCACACATTCGGGCGGTCTCTTACAACATTTTGCTTTATGTTGGCTAGGAACTCAACTGTCAGTGATCTCATTCTCCACAATTGCGAAGGCAACTGGGAGCAACTGGTCGTTGCCATCAACGACAATAGTGGTGAGAATGGCGCTCTTGTGCTTCCCTCAAAGGAATGTACCGTCCATAGTTATGACAGAACGGCAATGGGAGAAGCCCTATACTGCCGGGCCAAATGCCCAGAAGACTCGATCAAGGATTAAGGAGTGTGGGATGTTCGATGGGTGGGGCCTCTCCATCCTGTTGATGCATGTCACCGGATTAGCATCCGCAATTTGCTTCAGCATTATGGGTACTAGGTCGTACGCCTCCTTGTAGGTACCGTACAACCCTTCGAGCATCTTCCGCTTCACCTGCTAGACCTTACTGTAGCTAACGGCATACCCTACAATATTCGCTATGTTAGCCAACAGAATCTTCGGCGAAACAGTTACATCAGCGACAAATACATGGCATATGACGGTCGCGATGTAGCCCGAGGTCACAATCCTATGCATTTGCAACGGCTCCTCAAGCTCACATGTGTGATCTGTCACGACTGTGATGCGGAAGTCCGTTCCCGCCCTAGGTAATTTCTGTGCACAGACTTTGCCCGGCCAAGAGCTAACCACGCACTTAACTATGTATGTGTCAGGGTTAGACCTATAGATAATGGAAGATAGATAATAATTAGTACGACTTACTATAGATAGTTGAATATACCATAAACATTATCGAAACTCACCTGTAAACTCGGTAAGTCCGACTGGTCTTCACCACAAAACTAGCGATAGCTTGCTTGGCGGCAGTCTTGTGTGGGAAATGTTGCCCCACAAGCAGGGTGTCCACATCGAAGGCCCACGAAGACTCATGGTCCTGTGGCAGAACAAGGGAAGAGGCCGCTTGCTAATCCAACCGACTTGGAACATAGTCTATGTCGGTGGAAACAATGCCACCGACAATCCCACCCACATCGTCGGCTTTGTCCTCGTTGGATTGCGAGTCAAAGTAGTCCTCATCTTCGGTGGCAGTGCCCTTGGACATGCCATCAATAATCTCATGACAGTCAACATGAGCACCCCGCTATTTATCCACACCTTCATTCGGTTGGAAATTAGTAGAATCTCCATCAACTGGAGCATCCTGCCTAGCGAAGTCTGGCGCTTCTGAGACCTCTCTCGTAGTCAATGAACTAAAGAGGGGGACAAGAGCGTCGCTGCCCCCTTCGACGGCGGCCCCCCGAAGGACTGAGCGGGATAAACAAAATGGACATACATCATGGGTCGTCGAAAGATCAGAGCGTGGGGATTGGTAACGATCTCCATGTCATGTGCCCACATGGCACTGCTGGTCACCTTCGCCAGGCCTCACAACAACTGCCTGTGTAGTGGGATCATGGTGGTGGTGACCGCCTCTATTACTATCTTGTTCCTAGCGACGTGCCTATCGAACAACTACTGAATGCACCGTCGTGGCACGAGCAAATCCACGTGTGCCAGGTTGGGAACGTTTAGTAAGGCGCATTGGCAGCTCAACATATCTATTCCACCTGGACCATAATGCACATTACCGTGGAGCACGTACAGTGTCTCCATTTCTGACGAAAATAACACAATATTTCAACAAAACACAGCACAAAAACTACACATACGTTGCTAAAATGAACTTACCATACATACAGTGTATCCTGCTCGGACAGAGAGAGACACCTCGCAAAGAGGGAGAGATGCCTGAGAAGAACGAGCGAGCGATTGGGAAAATTTCATGAGTGAGACCTGAGGCTTCTGAAGAATGAGTGCGTGGTCGCGCGTTTAAATTGCCAAGCACGGAAGAAAACGACAAGCAAAAATGATGCACTGCGCGTAAAAGATGCGCGGGAATCGGTCGGACGAATGCGTGTGCTGCAGCCATCCTCCTGCGCAACGACGTAACCCAACGAGTCAGCTTTGCGCAGCGATGTGACCCAACGAAACAGATTTGCACAGCGGCGTGACCCAGGGAGTCAGCTTTGCGCAGAGGTGTGACCCAACAAGTCAGCTTTGCGCAATGACGTAACCCAATGAGATGCTTTGGCGGCCATTTACCTCACTCTTCACTGCCTCTTCTCCTTTCTTCCAATCTTAAATGGTATGTTGAAAGTGCTAGGTGGTCGTAGATGGTTGCAAGTGGCCGAAGGTGGTCGTACATGGTCGAAACTGAGTGGTTCTGTTCGAAACCGGGTGAGTGGTCAAAATCGACGGGTTCTAGTCGAAACTGAGTGGGTAGTCGAAATTGAGGGGGTCTGGTTGAAACCGAGTGGTTCTGGTCAAAACTGAGTCGGTGGTCGAAATCGAGAGTCTGGTCGAAACTGAGTGGTTCCGGTTGAAACCGAGTGGGTGGTCAAAATCGAGGGGGTCTGGTCGAAACTGAGTGGGTGGTCGAAATCGAGAGGCTGGTCGAAATCGAGTGGTTCTAGTCGAAATCGAGTGGGTGGTCGAAACCGAGTGGTTCTGGTCGAAACTGAATGGGTGATCGAAACCAAGTGGATGGTCGAAACCGAGTGGTTCTGGTTGAAACTGAGTGGGTGGTAGAAATCGAGAGATTGGTCGAAACCGAGTGGTTCTGGTCGAAACAGAGTGGGTGGTTGAAATCGAGGAGCTTTTGGTCGAAACCGAGTGGTTCTGGTCGAATTGAAGCATTAGTTTTTCAAAATTCACCAAACCCAGAGAATGAAAATCCAGAGAATTCAAATGACAACCTGATGCATCAAAAGTAGGATGTGACCCAACTCCGCATCTTTGCACAGAGACGTGACAACTCTACCTCCCCAGCTTTACAGGACGACGTGACCCAACGAGGTTGAGACAGGACGCAGTGCTGAAACATGATTCCTCCTCGAGGCCGCTGCCTCGCGGACGCTAATTTCCATCAACTGAATTACAATTTAGTCATGTACGCAGGGCCGCCTTGGCCTATAAGTACTACCGATTCCACAACGGGTTCTCCTGCATCAACACTTCAATATAATCTCGCTCAGATGGAGAAGCAATAGAAAGAGATCCGCGAACTCACAAGGCGTATTGTGGCCCTAGACGAACAAAGGGTGAGTGCTAGCAGGGCACTTCTCCACAATGACACCACCCCCATAACAGCAACCCCTACCAGAACATTCAACCGAGCCTTCACCGCAAAACCCAACCGAGAGGGAGACATCGCCGCTCTGTTGGTACAGGGACACATGCAAGTTCTTCAAGTCCAAGCAGCGGCTCAGCCTGGGCATGCGTTACTGGGGTTGCGCGAACTACTTCTCTGACTATCTTGACTGCTGTTGGGACACAAAAAGCTATCAGTAGCCGGTAAGAACCAGTTATAGCATATTTTTCTAGCATTTTCCTTTCAAAGTACGCACTAACAATCTCTTTCGTCTACCCGTAGTCCTCGAATCCGATATGAGGCTACCACAAGTGGATCGACCAAGAGATCCACCCACGTGATCAGTGACAAATCGACTACAAGGAGTAGAATGTCAAAAGGGCCCACGAGATCTGAGAGGAGGAGCGCCACAACGATGAGAAAAACGAGCGTATCCGTCGGAAGACGAAAGCTTATCTCAAGGTGTGCAGGCGCAGGGAGCGTGAGGCTCGCGAGAGGGAGTGCGAGAAAAAGTAGAAAATGGTGGCCAAGGCCAGGAAGGCCGACGAGGAGTACAACGCCGAGCTCGCAAGGAAGGGAAAATAGCCTCGTTCCACGCAGTAAGTCGGGCCATTCCGCACTAGTCCCCTAAAGGTCGAATTTATTTCCATTCCATAAAGGCGCACATGTATCGTAGGAGTATTTCAATTTGTTGCATCGTGCATGATGTTGTTTCTTACACACGTAACCAAATCTTGTGCGTCGTGTAATTCCCACATTTATTATAAAGTCTATTTTAATTCGCAACCGGAAATCTCGTTGTCTTTTCGCATTCAATTCTGCGTGTATCAAGGCATCCAAGAAAAAAACTGAAATTTCAAGAAAATTACATAAAGATCCTTAGAACATGAATATATCTAATAATGATACCATTACCACAGTCTGTTTGGATTATAAATTACTAACTAAAGTACAAGTTACAACATGCTAGCATTTCTAATCATACTACAACTCATAGGGTGCTGCACTTCACGTCGGTATTCCTACTGGTCACGCTGGTGTTCACTACTTCCGGCCATAGGACCCCGTAGTGGCCTTCCACACCGTGTTCCTGCCATAGGTCTCCGACGAATCTGTTCCTGCGAGAACATCAACCTCTGGGGTAACCGTGGGTTCTATCACAGGTCATAGCAGGGCTCCTCACCCACCGTGTCGTCATACTGGGGCGGGTCACTTGGGGGAGTGATGTTGAGAACATCTCGGTGATGCAATCCCCTGGATGCGCAGTATGATCCGCGGAGGGGCACCAACTCGACTGAGAGTACGGCGTGTAGCCGGACTAATACCATGGGGCCGAATCACCCATTTGATTTTTTCGAGAGTGTGGCGCTCAGCGGGAGAATCTGGGACAACCTCGGTGGTTCTGGGTTGCGCCACCATGCTGTTTGGTATGGCCTCTTCCTGCCTATGTGACAACGACGGCATCAACGTAGAGTCCCTGCGTCGCAACTACGAGGACGATTGGCCACCGACGCTGCGCCGCTGGGACGACTCGATTGGACAGGTAGATGGAGGGGGTGAGGGTACGCGATGATACTCCTTCCGCTGCCTGAAGTCGACATCGGTGGGCCTTCCATAGCTCATGCTACGAACGACGTGCTTAACATCGTCAACAATAGCCTTCATGACCACATGAAGTCATTCAACTGTGTTGTTCGTACCCGCTCGACTTCTCGACGGCTGCACTGCACAATGCTCTGCAAATGGTCTAGCTGTATGGTTACCGAACAAACAAAATTTTGTTAGTTCAACCTATTTCAGAGGGTGTTTTATCTGCTACGCGCTCAACGTACCGACTCGTCATGACGCGCTGCACGGTGTGGGTCCAGCCCCAAGCCCAAGCGTTCAGCGTGGCTAGGATCTGCTTGTCGGGCCTGGGGTGCACCTGTCAATCTCGTCCGCGTGTGTCGTACGTACCACTCTAGGTACGTTCCGTAAGTCCCTGTATCGTAAGGTCGTGCCTTGTGGAAAATGCAATCAGTGGAAGATTGACATGCATCTATCCACAGCTGCTGCATCGAAAGCCAGTCAACATTCTTACGTCCCTTCTTCGTCTGCCTGGCCTGGGCCCACTCGGAAGACCACGACCAGCGACGGTCTTCGATCACACCGGTTTTGACTGGCACCCGACTTGGGTCTGCTCGGGCGTCCACGACCAGGATGCGGTCTCAACTGCACCGATTTGGCTGGGTCACTAGTCAGAGGAACAGTGCATAGGGATGCGCCAAGGTGGTACTGCGATACATGGGGGGAGAAGCTACCACAACCAGCCAGGGCTCGGTGGCTTACGGGCTTCATGCTGGGTGTTAGAAGAGACAAGGGGAGACCAACGAAAGGTTGGGGATAAGAAAGGAACTCTGCCTTTAAGAATTTCCCTAGATGTGATGTAAGATCGAGGTGGCCGACTAGAGGGGAGTGAATAGGCGGTTTTAAAAATCGTTAGCGCTAAAACCAATATATAATGTGGAAGCCAATAACAAATTGGTTTTGCACAATTAAAACCTAAATCAACTAGGTTTCCCTAAGTGCACCAACAATATGACTACAAAACAATATGAGCAATCATACAATGATATATTAGCAATTAAAGTAAGAATGTAAATTGCTCAAAGTAAAGTACAAGTAAAAACAAGATGGACATGATTATGTTTTACCATGGTGTTCGGAGACTTGCCGGTCTCCCCTAATCCACATTGAGGTAAGCCCAAACAAATTGGACCGACTCCACTAATTAAGCCAACACCTCCGAGGTAAGTCCAACCACTTGGACCGGTTCCAACACGAACCAACACCTCGCTCCACTAGGGTTGCTCTTCCTCCACTCCGGAGATGGCGAGCACCAAACCACTCACAACCACACCGGGCCTTCTCACAAGCTTCTTTGAGAAGATCACCGGGCACGACGCCTCCACGCCGTCTAGGTGTCGGCAAACACCAAGTGTAACAAGACTCGACTTTCACTTGAACTAATCAAGTGTCAAAGCTCAAGTGGATACACAATCCACTACCTAAGGCAACACATGCACTTAGGGTTTGCTCTCAAATCTCACTAAGTGCAACACATGCACAAAAAGAAGAAAGCCTTGTTCTTAGCTCAAAGGACTGAGTATAGCACTCACAATAAAACCAGCAACCTTATCCAACCAGCCAAGGTGGGTATTTATAGTCCACACCCAAAAACTAGCCGTTGGAGGAAAGATTCACTCGAAATAGTGCAGGGCCGGTCTGAACGCCAACTAATGGCCGGTCGGACTGCCCATGCCCCAACAGCTATAAAACTAGCCGTTGGGCCTTCGGCCGGTCGGACCACCAACTAATGGCCGGTCTGACCGCCGCCAAATTGGTCAGACCGCCAAGGTTAGCCGGTCCGACTGCCCGAGGAAAATCGTTGTGTACCAAAATGGTGCTTCTCTGGAATAAACGTTCCGTGAAAACTCCAGAACTTCCGATCTTCGGTAGTTCCTTTTTCTCAACGGCGGAACTACGGCACAAAAACAGGTCAAGGAGAAATCGGTCAGACTGCCAACAGATAGCCGGTCTGACCGATATGCCACCGGTCAGACCGGTGGACCCTAGCATTCAGACCGTCAGGCCACAGAAACCAAACCCATTTGCTTTGCCTCAAATGACAAAACAAATTTACCCATTTAAGTGCATTTTCAACAAGGTTTCAAAGATGATATTCTCAACAGGTTACAAAACACATTTATCAACCTTTAGAATACTCACCACAAGGAATAAGGTACATGGACTTACGCCATTTGCAAAACGCATTTGCAAACTTAAGTCACATGCTACAAGGGTTACACATGAGCCTCGACTATTTGCAAAACACATTCGCAAATAAATAGCATCATGCCTAGATAAGCTAGAGCAACCACGATGAGCTTTCAACACATGACTAACTCAAACTACTAGTTAAGACCCCTCTTAACAGTACGACAACCTATAGTAGCAATCTGGTCTTCCAACCAAACACCAAGACCGGTAAAAGACTAGGAACACATCCTTAGCCCTAGCTAGTCATACATTTGCCTTGCATCTTCTTGAAGCTTGATGACACACATCATCGCTTCAAGTCCGGGTTATTAACTTGATAATCATCAACACATGATGATCCTTTACTTGACCTCCATCAACACATGATGGGTCTTCTCTTGTCTTGACGATCAACCCATGATCATCTCTTCTTCTTGATAAGTATCAACTCATGATGCATCCTTTACACCAATCTCTTGACTTTAATGTCATTGACACATGATGACATCCAAAGTCTTCATCACCTTGGAACATAACATATTCATCCAACTCATGAAAAATGTTAGTTTCACAATATGATTACCATTAGTTACCACAACAAACCATTATCACATAATGGTGGGGACAAGATACTTCAATCTTTCCCTTATTGGTAATTAATGATAACCACTTCAATTACACATAAATTGAATGTAGATAAGTAACACAACATGAGTATATATATAAACTACACAAGTCATATATATACTCACAACATGAGTATGTAAGAACTACACAAGTTCTATATACTCAAACGGATATGTTTCAAAGTAAAGATCCCAAATATATGTGGAAAACGGAATATGAATCAATACTAATGAAACCATGAAATATAGAATAAACTCCCCCTAAATGTGTGCATACACAAATGTGTAATAAGATCATATGCACATATTCAAGTTAAACCTATGGTTGAGTTCATCCTATATTTTGGATCCGAGGAATGCAACAAGATAAATGAGATTAAGATGTCAATTGCATACCTCGTTGAATTTCACCTTTATATCCAAATGAGACTACACAAGATAATACTTGACAAGAGAGTTAGTCTCATATTTGGATTGGTCATTAATCACCAAAACATTCCATTAACTCATAATGGCGGGTCTAGATCCTTCAGGTGATAGATCCCAAACTGGTATTTTGTTACACAACTCTAACTAGTTCTTGAGTATTATTCTGATTCTAGGGTTTGTAGTTTAGGGTTCACTTGTATCGGTAAGAAAAAAAATACAGCTCAAATAAATCTCAAGAATGCTGGCAGAAAGAATGGCAATGGCAAACACATAAAAAGTTTTAAAAATCTCATATTTTCGCATTCAGGTATTTTGGGGTGTTACACATAGCGAGCTCAAGCCGTTGGGCGCCGTGTCCTACATGAAGGCATCCATCCAAGGAGCCCATATTATGTCATCTTCGTGCAGGGCCTCGAATTCATTATGGAAATCAGGGTATATGCAACGCGCTCACTCCCTAGCCCACCCCAGTACTGCCACAGTTCATCAGGATCCCATGGTCGGGCCTTCCATGGGACCCTCGTCGTCCGCCCCACCGTAGAAATGCTTCGTGCATGGGTAAGGGTGGACTACGGAGTGGAAGTACGGCCATCCGACCACGAAGTGCTCCCACGACCACAGTTGTAACAGCGTGTGGCAACCCGAGAGCTCAAGTTGGGCGTGCCGTACACGCTGCGGCGTTACTGCAGTGCGGTACATAACGCGCGATGCAGCTTGAACCTCAAGCATCTTTGCGGCACGTCCTCATCATCAAAGTCCACAATGGACTCCGCAAGGTGAATGTAACTAAAGTACATCATGTCACCTGGCGTGCTAGGGAACATGACCCACCCAAATTGAAACAACAAATATGTAATTAGGTGGCGTTGAACCACCTCTTTCGTTGCGTCATTTGGGCAATGCATGAATCGTCACAGCCAGGCGTGTGGAACACCCTTACACCTCTTGGGGATAGGCTGCCCGAAGTGATGACCGACACGCGCCTTCCAGTCCTGCAACCTCGGGGGGTGGGACAACTTCAAGGCCTCGCAACGGTAGGCCGGTCATGAAGCTGACGTCCTGCAGTGTCACGGTCATCTCCCCCCACTGGAAGTGGAACCTGTGGGTCTCCAGCCGCCAACGATCAACCAGGGCGGAAATAAGGGAGGCGTCAATCAAGAGGTTATGCCTTATGTTCAGCATGCGGGCAAACGCAATCAGCCCAGACTGACGAAGCCTCCCAACATACCGGTCGTCCAGCGACCATGTCTCCCTCGGTCTCCGTGTCACCAGGGTTGGCGGCCCATCGCCACCGATCCAAGCGTGACAGCGATGTTGGGCGTCCCATGCCTCTTCAAGTAGGGGTGGTAGATTACATGTCATTGCTGCAAATAGAGAACAACTCATAATTAGCGAATTCAGTTAGGCGATAGATTACATGTCATTGCTGCAAATAGATTACATGACAGATTGGCAGTAATTATGCATGTAACAGTTGCCACCGCGCAAACTAATATACAGACCGAATAATTGTGCGACTGATATAATGTACGTGCATTATTAAGTAAGTACTTAATGCTAAAAATTACAATAACAAAAGTATTAAAAACCACGGGATTCTGAAATCGTCGGCCGCACATTCGTTTAAATAGGTAGGAAATGTAGACAACGAGTGACTCGACGGGACATGACACCACGACAATGTAACGTAAAGGAGAGAAAAAAATGAAAACCGAAGAAACCAATTTAAATTTCAGCCCCAGTGTAGTATCCTGCCGCGTCAGGGGTTGGGGCAGGTCCCTGATGAGGACATCGATCCTAAGGATGCAATCATTGCTTCGACCCACTGCACGACATCCTCTACTTCAACCACATCTTCTCCAATAGGACTTTCGGCTACTACAATGCTATATTCCCCAATTGGATCGAGCTACTTCTACTCTTACGAGCCGAACTACGTCTACATGCCATCCTACTACGTCTACATGCCCTGATGCTGCGTCACATCTTGTTTGTCAATGAGCTATGTAATGAATGGGCTGACTTGGCCCATATGGCCAATAGGGTCGGTCACCTAGGGTTTTCGGGTACTGTTCATATGACACTATTCATATGTCAACAGTACCACCGCCCCTTCCTTCCCCTCTATTTGAGATGGTCGCCCCCTCTAGTCTCTGCAGGTTTTATTAATTGAAGTTTCGCTTTACTACTTTATACTTTGTCCTCTTGTTCGGCTAGAACAACAGCAACATCGTCTTCGAAACCCCATTTATCGATACCAATTTTATTCATATTTGCAATACATCATATTGCATTTTTACCTTATTTTGCGTGCTTCTTCAGTGTATGCAGGAGTTGATCTTTGTGATCAGGTCATCCGGGTATTCGTGCACGATTGATGATGAGGACATCCCTCCTTCGGATACACGCACGACACAAGACCCTTCAGATCCGGGTGCTGAACTACACGGTCCTATGACAAGAGCTAGAGCACGTCACTTAATCGATCAGGTAAAGTCGTTTCTAGGGCTGAGTGTATTATTTGAGAACTCTATGATGCTGCCTAATGGAGATGATTTACTTGTACTAAGGAATCTAGGCCTACGACCAGTTCAAGAAGGTCTACGACCACTGCAAGAAGATCTACGACCACTACAAGAGGACCTACGACTAGTTGATTCGATTGGAGCAATCTACGACCGTAAAAGCGAGCACGAGACTCGTTGGATACAATCTACGACCAAAGATAGCATGGACTCCTCAAAACCACCCTAGGACCGGATCTTCGACGTAAATCGCAACACAAGGTGCTACGTCACCGCTTTGGAAACTAATAAGATTTTGTAAGCGTAGGTCGGAGTCCGGGTTGTGTACGCTTCATCCCACTACCGCACAACCCTAGGTCGACCTCCTCACGTTCCCTATATATATCTGAGAGCCGCCATAGTTTAGAGCGGGTTTTTCTTAGATTATTCGCCAATTGCGGTTTCGCGATTATCGGTTTGAGGAACCCCACTTGTAAACTTCATCCATATCCGTAATACAATTGATTGCATCTACCTTGTTCTTGTGAGTTGCTTCGATTGCTTGCGGGAACAATAACCTTCGTGGTAAGGTCGATCGCGTGCAAGCGTGGTCGATAACGACAGCGTGCGGGTGTAGCGAATTGTGCGGTGACGATCGCTGGTCGGAAGCCTCAAAGCGTCAACGTCCTCACGACGAACCAAATCGAACCTATCGGAAGATCGGGCGCGTGACTCATCAAGTGGTATCGAGCAAAGGTTGCCCGTTAGGTAATTTCGTTTATCCCTTTTGTTAGTTGTGTTCCTCACCTAGAGTCCGTAAAAACCGCCCTACAAAAAGTTTTAGATCGTAATTATTCCATTGTCCAAACCACTTTGTGCCTTTCGCAATTTTGTTTTTCGCCGCATTGTTGAGTTCGAGTCCATCGTCGGTGTCTTTGTTCTTTGGTTTAGAGTAGCATTCTTGGTCTCTAGTCGAAGACGTCGCCGCCGTGCCACCATCCAACACGGACGCACGACCTCCTTTTCGAGCGACACCCATTCGACCACCGCCGGGATTTACCATCTGGTCGGAATCGAACATCTACTCGGATCCGACCACCTCTTCGAACAACACCCATTCTACCATCCACTCAGGAACTACCACCTGGTCGGATTCGATCCCTTGGTCGGATTCTGTAGCCGCAACAGAACTAGCCAAGTTCAGAGAGAGAGAGAGAGTATCTTTTAATTACCTATTTACCCCTGCTCTCCGAAAAAAGTTTGTGACACAATCACCTCATCGGATCCAGAAAAGGCAACAGAAGAATTTTGGGCTTGGGTCACGTTTGCAAAAAAAAAAAAAAAGGAAGCAAAAAGTGCAAAAGAAAAGAAAAGAAGCAAAAGTGCAAAAGAAAAGAAAAGAAGCAAAAAAAAAGAAGAAGAAGAAGCAAGCCGACCACCCCTAGTTGGTCTACAACCAGTACCAGCCTTGCATCCTTTGGACTCCTTGGTATCGAGTCCGTGTTTCGATCAGTATTGTGCTAGGGCTAGGAGCACTTTTAGACCAGCAACTGTGACGAGTACTGTGGACTTTGGTTCAGCTTTGCTAATCTGATTTCATTATTGCTATTCCTTGCTACTAAACATTGCCTGACCGAGCTCCACATACTTTCGACCCTCAGATTGGATCCTCGCATTCGCCTCCGCCGTGATCGTACATCCCACCTTCGCCGAATTGACCACCTGCTGCAATTTGGTAAGAAACTCATAAGAGCTTGGTAAGACGCTTGAGAGTGTGTGATTCCACCCTCCGACCACCTAATAGTGATAGGAATAATACCTTTGTGTTGTCTTTTGTCTCCTACTAACCATGTCAAGTGAAGGATTGGATGCGCAAGAGTGTGTTTTGAGGGAAGAGCTCATGACGCTATTGGATGAACAACGCACTACCGTTAATGAGGACATCGACAGGAAGCTTCAAGCTACCACGATCACATTACAACGCTCAATCAACGATAGTATTGCAGCGCTCACTACACGCCTCGAAAGAATGGTGAACCGACCACCAAACGTTGGTCGTGTGGAACCTCAGGGAGCAGCCCATGACCATGAGTTTGATAATGATAATGAGATGCACGACCACGACGCCTTTGATGCACGACAACGAAACCGACCGAACGTCAACCGTCAAGGTATGAGAGGTAATAATGTTCAGCAACATAATGCACGTGTTAATGATGATCCATATGCCAAAGTTAAGTTCTCTATACCATCTTTGGCGGGTGCTTATGATGCTGAAATATATCTAGATTGGGAGATGACGGTAGAACAGAAATTGAATGCTCACTTAGTTCCCGAAGTGCATAGAGTTAGGCAAGCCACAAGTGAATTTAAAAACTTTGCTATCATTTGGTGGAATAGGGTATGCACCGAAGGATTAGCGCCTACTACGTGGGATGGGTTAAAGGTTGCTATGCCTAACAGATTTGTCCCACCTTCTTTTAAACGTGATTTGCGTAATAAATTGCAGCGCTTAAACCAAGGTAATAGATCCGTAGAAGAATATTATCAGGAGCTACAAATTAGCATGTTGCGTTGTGATATTATTAAGGATGAAGAAGCTGCAATGACACGTTTTTATGGAGGATTAAGACGTGAAATTCAGGACATAGTAGATTACAAAGAATACGATAGCGTCCCTAGATTGTTCCAACTTGCATGTTTGGCAGAAAAGGAATTGCAGGGGCGACAACAGAGGCCAAGGAACAACTTTGGGAGCATGTCTACACCACGACCGGTCTGGGGCAAGCCAAAACAGCCCCACCTTGATTACGATCTGCTGCCCCTCCACGAGTAGGGCGCGTTCAAAGAAGACCTCCGACCACATCACATGCACCCGAGGTAAGTAAAGTTACTAGCGTGCGAGCACCGACCAAGAGTTCTTTGTCGGTTGCTTCCACCGGTCGTACCATCGGGATTGTGTGCCATCGTTGCAAGGGAATGGGGCACGTCATGAGGGATCGCCCCGATCGTGAGCATACCTTGCCACCAAAGGCGGTGGTTATGTAAGTACTAGTGATATTGAGGACGAATATGTACTTGCGGCTAACATTACAGTGGAGGAGATGAGATAAGCAGTGTTTGTGATGATGTAGAGGAACAAGTAGCTGCCTGTTGACACCAAGTATCATGTGAGCCTTGTTATGCAACGAGTCGAGCGCACAAGTGGAGAGAGCGGAGCAAAATCAACGGCACAACTTGTTTGGCACAGATTTCGTGAAGGACAGAGCTCGCAGAGTCATCATTGATGGAGGAGTGCAACAACCTTGCAAGCTCCGAGATGGTCGAGAAGCTTGGCTTGACCACACAACCACACCCACGTCCCTACTACATCCAATGGTTCAATTCGTGTGGTAAATTAAAGGTACACAAAGTTGTGAAAGTGCAATTTTTAGCAGGTAATTACAAAGATAGTTCTGATTTTGATATCGTGCCTATGCAAGCATGCTCTTTGTTGCTCGGTAGACCTTGGATATATGACAATGATGTTTTGCACCATGGTAGAGCTAATACCTACTCATTTTCACATAAGGGTAAGAAGATTAAGTTGTTGCCTTTGACACCGGTGAGATTCGAAAGATGAAGAAGAGTGCGCTAAAATGAAAGAAACACCGATAAGCAAGATTTCAAAATCGCAAGTAGCAAAACGTGTTTTCCCACCCAAAAGGGAGAAAGTGGCGTCTAGTCCTAAGTCCGAGGGAATTAAATTGAAGGGATGTGTCATGATTGCCACTAAATCGAACTTCTTTGAAATCTGTAATAATGAGTCGCCATGCTATGCTTTGATATGCAAAAGTGCCTTATATTCGCTTGAGGACATAGCTAGCTCTTTGCCTCCTACTTTGTTGCTAACCTTTGCAGGAGTATGTGGATGTATTTTCAACTGAGGTACCCCCGGGATTACCACCTATTCGAGGAATTGAGCATCAAATTGATTTGATCCCAGGAGCGACTTTGCCAAACCGTGCTGCGTATAGGACAAACCAGAGGAGACTAAGGAAATTCAGCGACAAGTCCAAGATCTTTTGGACCGTGGGTGCGTAAGAGAAAGCCTTAGCCCTTGTCTTTGTTCAGTTCTTTTGGTTCCTAATAAAGACGGTAGTTGGCGTATGTGTGTTGATTGCAGAGCCATTAATAACATTACTATAAGGTATCGTCATCCTATCCCAAGGCTAGACGACATGCTAGATGAATTGAGTGGTTCTATTATTTTCACAAAGATTGACTTGCGGAGTGGTTACCACCAGATTAGAATGAAATTAGGAGATGAATGGAAAACTGCTTTTAAAACTAAGTTCGGATTATATGAGTGGTTAGTGATGCCTTTCGGTCTAACTAATGCACCTAGTACTTTTATGCGTTTGATGAACGAGGTTTTACGTCCTTTCATTAGAAAATTTGTGGTGGTTTACTTTGATGATATCTTGATTTATAGCAAGTCACATGAGCAACACTTAAATCATATACGTGCTGTTTTTAATGCTTTGAGAGACGCACGTTTGTTTGGTAACCTCGAGAAGTGCACCTTTTGCACCGATCGAGTTGCATTTCTTGGTTATGTTGTGACACCACAGGGCATTGAGGTGGATGAGACAAAGATTGTAGCCATCCAAAGTCGCCAACGCCTACATCTTGTGTCACAAGTGCGGAGCTTCCATGGCCTTGCTGGATTCTATCGGCGCTTTGTGCGGGATTTTAGCACCATTGCCGCACCATTGAATGAATTGACAAAGAAAGGAGTGCCTTTCCAATGGGGACCTGCACAAGAGAAGGCATTCAACTTGTTGAAAGAGAAGCTCACCCAAGCACCCCTACTCCAACTCCCTGATTTTGGTAAGACTTTTGAAATTGAATGTGATGCGGTGGGATTGGGATAGGTGGTGTATTGATTCAAGAAGGTAAACCAGTTGCATATTTCAAATGAAAAACTAAATGGGCCTAGTTTGAATTATTCCACCTATGATAAGGAGTTGTATGCTTTAGTTCGAGTGCTTCAAACTTGGCAGCACTATCTATGGCCCAAAGAATTTGTTATACATTCGGATCATGAATCGCTAAAACATATTAGAAGTCAAGCTAAACTGAATAAACGACATGCTAACTGGGTAGAATTTATTGAGTCATTCCCATATGTTATAAAGCATAAGAAAGGTAAGGATAATGTGATTGCTGATGCGCTCTCTAGACGTTATACCATGTTATCTCAACTTGACCATAAGATTTTTGGTTTGGAGGCCATTAAGAGTTTATATGTCACTGATTTGGACTTTAAGGAAGTGCTTGAACATTGTAAAGGAGGGAAGACATGGAATAACTATGTCTTTGAATGATGGTTTGGTCTATCGTGCTAACAAGCTATGCGCTCCAGCTAGCTCTGTTCGTCTTTTGTTGTTACAGAGGCACATGGAGGAGGTTTGATGGCGCATTTTGGAGCAAAGAAGGCAGAAGATGTCTGGCCACCCACTTCTTTTGGCCAAAGATGAGGCGTGATGTCGAGCGCTACGTAGCTCGCTGCACTACATGCAACAAAGCTAAGTCCCGTCTCCTTCCACATGGACTTTGTATGCCTCTTCCTATTCCTAGCGCCCCTTGGGAGGATATTTCTATGGATTTTGTTTTAGGATTGCCTAGGACAAAGAGGGGGAGAGATAGTATATTTGTAGTAGTGGATCGATTCTCTAAGATGGCACATTTTATATCTTGTCACAAGAGCGATGATGCTACAAACATAGCTGATTTGTTTTTCAGGGAAATCATTCGCTTACATGGAGTGCCCAATACTATTGTCTTGGATCGTGATGCGAAGTTTTTGAGCCACTTTTGGATATCACTTTGGAATAAATTGGGGACAAAGCTGTTGTTCTCTACTACATGCCATCCCCAAACTGATGGACAAACGGAGGTTGTCAACCGCACGTTATCCACCATGTTGCGGGCTGTTTTAAAGAAGAACTTGAAGATGTGGGAAGAGTGTTTACCGCATATTGAGTTTGCTTACAATAGGTCAGTACACTCCACCACCAAGGTAAGTCCATTTCAGGTAGTGTATAGTTTTAACCCCTGTGCTCCTATTGATTTACTACCTTTACCGACCTCTGAAAAAATTAATCTAGATGCTAAGAAGTGTGCTGCATTTATTCTCAAGTTGCATGACACCACTAAAAAGAATATAGAGCATATGACTGAAAGGTATAAGGTTGCTGGAAGTAAAGGTAGGAGAGTTGTCAAATTTGAACCAGGTGATTTAGTTTGGGTTCATTTGAGAAAGGATAGGTTTCCAGAATTAAGAAAATCAAAGTTGATGCCTAGAGATGAAGGACCGTTTAAGATAATTAAGAAGATAAATGATAATGCATATCAATTAGAATTACCTGCAGATTTTGGGGTTAGCCCCACATTTAACATTTCAGATTTGAAACCATACTTGGGAGAAGAAGATGAGCTTGAGTCGAGGACGACTCCAATTCAAGAGGGGGAGTATGATGAGGACATCCCTCCTTCGGATACACGCACGACACAAGACCCTTCAGATCCGGGTGCTGAACTACACGGTCCTATGACAAGAGCTAGAGCACGTCACTTAATCGATCAGGTAAAGTCGTTTCTAGGGCTGAGTGTATTATTTGAGAACTCTATGATGCTGCCTAATGGAGATGATTTACTTGTACTCAGGAATCTAGGCCTACGACCAGTTCAAGAAGGTCTACGACCATCGCAAGAAGATCTCGACCACTACAAGAGGACCTACGACTAGTTGATTCGATTGGAGCAATCTACGACCAGAAAAGCGAGCACGGTACTCGTTGGATACAATCTACGACCAAAGATAGCATGGACTCCTCAAAACCACCCTAGGACCAGATCTTCGACCAGAAATACGCAACACAAGGTGCTGCGTCACCGTTTTGGAAACTAATAAGATTTTGTAAACGTAACGAGGTCGGAGTCCAGGTTGTGTACGCTTCATCCCACGGCCGCACAACCCTAGGTCAACCTCCTCACATTCCCCTATATATATACAGTAGCCGCCATAGTTTAGAGGCGGGTTTTTCTTAGATTATTCTGCCAATTGCAGTTTCGCCGATTATCGGTTTGAGGAACCCTACTTGTAAACTTCATCCATATCCGCAATACAATTCAGATTGCATCTACCTTGTTCTTGTGAGTTGCTTCGATTGCTTGCAGGAACAATAACCTTCGTGGTAAGGTCGATCGCGTGCAAGCGTGGTCGATAACGACATGCGTGCGGGTGTAGCGAATTGCGAGGTGACGATCTGTTGGTCGGAAGCCTCAAAGCGTCAACGTCCTCACGACGAACCAAATCGAACCTATCGGAAGATCGGGCCGCCGTGACTCATCAATTGATAACAACTTGTCGAGCGGTTCAGCGATTGCGTGGTTTCAAGAATTCCGAGTTCGTAGCCAGGATCGTGAGAGTTGAGCGTGTTGAAAATCTAGTCAATATTGCCCGAGCCTTCTGGCGCGCAAGGATGCGAACCGAGATTGCGAGAGCGGCAACAACGAGCGATCACAGAGAGTATTCGTATCCCTTTTATGGAGTAGAGAGCCTTTCCTCCTCGATGAATAAAAAAACCGAAGAGACTAGTGCTGCAGTCATTAGTCACTAGCAATCGCCTCCATTACTCCTCCTCAAGAATAAAGAAAAATGAAGAGACTAGTAATCGCAGCCATTATCGCCATCTCGAGTCAAGCGCGTTTGATTTTGAATAGATAAAGAAAAGCGCGCCCGCATTCGACACGCTGCAGACGCGCAAGACACGCACCGCACCGCATCAAGCCGCGGCAAGACGCGGACGGCCTTACGCAAGGGCGTGGCGTGGCGAGGCGAGGCGAGGCAGCGAGCGAAGGAGCGAATGGCGAGCGCACAAGGTGAGCTCTCTCCAATTGCACAAGGGGGTTACCACATTCCACCTTTTAAAGTGGTGTAACTCCCATTCAATTCTCCATATGGGACTAATCAAATTTTCTATGTGGGCCTAGGAATTTCATTTGATTAATTGTTAAATTAAAATGGTCCAAGTCCAATTAATCCAACAATCCCACCAAAATTCAAGGCACACAAGAAATGCTCTCGATCCTATTTGTTGTTTTGATATACCGGTGTTTCGATGGAGACTGTTAAGTTGAACATCCACCTAGGAAAGAAGTTACACTCATTCACAATCAACAATGGACTATGCCTTGAATTGACAGTTTTGTGTGAACAAGTTTTACCTAATTCCTTTACTAGTACTAGGCTGCCTAAAGCATCCCCTCTGGTTGGAGCGTATAAGTCATACTCCAGGCCTATTCATGAGTATCTAGAGATCACCCAAATCTCATAGACTGTGACCAGCAGTCGAACTCATATAGGTGTGTTCCTTCTAAGATGTCCTGTAGGCCGACATCTCTGCTTTAAATAAGCCACTCGGATCACATTAAGGTAAAACCAACCCGCCATATGAATAGGAAAGAAGCGATCATTGAAGAAATGAGCCTGTAAAGGTCTCTCCTCCGACCAACCAACGACTTGTTTCATCATCCTACTTCACGGGATCTCCGATCACGTAGAACAGGTTACCACTATGGTATGACTCATGTGGGTCTCAGGCCCATCTCACTCGATGCACTATCTATCACATTACGTGATAAACCCTTTGTAAATTGGTCGGCCAGATTCTTAGCTGTCTGGACATAGTCCAGTGCTATCACTCCGGAGTTTTTCGACTTTACGGCGGACTTCAACCGCCTCTTAACATGCCTAGATGACTTCATGTTGTCCTTAGAACTGTTCACCTTGATAATTACAAATCGATTATCACAGTTCATTAGGATAGCTGTGATCGGTTTTTCAACCACGGGCAAATCCATAAGGAGTTCACGGCCACTCGGCTTCAACAAATGGCGGTATCTAATCTTCGTGAGTTACGCTTCCATTGTTGACCTCGTTAAGATGGTGCGCTTGCAAGACTTCCGAGAAACAAGACCACCTCCAAGTGTGAACACATATCCACTCGTGGCTTTTATCTCATCAAGATCGAGATCCGCTTTGAATCACTATAGCCCTCTAGTACCTTTGGGTACCCAAAGATAGTGAATGCCATAGCTCATGGTTGCCTTTATATAGCGCATCACTCTCTCAAGAGCACGCCTAATGATCATCTCCTGATTCAAACAAACCGGCTTAGCTTGCTCACAAACAAACGAGATGTCGAGCCTCGTAGCACTAGCTAAATACATCAATGAGCCAATAACAGGAGTATCTCAATTGATCCTTGTTATTCTTGGTTTTTCCTCAATAACACACTAGGATCATAAGGAGTAGAAATGAGCTTGCAAATCACTATAACCAAAGCGACTCAAGACCTTCTCCACATAATGGGATTGCACAAGTGTAACCCCACCATCACCTCCTCTCAGTAGCTTAATGTTAAGAATTACATCAGCCACTCCCAAATCTTTCATTTCAAAACTCTTGGACAGAAAGTCCTTGACCTCCTCAATCACATTGAGGTTGGTCCCAAAAATCAGTATGTCATCAACATACAAGCACAAGATCACTCCTTCTCCCCCACCATAGCGATAGTACACACATCTGTTCGGCTTCATTCACAACAAAGCTGCGAGATGTCAAAGTTATGTCGAACTTCTCATGCCATTGCTTAGGTGCTTGCTTTAGGCCATACAAAGATTTTAACAACTTGCACACCTTTCCTTCTTGACCTTCTACCACAAACCCGTCTGGCTGATCCATATAAATCTCCTCCTCCAACTCTCCATTTAGGAAAGCTGTCTTAACGTCCATTTGATGAACGAGAAGACCATGAGAAGTACCAGGCAAGTAGTACTCGAATTGTGGTCAATCGGCAACAGTGAATAAGTATCAAAGAAATCCTCGCCTTCTTTCTGAGTATAACCCTTGGCCACAAGCCTTGCCTTGTACTTTTCAATTGTACCATCAGGCCTAAGCTTTTTCTTGAAAACCCATTTACATCCTACAGGTTTACACCCATAAGGACGATCAACGATCTCCCAAGTTCCATTAGACATAATAGAATCCATCTCACTCGCGTCGCTTCCTTCCAGAGTCGTCGGAGAAGAATATGCCTCTTCAATGGTTCTTGGAGTATCATCCATGAGGTATACAATGAAATCATCACCAAAAGATTTTGCAATCCTCTGTCTCTTACTCTTTCGAGTAACTTCATTGGTATCCTCCTCAGGATTTTCCATAGGCGTTTGTTCAACATGTTCTATCGGCACAAAAGAATCAAGGGAAATTATAGGTTCTTGACTAGATGAGCTAGGTACATCACATTTCATAGGAAATTCATTCTCAAAAATGTAGCATCTCTGGACTCTATGATTGTACCAACACGCACGTCAGGTACTCCAGTTTTTATAATTAAGAACCTATAACCCACGCTGTGCATAGCATAACCAAGAAATACACAATCTACGGTTTTTGGTCCAAGTTTGCGCTTCTTTACAATTGGCACGTTAACTTTGGCCAAACATCCCAAGTCGCAAGTATGAGAGAGTCAACTTCTTCTTTTCCCATTCCTCTAATGGTGTTACTTCTTTATTCTTTGTAGGAATTCTATTCAGACATGACACGCGGTCAATATAGCCTCACTTCACCATTCCTTAGAAAGTCCGCGTTGTCTAACATGGCGTTAACCAAATCGCTTAGAGTGCGATTCTTTCTTTCGGCAACCCCGCTTGATTCGGGAGAATAGGAGGCGTCCTCTCATGAATAATTCCATGTTCCTCGCAAAATAAAGTAAACTCATTTGAAAAATACTCTCCCCACGATCGACCTTACCCGCTTGATTTTCCTCTCAAGTTGGTTTTCTACCTCGACTTTATAGATCTTAAAGAAATCAAATGCTTCATCTTTTGTTTTCAATAAATACACATAGCAAAATCTAGTGCAATCATCTATAAGCGTCATGAAATATTTCTTTCCACCTTTAGTCAATACGCCATTCATCTCGCACAAATCGGAATGAATGAGTTCTAACGGTGCTAAATTCCTCGCCTCTTTTGCTGCCTTGTGAGGCTTGCGAGGTTGTTTCGATTGAACACACGTATGGCACTTAGAACCTTTGACCAAAGTGAATTTCGGATTAAACTCATATTGGCTAAGCGCGTCATACACCCAAAGTTAACATGACAAAGTCGTGAATGCCAAACATTAGATTCATCATCATCGTTACACACATGGTTCACAACTTTATTATAGGAATCCATCAAAGAGAAACGAAACAAGCCTTCGCTCTCATAACCTTTACCAACAAATGTTCCATACTTGGACACGACACATTTATTGGACTCAAATGTAAGCCTAAAACCATCTCTACACAGTAGAGATCCGCTGACGAGATTCTTCTTTATGGAGGGGACATGCTGCACGTTCTTCAGCTGCACGGTCTTTCCCGAAGTAAACTTCAGATCGACCATACCAACACCATGAACAGCTGCATGCGATCCGTTCCCCATCAACAAGGAGCAACCTCGATGGACTGATAAGATGAAAACAAGGAAATATCAAGACACACATGAATATTAGCACGGTGTCAACCCACCACTCGTGTGATTGACAAACGAGAGAAGCTGTAGGTAAATAATTACCGCACTCGATGTTCCTCCAAAGATTACTAATTATCATGTTGGCTGACTTCTTTTGCTTATCCTTGCGGTCTGGACAATCCTTAGCCCAATGGCCAGAATCACCGCACACAAAGCAGCTGCCCTTTCCTTTGCCTTTCTTCTTAAACTCAGTATTAGCCTTAGGCTTGACAAAAGGCTTATTTTTCTTCTTATTGTGGATAGCCTGAGGGTTCTTCTTCTGCACCAAATTGGCACTAGAACCTCCTCGCAAACAACTTTCTTGCCACAGTATCTTTTGCCTCGCTTCTCTTCAACACCAAGAGTACCAATGAGATCAAGAATAATCAACTCCTGCCTCTTGTGTTTTAGAGAGGTAGCAAAATCCGACCAAGAAGGTGGTAACTTGGCGATAATACCGCCAGCCACAAACTTGTCCGGTAACTCACACTTATTATGCTCAAGCTCCTTTGCCAGCGCCTGAATCTCATGAGCTTGTTCTACTACAGAACGGTCATCGACCATCTTGTAGTCATAGAATCGCTCCATGACATCTGACTCACTTTGTCGCGTCAGGAACTCCGAACTTGGCCTCAAGTGCATCCCACATCTCTTTGCCCGTAGGCAAATGCATGTACACATCCACAATGTTATATGCCAGTATGTTGACAAGTGCACCTCGAAACAAGTTATCCGCTAAATTGAACTTGCGTTCGTCCTCAGCAGATAGAGGCTCAGCGGGCTTGCCTTGTGCAACATGAAAACATTCCATGGCAAGAAACCACGAGGATAGCACGTGCACGCCATCTCTTAAAATTGGAACCATCAAGCGAGGGTGCGGCTTAAGCGACGCAAAGAAAGCCAACTACCAAAAAGACCTATCAAGTTTTTGGATTGTTGAAAATCTAGTCAATATTCGGCATATTTTAATCCAGAAATTAAGCATATAAAACATGACAAACAAGAGCATGGGTGTTCCAACAATGGAGTATTCATATTCGCTAATGAACAGGATAACATCAGATCCTATTAACATATTCATAGCGCACAGAAACAATAACTTAAGATAAGTTCTCAGGATATACCCTCGGCGGGGCGATGTCGGTGACACCGGATGCGCCGCTACCATCGATCGACATGATGGCCTATTCGATGTAGTCGATCGAGGCGTGATGCAGGAAGATGTTCGATGCAGGAAGATGTTCGCCGTGCAGTGTCGCGAGCAGTTCACCACCAGGATGAAGACGAAGTCACGGAATGAGGAATGAGCAGTCGCGCTAATGCGCTCCCCAAAAACTTGATCGCTCGTCTACCCGAGCAGGTACTCAGACGGATGGAGTTTCGGAGGCCTACTCGCCCAGAGCCTTCTGCGCGCAAGGATCTGAACCGGAGATTGCAGAGAGCAGCAACAACGAATCCACAGAGAGTATTATCAGATTCCTTTATGGAGTAGAGAGCCTTTCCTCCTCGAATAAAGAAACCAAGAGACTAGTAATCGGTCTATTAGTCACTAGCAACCGCCTCCATTACTCCTCCTCAAGAATAAAGAAAAATGAAGAGACTAGTAATCGCAGCCATTCGCCATCTCGAGTCAAGGCGTTTGATTTTGAATAGATAAAGAAAACGCGCCAAGACTGCGACACGCCACAGACGCTACAGCAAGACACGCATCACCGCACGGCTGGCGCGGCTTGTGGCGCAAGGCGTGGCGAGGCGAGGCGAGGCGAGGCGGCGAGGCGAAGCGGCGGAGCGAGCGGCGTGGCTGTGCTCTCTCCAATTGCACAAGGGGTTACCACATTCCACCTTTTAAAGTGGTGTAACTCCCATTCAATTCTCCATATGGGACTAATCAAATTTTCTATGTGGGCCTAGGAATTTCATTTGATTAATTGTTAAATTAAAATGGTCCAAGTCCAATTAATCCAACAGAGCGACTTCTACCAAATTTATCTTCTCATCAAAAGATCAAGCCAAATCAGGACCTCCGTGGTTCATCATCCCTGTCGCGCCCGGGGCTGAGGCAGGTGACCTGCCACTTCCGGGGCCGGGGGCAGTCCCCTGCCGCGCTCGAGGACAGGGGCAGGTACACTGTGTTGAGGCTAGTTCTGCAGATTATGGCGGAAGTGGGCTAGTTTTGCAACAAAAAAAGCAGGGGGGCATAAAATGCCAAAAAATCGACAGCAACGACAAGACCTTCACCAGATGAGCATAGCGACCCTTGCTTGCCGACGACGGCCAAAAGCCGAAAGAGCACGTAGTTGGGTGCTTTTTGCCATTTAGATTATTTTAGAAATAAAATAGCAAAAGTAGGCTCCTACATTTGAATGGGCAAAAATGATCTCTCTATTATGCCATTTTGATGTGAAAGGGACGCCTACCGTGCTCTCAATCCTCGGTACGAACTTGTGCTCGCATGGTAGATGTATCATTTTTGTTGTTTCGGATACAAAAATACTAGTTTTGCTATTTTATTTTTAAAATATGCCATTTTAATCATAGACTCTGTAGTAGTCTTGGTGATGAGACGCCTCACCCTTGCACGTATCACTGATGTTTCTTGGTGAGCAGCCGGCCACCAGCCGGCCATCAATCAAGGCCAGGCAAGGTCTAGATGATGCGGGAGTAGCATAGTATAGCAAGCAAGGGCTAGGATTGGCGGTTGTTAGTGGCCACTGACAAGGAGAAAACTTTTTGGGGATCGATCCCACGTGCAGGTTGTTCTCGCAGCCGTCCGATCGTGCCCCAAGATTCGTGAGATCACGGTCGAAACAGTCTCCGTGTGGGATGCAGCTAGAGGTGGGCATTGGGCTGTGCCGTGCCTCTCCGTGTGGGATGCAGCTAGAGGTGGGCATTGGATCGTGCCGTGCCGGCACAGCCTAGGCCCGTCGTGCTTCGGGCTGCGTCGTCTGCGTGCGATTCGGCCGGTCACTCCACGTCTTGCGTCTGCCGCTGCCGCGACGCGGCTAAATCTCGATCGAGCCTGCATGGCCCAAAGCCGTCGTCTGTCGGGGCCGTCTGCGTCCGCCCAAGCCCACTTCTTAGTAACTATAGATGTCTGAGAAGATGACAACCGCCGCCTCCACCGTTCAGGAAGACAAAGACACCCATGGGCCAGATCGGGTGGCAGAAGGGAATGATTGGTTGGGCTAGGCCGGTGTGGGGGAGTGATTGGGCCAGGTTGAGGGAGGGATTGGGTAAGAACGAGAAGATTGGGCCTATTTCGTGTCGTGCCGACCCAAACACGGCCCAATCGTCTTTGTGCCGTCGTACGCCTAACGGGCGCATTCTCGAGCCCGACCGCCCGTTATTCGTGCGTCTTGCGGACCGCCCACCACGTGTTGCGCCGTGTCGTGCTTAGACCGTGCCGTTTCGACCGGTCTTCGGGCTGGTAAAAAAACACAGCCTAAGTCCTAGCCCTAGATGCATCAGCACGAGCCACTAGACAAGTTGCAACGAGAGGGATGGGGATTGACGCGTTGTTAGGGCGGTCGGCGGCGGCGGCGCAGCAATCAGGCCATTCAGCCCGCGCGCCCGCCCCCAGTAGCGAGCTCCACCATGTGTGTTCCTTCGCTTTCCAGCGCGTTCCTGACCTGTTCTTAGCCCGTTCTTCCCCTCTCCAATCCCAATCCAAACAACGCCAATTATCCTGCGCGTGACTGTAACGAATGAATATACCACCAAACGACCGAGTTTTGCACTCGACAGACGCTTAATTTAAGCACATCATATCGGGGGGAATCTCCTCATTTATATGGGGGGAAATTGCGTGAATAGACAGGCCGTGGGATCGCGAGTTCACTGATCGCCGTCGTGCGTTGCTTTCGCAGGCGTGCATAACGCCGTGGTAACACACTAACACTACTAGTAGCTCTCTGCACGTGGGCCCCGTGAGAATTATCTCAGGCACATAGGAGTAGCCTAGTACTATATCTCAAAGATTCTAGGAGTACAGTACATTGATTAGTAATCCAATTATTGATGAGCCAATGCTAGCTTCATGTCATCTCTATTACTATATATGGAGTTTCCTTGCTGCTCTCAGCTTTTGCCCGGGAGAAATCGCTGGTCACTTGGTTCTGAACTTTAATTGTGCTCTGTTTTGCCTCGTCTCGGCCGGCTCTTGTATGGGCCATAGGAGCAGCTGCAGCTTCATGCGGCATGCTCTGCTCCGCATGGACCACCTCACCGTCCGGCCGTACATCTTGCCGCCGGCGTCCGTGACTCGTTCGCGAGCCGTCTGATCGCCCGGACGATTAGAGTTTGTTTCCGCACCCGTGTCTGTGTTCCGCCAGCTAGCGCGATGCCTCCTCTCGCGCCGCACGCCGAGAAGAGCTGGTCCGGTGGCCGGCAGAGGTTGGAGGTAGTGGGGCAGCGAGGCCCGGGACAGAGGTCGGCGTCGTTCCACGGGCGCGGGGCGGAGCAGCGGCACCAGCTCCCCAAGCAGAGGCCCAAGACGCAGCCGGACCTGCTCGCCGGCGTGATGGGCAGGAGCTTCCGCTCCGCGGACGGCGCCGAACCGCCGGAGCCGGTGGGTAGGAGGACGCCCAGCAAGGTGCTGGTGAGCGTTGCGGTGCAGCGGAGCTTGTGGCCGCTGCACGTCATGACATTGGCGGAGTGGAGCGTGGCGGACCTGGTGGCGGCCGCCGTGGGGCTCTACGTCAAGGAAGGCAGGCGACCGCTGCTGCCATCCACCGACCCATCGGCCTTCGGCCTCCACTACTCCCAGTTCAGCTTGGAGAGTACGTTTCTTGCCTGCAATTCTGCATCACATCATTCTTTGGTCTTCGCTTGCTGCTCCTACTTTTTATGGCAAAATTGCATCATAGTCCATCGGTCTCTCTGCTTCCATCTTTTTTACAACCAAGTTCATCACTTCAATTTGTAGCAAATCAACTCAACTATTACTCAAGCTGGTCTCCTGCTGCAACCTGCAACCGATCAGACCATTTCACCCTAAACTCCCTCCATGTATTGAGCAACCAATGCATGTGGGCCCGTGCGTCAGCGACACCCCTATTTCTTGTGGTTCCCACCAGAGTGGCAAGTGGGTCCCAACCATCAATGACTGACGCCTTAGCTGAAAACCTCAATAACTAAGACCTATATAAGTACTGAGTAGCGGCAGGGTTTATGTACTGCAAGTAGTATAACAAATATTCAGGTAGTGAACTATTGACAAGTGTAATTTTGCCTAAGTTTCAATCCTCCACTGAGCATGTACATATTTTTTATTACTTAGGTTTGGATCAGAGGGAGAAGGTGATGGAACTGGGATCCAGGAGCTTCTTCCTGTGCCCCAAGTCTTCAGCTAATGGTCAACCTGCTCCATCTTCTTGCTCTGCTGAGGGAGCAAGCAGGGTCATGGACAGAGAGGCTCCTACGAAAGCAGGCGAAGCACCGGCTTGGTTGTGCTTCCTGCAGTTCTCGCCGATGATGTAGCGAGCTGCTACCGTTACATATACAGACTGCATATATTGTTATCCTCGTCCATTTTTCCCAGCTTGGTTTGTATTTGTAGCTCTGGCCCTGAAAAGCCGC
Organism: Hsuehochloa calcarea; assembly: GCA_036346395.1. Lineage (NCBI taxonomy): Eukaryota > Viridiplantae > Streptophyta > Magnoliopsida > Poales > Poaceae > Hsuehochloa > Hsuehochloa calcarea. The sequence continues at coordinate 25,566,005 of CM070599.1, read as the reverse complement.
TTCTGCCTTTTTAGAATTTTCGAGACTTGCGTATGGCCCGAACGAATTTCCAAATTGATTTTGCATTTGTGTGGAGACTGGCAAGTAGCAACAGGTACATACAGCTTCAGAAGATAAGACTGGTGTGTAAACAATATCTTGCTAGGTGCGAAGTGTTTTGCCTGGTCCACGCGACCACGCCAGATTTGAGGCTTTGTCGAACAATGGTGTTGGTATCTGTAACGAATTTTGGGAGCAAGTAGATGAAAAGGGCTGACCTTGTATGGATTATGCAAAGTGGGAAGGAAATCTACGTATTGGCCCTGCTTTTAGTTTTGCTTTTGACCCTCCCTTTCATGAAGAGCAGATGTGCCATCTTCAATTGCAAAATACCATCAAGCTCCATCTGTTAGATGTATATTATTATTTGTGTATTTTTTATTATATAAGGGGTTACCTACATATATATTATACATGTACTTGTATATATATAGGCTCATTGGCCTCATAATGAATACAAGTGATATTCATAACATGGTATCAGAGCAAACCTAGGGTTTGTTTGTCGAGCCACCGCTGGTTTTTCCTTCCTACCGCTGCTTGGCTTTGCCGTTTCGCTTGCCGTCCGAATTGTCGCACCTTGCGTTGGCACCGCCTTCACCACCGCCGCCTCGTCCTCCGCACGGTGCCATCCAGAATCGACCGGGATCGTGTTCCTCGATATCGCCCGGTCTCCGTCTTCCTCGGCGTCACCTCGTCTTATGCTGGTATTCCTCGCCCGACGGCGTCGCCTAAGCTTGGACCGTGCCGCCCGTCGTCACTCGCCCGAGCCGCACCCGTGCCTCCGCCCGAGCTCGGCCGTCGCCTTGGATCGCACCGTCTGTCATCACTCTCCTGAGCTCGAGCTGCACTCGCACCTCCATCCGAGCTAGGCCGCCCCTTGGTACCGCGCTGCCAGTTGTTGCTCGAGCCGCCACCGTTCGGGACGCTGCTGCTCGGTACCGAGCCGCCACTCAGGCCGCCACTCCGTCTTCCTAGGCAGTTGCCTTGCGTATGCCTTGCAATCTTCTTTCGCAGGGCGACGTTTCTTGTAGTGTGAGTCGGCCCAGCCCAAAAAAAAAAAAAGGTGAAAAAAATCACTACGTCGTTCTAACCACTGCGCCGTCTGTTAGACTTCATTGTCTTGGTCGCCACGCCATCCAGCGCCGCCTACCAATAGGCACTGTTTCCGTTCCACACTGTCTGGTGGATCTTCGATGGTCTCAATTATCGGGACTAGTTTCAGCACACGCGTTTCCACATGCGTGGTCAGTGCCTTTGGGGGTTTTTTTTACCGGCGAGTTGCCTTGCCCACCTCGCCTTGCTCCACCTGTTGAGCATGTGCTCCCGAAGACTATTTCTGAAGATGCTCGTAAGGAGACATCTGATACTTTTGAGGATGCTATGGAGACTTTTCAGACTCAGTATGTTGCCTACAAGACTTGGATTGATGAGGATGACCGTGCCTCTGCTATTTTGGTTACTAGCATGGAGGTGCAATTCACTAGGGATGTGGTTGGTTTGGCTTCAGCACAGTTGATGTGGACACATCTGCGCAACCGCTCGCCTCTGCTACCCTCTCCAGAGGCTCGTCTTAGCCTTGTTCCATCTTATCCTCTCTACTACACTCGTCATCCGCGAGTTGATGATTCTTCTAATGTGTCATCTTCTTCGGCCTCTCCTCCTCGATATGCTATTCATGATCGTCAGTCTATTTGGCCTCCTGCGCGCTTTTGTTTAGTGGCTCTTGCCGATCCGACTTCTTATCGTGATGCTGCTGTTCATCAGGAGTGGTAGCATGCGATGGTAGAGGAGACTGCTGCCCTTGAGCGTACTGGCACGTGGGATCTTGTCCCTCTTCCCGCGCGTGTTACTCCGATCACGTGCAAGTGGGTCTACAAGGTTAAGACTCGTTTTGATGGTTCTCTTGAGCGCTACAGGGCTTGTCTTATAGCACGTGGTTTTCAGTAGGAGCATGGTCGTGATTATGATGAGACATTCGCTCCTGTGGCTCACATGACCACCGTACGCACTCTTCTTGTTGTGGCTACAGGGCTCGTCAAGAATGTCTTTCTCAATGGTGAGTTGCGTGAGGAGGTTTATATACAGCCATCATCGGTGTATTCTGTTCATGAGGGTATGGTTTGTCGCCTTCACCGATGTCTTTATGGCCTCAAGCAAGCTCCTCGTGCTTGGTTTGATTGTTTCTCTTCTGTTGTCACTGCAACTAGTTTTTCTGCTAACGCTCATGATTCTGCCCTTTTTATTCACACTTCGCCTCGTTGTTGGACGCTTCTCCTTTTATATGTTGATGATATGATCATTACTAGAGATGATTCTCAGTACATCACTTTTGTCAATGAGCGTCTTAATGAGCAGTTTCTTATGTCTGATCTGGATCATCTTCGCTACTTTCTTGGGATTGATGTTATTTCTACGCCTGAAGACTTTTATCTATCCCAAGAAAAGTATATCCAGGATCTTCTTCATCGTGCTTCTCTTACGGATCAGTACAGCGCTGAGACTCTCATTGAGGTTAATGTTCATCTTCGGCCCACTGATGGTGAGTCTCTTCCTGATCCTACTCGCTATCGTCACCTTGTTGGGGGTCTTGTTTATCTGGGTGTCACTCGTCCTGACATTTCATAGGCTGTGCTATCTTGAGTCAGTTTGTTTCTGCTCCCACTCAGCTCCACTATAATCATCTTCTTCGTGTTCTACGATATTTTCGTGGAACCATCACTCGTCGTTTGTTTTTCCCTCGCTCCAGCTCTTTACAACTCTAGGCATATTCTAATGCCACTTGGGCTAGTGATCACTCTGATCACCGATCTATCTCTGCTTATCGTGTTTTTCTTGGTGATTCTCTCATTGCTTAGAAGACTAAGAAGCAGACAAATGTCTCTCGTTCGAGTGCTGAGGCTAAGTTACGAGCTTTGACTTTGTTGACTGCGGAGGTTACTTAGCTACGGTGGTTACTTGAGGATTTTGGTATTTCAGTTTCAACACCCACTTCTCTTTTGTCAGACAATACATGAGCTATTAGCATTACTACAAATCCGGTGAAGCATGAGCTTACTAAGCATATTGGTGTTGATACTTCCTACATACGGACACAGGTGCAGGATTAGATTGTTGCTCTTCAGTATATGCCTTCAGAACTTCAGTTAGCAGACTTCTTTACAAAGACACAGACCAGAGCCCAACACAGGTTCTATCTCTCTAAACTTCATGTTGTTCATCTACCATAAGTTTGAAAGGGTATTAGATGTATATTATTGCCTGTATATACAATGGAGTTGGCTACATATATATCATACATGTACTTGTATATATATTAACCCATTAACCTCATAATGAATACAAGCGATATTCATAACACAATCAACCCAAAAGGTTAACTGTCAGCACACCAAACATCCAAACAGAAGAGAAGAACAGCTGAAATCGTAGATGTACAGTTTTTCCCCCCTTTAGAGGAATCAATATCAAGCCATACAAGATTAATCTAAAAGAAAAGGGCATACAAGATAATATGTACTGGGCAGTCAGTCAGAATGTTTAATTCATGTATTTTAGCCCAGATTGACACTCGAACATACTTACATGTGTGCATCACATGCTGCCACAGCAACATTGACGAATCGCATTTGATTCTTGATTAAAACTAATGATATATAACTCTCAGCGGAACAGCATTCAACAACATTGCATCGTGCGGTAACTGATAATATTGTCAATATTGCTGCCCCACTTCAGAATTTGTTAACGGGGAAAAGAAGTGACACTTTCCCACAACCGGATTTTACATTCACAATAGCTACTGTTTCATCTGTCATCATTGAAGAAGACAGCATGATTACTGGACAGTCATCAGAGCAAGAAATGAGATAAATTTTTTTTTCCCAATACAACACTACAACTCAAACAACAATGTTACAAGTTACAACACTACATTCTGATCTGGGTACCATTGAACAACTTTATACAAAGCTACATGCCCTTCAACTAATCTACAAATCACATTACAAATAGATATTACAAAATAAATAATTTTTCTCATTGTGGAGAATTGCCACTACAACACATATTACATAACAAGCATCCCACAGACAAATCAAGGTGTGAGCCTTCTGTCTGAGGAACATGGCCCCCTCTCCCATCCAGAAAAATCCATGCAAACAAAGAACACGCATGCTGCCCCAAGAGTATAGGCATGTCCCAATGCTCTACCGTTGCTAATCCTCCCTGTAATTTAAGTAATCCTTCCTGATTGGTCAACTAAAGTACCTAGTTGATCTCCACAAATCGCTCTGGAGATGTTACCAGGCTCTAACATGTTAAAGATGACAACTGCAAGAAATGAACGTGCAAAAATCATCTTATTTACACAGCCAAAAAAGGTGCCAGGACAACTTTGTAATGACTAGTTGATGGAGAGACTAACCAGGAATATTGTTCTCCTCACAACATGTAATTGCTGTCATATCCATTCTGTTGAATCCTCTTGCTGCTAACTCCCTAAATGAGATGTGCTCAAATGGTGCATTACGGTTGCTCCTGGGAGGACAGCCATATTCACCATCTCCAGCAGTACCTTTAAGGACAACATCTGCATTGACTGGTTGACAGCACATCTAGTCAGATTTCCTCTCCCTAACAGCTGAAGTTCTCACAGAAACAAAAAAATACACATTTAACAAAGGGAAGATGTACAAGCAAGTCCATTGAACAAGCTATTAGAAGGAATAGGAAGGGGGTTGGGAGGGGATTCAATGACATACTTTCGGAAGCTCTCAGGGCAGCAGCTGTATCTGTTGTGAAAAGTGGATTTCCAATTCCAGCACCAATTCCACCAAAGATAATGACCCTTCCTTTTTCAAGATGGCGTATGGCTCGCCGCCTTATGTATGGCTCTGCAACCTCTTGCATCATCAGTGCAGTCTGGACTCGTGTCTCCACACCTATCTTTTCTAGTGACGCTTGAAGCAATACTGCATTCATCACTGATGCCATCATTCTGACAAAATTCAAATGGAGTGGTATAAATATATACACATGTAGCAGAAGTATTTCACCACACAGTATTGAATAGTACTGAAGGAAAGCTAGGATCCACAAGAACAGCATAATGCAGGCTGAATAGTTAGTAGCATGGAAACTCACATTTCATAGCAAAAGATGCAGAAAACAAGACGAAGTCATGAACACTGAGCTCCACTGGTCATTATTAAGTTAGAAATGAAATATGTGAATAACTAATTGCCTATTGAACCACATGCACTCAAACCCAAGCTACCCATTCTGAATTTCTGGTGTGCATTGAAACAATAAGATGGAGGTTGAAATGAAGAGGTTCAACATAACAGTTGGCTCTGGATTAGCTACAGCTAAGGAAAGTGCATAGTAGAGATCAGAAGCACAAAACATCGTGCCATTCTCCTAGAGAAATTAATTGGGCAGGCCGATTCTGCATCAAATTACCTAACTTAAAAAATTCATGAAAACAAGAGGATGGAATGTCTAATGAAGAGACTGAACCTGACGGTTTGCTCTGGATTGTTTAGTTGTGTAATAAATGAATCATACAGAGAAGTTCAGTGGGAATACTAAAATGTCCCGTTGATTGAAACAGTCACTTGTGGTTCTTAAGCTCGGTGACTCCTCCATTGACATTAAATACCGAATATGCCTCTAATCACTTGTGGCTTCAGAGAAATCTATGATTTTATACTGGCCCTTGACAATATAGATGACTAGTCACAAATCCATGATACATAAAAATGAGCATGTGAAGAACAATTCCAAAGTGGTTTTATTAACACCCAGATCCGACCAGTCTTTGACCAATCTGTGCACTGGAATACAACCAAGGAAATGTGCTATATATACTAATTCTTTACTAGCACAAAACACTGCACGCGGACGCGGCATTAATGTTTAAATGCTGGCAGAAGTCACAGTAAACTCAACACCACATGAATGATCATTCTTGTACTCTTTCTCTAGGGACCTTCCCAAATCTTTTTGTACGACACGCTAACATTAACTCCCATTAGCATGAAAGAGTAAAAGAAGCATGTACAGGACAAAAAAACCAATGGTAAATAAATGATTAATAAAGAAAAACAACATTAACAATGACATTGATTCCGAGAAAATTACCCAATCGGGTACGTTGAAGCTCTATCAGTGCCTGTTGCAGCAACCCAAGTGTCACCACAGAATATATTCCGAGCTCCCATGACAATTGCCACCTGATTGGGCCCAACAGAATATTAGCTTGGCACATATCGCTTGATATTTGAAAGATGCATCTCTAGAAAGGATGTATTCTATTTACCTCAACACCATGGCGACATGCCACTTGAACTTCTCTGGCAATCAGCATAATTACCTGGCAAGATCGCAAAGTCGTGTGTGAATAAATCAGGACAGCATCGAACTAGATGGACGCATAGCTAATAAATACTACCTTTGGGTCAACATTTTGAGGAGCTGCTCCAGCCAATGCAGTGCCCCCAATCTTCAGAAGCACCCTCTTCCATTTTGGATTTGAGGGAGGGGCCAATCTGGAGCCGCCAACCACGGTAGGAGGGCTAGTGGCGGAAGGAGGGTACCTGGATTGCTAAAATTTAGCTCGTCTCTCGAATCTCGATCATTAGATGCCCAAACTAATAACAAAGATGTATAAAAGAGCCACCTTTTCTGCTGCTGTTGCCGTGACTTGTCGTCGTCGGTAGCCGCCATCAGCTTGGAAGCGGCGGGCGACGGGGAGTTGCCGACGATCTGCTCCATCTTCTTGAACCAAGGCCAGTGGCTGACCGCTGAGGCGCCGGCTCCAGAGAGGCGGTGGCACTCCACCTTGTAGCGCTTCTTGAGGTTGTCGATCTTGTTCTTGCACTGCTCCACGCTCTTGCTCCCGGCGCCCTTGCCCTGCCCGTCGGTCACGGCGGCGGCGACGTCCTCCCAGTCCCTCCCCCGCAGGTTCCCCCGGTTGAGCTGCTCGAACCGCTCAGTGTACGCGTCGAGGAGGCTGCTGATGGCGCCGTCTGTCCACTCCTCCCGGTCCTTCCGGTAGTCGGACGCGCCGCCGCCCCCGCCCCCGCCGCGGCCTTTCTTCCCCCCGCCGCCGCTGCTGTTGATGTAGGAGCAGTACTCGCCCCCATCGCTGAATTCCTCCGCGTGCTCCCTCCCCCGCTTGGAGTGGTGCGCCGCCTTCCCTCGCTCGGAGCTGTGGTTGCCCTCCTCCTGGGCCGGCGCGAAGGGGCCGGAGCCAGCGCCGCCGCCCGCGGCGGTGGCGTCGGCGAAGCAGAAGGCCTGGGCCTGCTGCGGCAGCGCGGGCTGGGCGGAGGGCTGGGGAGCGGGGTGGGCGTCGTCACCGAGGAGGCTGAAGTCGTCGTCGCAGGAGGCCATGGATGGCGCTCGTGGCGGCGTTAGGGCTACGCCGCGGGCTCCGCTCCCGGCCACGGCGGCGGCGTTAGGGTGACGACGTTACCCCAGCGCTCGCGGCCTGGGGGAAGCAGGTTATGGGGATGGGGGCGGGCGCGACCCACGGAGCCGTAACGACTCCGCTCACGGCTCCGTCACCGCGGCGCATTACTGTGTTACACGTTGCAGGGGTGGGGTGGCGTGGGGTGGGGCCCGCTTCGGCGAGGGTGCCCCGGCCCCGGATACCGGAAGAAATGGAGCGGGGCCCACCGTTCGGTCCACTGGGTCTGGGATGAGTGGGCAGGCGGACTGAAGCACTGTATAATCCCCGTCCATACCGAATATAAAAGAGATAAATATGTACTGATATTATTCGTGATCGACTTTGATTCTAAAAAAAAAAAAAAAAACATAGCATATAAGATGGCGATATTTGTTCGTATATATTTGTATGTTGAGTAGTATGAGAAAAATATGTTGTTACTTCAGGATAACATATAAGTGGGTTGCTACATCTGAGTAAGCAGGAGATACTTAGTGTTTTTTTCGACATCTCAACGATTATTCTCTTCATATTCATCCTGATTGCACTCATACTGTCTAATAACTTGTATAGGGATGCAAAAGAAACAGATAATTTCCGACCGATCGAAGGCGCCGAGCGAATACGAGACAGAGAAATGGGTATCTGATATTATCCGTGTTCAATTTCGATTTCGATTAAAAAATATAAAATATGATACAGGATGAGTGATATCCATCTGTATCCGCTCCAATTGCACCCCTACTTTAAGTGTTGTAAAATTAGCAGTTTTAGCAAATATTCAGGTATAATTCCAATAGCGATAATCATAATTAAAGCATATTTCCAGCACATATAAATGACAAAAATGATATATAAATGTGTAATTTCTCCATGTCAAATAAACAGGATAATATGCTCAAAAGATAGGACTAAAAAACATACAAGATTAGTAAAATACTCATATTTAAATGTTTATTTATTTGCTCTCATATGTCAGGCTGCTCAAGATAAAATCTTGAACCACTCGCCACAAAATGTCTATACTCTTCACTAATTAAATATGACAGCAATTAATCAGATTTTGAGCTCAAAGGAATGCTTTACTAATATATCAATAATTATCTCATAAGTAATAAATAGTAACTTATACTTTCAACTATGAAATGGTCAATTATGTCATTGTGCAAAAATGATATCATTTTTAACAGCACTTAAGCCTTTTGGCTAAAAGAAGATAAAATATCCTCGATACAAAAGGAGATCACAACATTAACTATTATTGATTAACAGAGAAACAGAAGCATCAAGAAGCACAAATTAATAATGTTCAAAATGCACATAGGCAATTGAACTACTGAAATATACATAACCGAATTGCTAGAGATCAAACAACACTAATAAGCAAACAATTAGCTTAAGTCTGATCTAGCCATCATTCCATTTTGACATAAGACATTATCCTCATCGAGCAATAACCAAGCCCACAATCATTACTTGCAAAGTCTCCCAGTATTAGATGAACTACAAAATGTAATTTAACTAGCACAACACACAATGCTCAATAATGCAAAAAATTGAAATCAACTATACTCATGAATCGCGCTGACTCAGAGCCACCAAGTAGAACCGGGCAACACACATGAATCGTGCTGACTCGGAAAACCAATCACCCTGCTGTGCCGCGATAAACGGATGAGGTCATCGGAGATACAATGCCAATCCACAAACTGTGACACACCAATTTGCGAAGTCGAGGTACAGAGAATGCCGCAAAAGACCAACCGAAATGCACCAGCCGAGTGCATCAAAGAACACCAAGCACCAAAGCCATGTTCTTCTCTGCCAAATCGATCCCGAACCACCGGATTCAAACCTCAGTGGAGCAACCCCCAAAATTCCTCATCGCAATTCAGCAGTGACATGGCGCAAGGTATAGAACGGGGAGTGCTCAAGGAGGAGGAGTCCAACCTCACAGCCGACAGCGGTGCGGCGGCTCAAGACTTATTACTGAAGCTCAATTGGAGGAGAGGAAGAACACACCAACAAAAGGGAAGAACTCGCTATGATTCGGGTCAGGGGAAAGAAGAGAGGAGAGACAACATTTGAAGAGGAGGAGGAGGACCGGTTGCCGCCACCAACGGTCAGCGCGCTGTAATACTCCGGAATTGAATCGGGTAATTAGAAAATAGCTGGGAGGAGAAAAGACAATTAAATGAGTAGAAATTCCTGAAAAGAGAAGGGATTTTCCGTAAATCCTCGACAACCTGGGCCTGGACCGCAGTCCAGGAGGGGCCCATGTGGTGGCCGGCCAAAAAGGGGGGGTTCCCACCCCCCCAAACCCTAAACTCCCTACTCTCCCTCCTCCTCCCCACTTTGAGCCGCCGCCTCTCCCCACCTCTCCCTGCTGTGCGCCGCCTCGTCAGATTTGGGTACGTTATGTTCATTTTTCTGACCTGATCACCTCTAAGAAAATTGTATATATCGGTTTTATCTTTCTTTTGGTACCGAGATCACTTGATTTGGAGTCATAGTTTAGGAGTTATGGCCGTTTTGCTACGACTGTACAGGAAAGCTTACGAGATTTGACAGTCTGCATGTCTAGCCAATTTGTATTTTTTTGAAGCTGAATCGGAAGGGTCACCCAACACGAAAGTTGTAGCCATTCCAGTAAGATTTCAGGATTGATAAATAACATATTTTTTAGAGTTGTCAATCAAAAGTTATGAATTTTTTACCGTCGCTGTTTTGCTAACTGTCAGATTGCAGAGACAGAAAACTTAGAAAAACTTTACCTGAATATAAGAATTAGTAGGAGGCCGAATAAGGAGACTTGTCCAACTAGACTATTGTAGCTGGTTTTGTCATGATTCCAGAGAGTCCAAGATCACCCCATTCCGAGTTGTGTAGCAAAAGTTATGGTAGTTTTAGTACTCTGTCCAGAAAACCCGACGTGAAGTTGATGTTTTTTTAATTTGCCTGGTAGGGATATTACTTCGCCGATTCAGCAAGGCTCACCAACTATACTTAGTTGTAGAATTTAATTTTCTTTCCAGAAAGTCTAAGAACATCTTATTTGGACTCCTGTACTAATAGATATGAAGTTTTGAAGTTGATTTGCCCACCGAGGGACAGATCGGCGTTAGGAGTTTGGGGTCGGGATCGAGTTAGGAGTTTTGCAAGTCCATGGTTGTTGTTATATAGGTTGTTTTGATCCGTTCTTGTGTCTTAGCATGTGTTATAAGCGTTATTCGGTGGTGGACCGGTGCAGGGGCGGCTCATTCTGTACATCCCTCGTTCTCTCGTGGTTAAGGCAAGTCTGATGGTAGTAAATTGTGTGTGATCATTTGTTCATGTGTACATGTTATGAGTATATTATGTTAATCATGGATGCTCGAATGTTATGGACAATAATGCCCATAAATGCTAGAAGTATGCGTAAGTTTCATGTATGCATGATGATTTAAAGTATTGACCATGTGCATCATGATATCATATTAGAGGCATGGTCACGTGGTGACCAAGCATTAATTGAGGTCCGTCATGAATATGATGGACTTTTGGGTCCCCATACTTGTGGAGTATGGGCTAAGGTCCCTGTGCTAGAAGGCACAGGCATGGGTGTACATCGACGAATGCACACTCCGCAATACCGGTATATGCAAAAGAGAGAAAGAAAAGTGCATTTGAGCAGTTTGCATCGCATAAGCATGAGACATATTTCTTATTGGGTTACGTGGATGGATGTTGTTAATTCTGATTGTGTTGGATATTGTCTTACTATTTGTACTTTCTTTGAGTCTTGGACTCACTCTTGCGATGTTGTGTTTTAGGTATCTCGTTTATGACGGCATGCATGGGAGGGAGTAGGGTTGCTTTGGTTGCACTCACTACCACATATTCTTGAAAAGATAATTATCATTTAGACCGTACCTTTATAACAAGCAAACTGCTTAAGGATTAACTTTGGCTATACTTGAATGCATTGGTTTATTTGTAATAATGAGAGTGAAAAATTTTAATTATGCTTGCTTATGTTTAGCTGAGTAGATCATTTATGAATACTTCGATGAACTTTGGATGTTGAAATAGTGATAATTTTATGAGCATCTATTGGAATCTCCGGTAAACTTAGTTATACAAAGGAGGTTCTGCCAAATTTTTTGTAGTGTCTTGGATTTGTATTTGTGATATTGTTATTTTAGTAGCATCCCAGGCTCATGTTGGGCTGGGGTGTTACACGCGCATCTCGCCCGAGCCGGTAGGGTCGCCTTCCCCGAGACGACTGAGCCGCCGCCAGGCCAAAGATCAAGCACCGAGAGCCTCCCCTTCTGCAATTGGAGATAAGGTCTCATGACCTTATCCCTCTCCTCATCTCAATGACAAGAGGGCTCCTCCATTTTCTTTTCCTTTTTCTATTTATTCGTTTTCCAAAATAAGAAATTACCAAATATCTCTCAAAATATCCAATAGCCCCCACCAATTTATCAATTTAATAAAAGATGCTCAGACTTATTTAATATATATATGTTCGACGATGGGTACCTTACGGGTTTGAACCTAAAGCCTAGCAATAAGGACTACGACTCTACAGATAAAGGAGGACTTCACCTTGATTCAATGCCTTGGTGTGAAAATTTTTACCCAAGTTACATTTTGTACTATATGACTTGCCCTTTTTCCTCTCGGGTTGAGACGTTACAGTCATGTCCTTGTATCTAGCTCATGAATATTTAAGAAAGTATACCTTTATCTTCCTTTGATCGCGACCTCACGATCATACTCAAGTAGGTGAATTCTTTAAGGAATCCTGTAGGATGATTCTCGATGCTATATAGGTATCGAATTCATTAAGAGCTATTACTCAACCTCGCCATACAGAAAGAGCACTGCGGCTAATGGGACCCTTAGATGCACTCTCTAATCCCACACAGTTTGTTGTCCTAGAGCCTAGTTCACGGGATCTCCAATATACTAGGATAGGTTACCACCAATGTGGGCCTTTACATAGGTATGAGCCACATTCCCTTTGACGCTACAAAGATGACCTTCCGCACCAATCCTTTGGTGAAAGGATCTACCAAGTTCCTTTTAGACTGGATGTATTCCACAAAAATAACATCTGTCTCTCTAGCATGCCTTATCGACTTAAGTCGCCTCTTTATATGTTTTGAGGACTTCATATTATCCATCCTACTCTTCACCTTAACCAAAACAGTTTGGTTATCGTAGTAGGTTAATATAGTTGGAATTAGCTTTTCTAGCACAGGTAGGTCAGAAAGGAGTTCTCTAATCCATTCTGCCTCTATAGTCACTGAGTCTAGTACTACCAACTCAGCCTCCATGGTGGGCCGAGTAAAGATAGTATGTTTAGAAGACTTCCACAAAACGTCCCCACCTGCTAGAGCGAAAATATAGCCACTTGTAGCCCTCATATCATCCGAGTCACTAATCCAGTTAGAATCACTGAATCCTTCCGAGACTGCCGGATGGACAGAATAATGTATTCCCAAGTTGGAGGTCCCTTTTAGGTACCTAAGTACCCTCTCGAGTGCTATCCAATGATCATCTCCTGGATTGACTATATAACGACTCAATCTACTTACAACATATGAGATGTCTGGTCTCGTTGCACTAGTTAGATACATTAAGGATCCAATTATTTAAGAATATTTAAGTTGGTCTTTTCCATGTTCAGTGTTTTTATGTAGCTTAACATTTAGATCATAGGGTGTGCCTATTGACTTACAGTCCATGAATCCAAATCTAGTTAGGACCTTGCCTACATAATGGGATTGTGAAAGAATAATCACAATCTCGCCCTTTATAAGCTTGATGTTTAAGATAACATCAGCTTCACTCAGGTCTTTCATATCAAAATTATGTGAGATGAAAGACTTTGTTTTATTGATTGCATCCATGTTGGTCCTAAAAAATAATATGTCATCTACGTATAGACACATAATGATACCTTCGCCCCCACTAAAACGATAGTAGACATATTTTTCGTCTTCGTTCACACAAAAGCCGATCGAGGTTATAGTGCTATAAAATTTCTCATGTCATTGCTTGGGAGCTTGCTTTAGACCTGTTGGACCGAAAAGGCGACTAGAGGGGAGTGAATAAGAGCACGCTCACTTTTTCACAAATAATAGATTCAACACAAATTTCACTCCAATGGCTATGGAAGCTATGAAGATCAATATACCAGTACAGCGAAAGACTAGTATTGAATCCAATCTAACCCCCAAAGCAAAACAACCAAAATCAACCAAAACTCAATTTCAAAGTGTTGGACGGTCTGACCTCTATGTCAATGGTGGTCTGACCGGTCCATGGGCGGTCAGACCTCTATGTTAATGGCGGTCTGACTTCCAGCCTGATGAACAGTGAAATCATCTTGAAAAATGAAGTTGCAAATAGGTCTAACTTTTGATCTACAACTCCAAACTTGATGAAACTTGGAACACACCTTCTCTAGGATATTAGGAACCTATTCCAATCGAAGATCGTGAAGATACTTGAAAAAGTTATGATATTTTTTCGTTTGAGAGGAGGATGGTTCAAAACCAAATCAAAACGAAAACTAGATCCAAAATCTTGCTCGTGGGTGATTGATGATCAAGATAATCCTAAATGTGTTCCCACATGTCACAGCAAGCTAGATCACGTGAAGAAATCAAGCAAAAACTCGTGGATCAAAGAAAGACTCAAAATCACCAAATAGAGAGAAGGAAAGCAAAGAGATAAATCTTTGAGCAAACTTTCCTTGTATTGATTTGATATGGTTTGGGTTTACAACCACTCCATCAATGGAGGACAAAGCTCAATCTATGAGCACGAAATCAAATCAAAACTCTCTAGAACCATAACCTCCACTAATCCTCTCCCTAAGCAAACTAAGGTTTCAAACACAATGAAAGGGTTGAGGGGGTGCAGCCATCTCCCTCCTCTATTTATAGTGGAGACTTAGACCTTCTAGAAGATTTACTCAAATGGGCTCCCGTTAAGGCCCAACACAAATGGGTCACACAAGTACGCATTTTAAAGCGTCGTCTTCATCTTCTCTTGACCTAAACCGTTTCTCCTTGCGTCGTCTTGCGCCGCGGTTTAGTAAAAGCAAACAAAGTGGTATTTTAGTGATATTACCAAAATACCCCTTCTCGATCCTTCTCCGAAGACCGAGTCAAATCTTCGCGAAGCAGTTCCATGCTCCGCCACTTGTAGGTTGATCAACAGCTCTCATCATGTCGGCAAGTCTCTCCCATCCGGCTCCCACCGAAACCACCATGGCACTTGCACCGACCCCCGCACCGCTTGATCAAACAAGTCGCACCGAACTGTCCGTTCGGTCACCCTTGTCTATTCTGCACAACGCTTGAGTTCATTGATCTCATTAGGCATCGTCGATCGTTCTGGACCTCAGCTCTCCAAGCCTAGTCCTGATCATCCTCGCCGTTGACCACCAAGCAACCTGCACAACAATAGACAAGCAAATCGAATCTGGAAATAAGTTCTTCACAACTTGACCCACGTTAGTCAAAACATGCATCATACAACACATATGCACTGAAACTCATGACTTTGACCTAACAACCAAACATCGCCGCCACGAAGGACGACGAAACAAGCCAACACCGGTCAGACCTGTAACACCCCAGCCCAACACTGAGCCTAGAATGTCACCACTATACACTTTACACTAATAATTAATGACACACTATAAAATTACATCAAGAAATCATCAATAATCATAACAATGGATCACAAAAGAACATGCATAACTATGGACCAAGCGATAGTAAATAATCAAATGGAACAAAACCAAGTAAGCAAGTCAATAAAGCATCAACCAAAGAATCCGGTTTACTAAAACAAATAGTCTAGTCCAAATGATATCCTAAACATTATTCAATAACTATCATGTCCAAGTGTAAACCAAATCTTGAGTGAATATTATACTCATTTTGCTTAACCATACAATGGCGCCAAAGTTAACATAACATAAACGAGAATACCGTTGGACCGTAAAGGCGACTAGAGGGGGTGAATAGGAGCACGCCACTTTTTCACAAATAATGAACTCAATACAATTTCACTCAAAGAGCTATTAGAAAGCTATGAAGATCAATATACCAAGACAAATGGAAGACTAGTATTGAATCCAATAAAAACCCTAAGCAATGCGACAATAATCAAGAAGAATCAAAGCAACACAAGTATCGCGGTCGACGACTCAGAGTGAACCGGTCGGACCGATTGTCGGGCGGTCGGATCATTGTTATATCAAGGTCGGACCGCCCGAAACGGGTCGGATATAGCAACTACGTAACCGATCCAAATAAAGAAAACGTACTCGATGACGGTTGCAATTAGGTCTAACTTTTGATTCTCAACTCCAAACTTCACGAAACTTTGCACACACCTTCTCTATGCTATTGAGGACCTATTCCAATCGAATATTATGATAATTCTTGGAACGATCTTGAGCAATTGTCAATTGATTAACAGAAGGTCTAAAACCAGGCAAGAACGAAAACTTGATCCTAAAGCTTGTTCGTGAGAGATTGATGATCAAGATGATGCTAGATAGATTCACACATATCACAGCAAGCTAATTCACGTGAAAGAATCAATCACAAACTCGCGGATCAAAGAAAGCCCTAAAAACACGAAATTGAAAGCAAGAACGAAAAGAGACTTATCTCAAGCAAACCTTGCATAGATTGATTTCGTGATTGATGCTGGATTACATCCACACCATCATGGATCAGTGGACAATCAAGGATCACGAAATTCACCACAAACCATCAAGAGCCCTTGCCTCCACCTCAACTCCCTAAAGACAATTAGGGTTTTGAAACATAAAGGCGAGAGAGAGAGTAAACCACCATCTCCTCCTATTTATAGTGGAGGCCTAAAACTCTTAGGGTTTGACTCTCTTGGGCTCCGTTAAGGCCCACTAACAAACGGGTCACACACGCACGCAAAGCGCCGTCTTTAACTTTTGACCTAAACCGCTTCACCATGCGCCATGGATTTGCCAATAGGTCACCCTTGTCCATCTTGTGTCACGCTTGAGTCGTTGACTCCCACCCGCATCGCCGATCGCTCGACCTCAACTCTTCAAGTCTAGTCCCGATTCTCCTCGCCGCTGACCGTCGTTGACCACCAAGCAACCTCGCACAACCACGCACAAGCAAACACGTATTCGGGAACAAGTTTTTCACAACTTGACCCATGTTAGTCAAAACATGCATCATGCAAATCATATGCCATGAAACCAATGACTTTGACCTAACAAAACAACATCGCCACGGTTGGCCGACGCTCAAGTAGAAACGGTATGACCGCCTCAGTGAGTTTCGGCGGACCGCTTTGGCCGGCCGGACCGCCCTCGTGGAGCGGCTTCGGACCGCCTTGGGACTTAGCCAAATTCAACCCCCAAACCAAACCGATTATCATGGCGAATGATCATGTGATGTCCATGTGCTCTAGTCGCTCTCAATTACGGCATCCTCGAAGATCACCTAAAAACAACGAGAGAGCAAGGGTGAGTCCACGACTCAAACAAACACATCATATACAACGAACAACAATATATCAACGATAATCAATAACTTCATTATCATCACCGCACTTCCATTCACATTCTCATTTATCAATCTCAAATATCAATGCAACTCTAATCTATATGTCCACATGCACTTCTTTTAGATATCGGTATAGCATGAGTGAATGCTCGCGACAACATTCACTCTCAAGCCCGTTCCTCCATAAGGATCGGGGACCTCCTCCACTCCCGTGGAGTTGTGATCAATCATGATCACCTTCTCTTATGCAAAGATGCTTATGAATGCAAACATGCAAACTCCATCATAAACATCATATCCAACTTTTCATCATGCTCATCAACAAAGATATAAACATACCAATTATTTGTTTGCAATTAAACAGAATAAAAGCACAACAATAATGGTAATAGAAGATAAAGAAAACAGTGATCGATCATTGATCGCTGTCTACCATGCACTTGCCTTTACTAGCAATGACGCTTGCGATTTGGCTAGAAGACGGCAACAAACACGACGCCTCTCCTACATTAAATACACACATTTCAATACAAGCTACAGCATCATAAGAATAACAATCAATCGACATCGCTCCTACACGTCCCCAAATATCACACGTTACGCCGGTACCGACTAGTTACCTATAGCTGACCGGTTACTAAAAAGAGCGTAACTTTTGACTCAAAAGTCCGATCACAGCAAACCAACCCATTCTGGATTCTTTATAAAATTATCCACCTTTTCTCAGATTACGAAGACTTCTAATTAAATCATCTAACCCTCCGTAATTAGCCCGGAACACCGATCTGTCCGCTTCGGAACAGCAGACTTAATAAATTCGTAACTTTTGTTCTACTCAACCAAAATGCGTGTTCTCAGATCCTACAGAACCATTGGACAATTATCTACAGCTTTCATGTAGATCAAAAACTCTAATTAAGCCATTTACTATTTTTAATAACCGATCTACCAAAACAGCGCGAGCAGCGTAACCCTAAAACAGCGGCCTTTCGAACATCATATCTCTAATTATACTCGTCCGATTGACGAGATTAAACATGCTATAGAAAGATATCGAAATTATCTACAACTAACTAGGAGATGATATTTCCAAATTTTGCCGTTACGATACCGAATAATTTGTACAACAAAACAGCATAATAATTGAATCTATTAATCGTCTCTTGATTAGAAATTCTAAACTTCTCTAATTAACCTCGATTAAAATCTCTAATTGCTGTACAACATGCACTAAGCAACGAGCAAGAAAATACAAACCGAATATTGGCAGCGATCTTGGCGTTGCCTTGGCTCGGCGATCCACCTTGATCTGGCGCACTCAGCGCCGATCCGGTATGCTGCGGCGCATGAATCGCAGCGCGAGGCCGGCTCGATGCGATCTTGGCCTGACAAAGCGGCAAGACGCGTTGAGCACAGTGCGAGCTTCCACTCGGCGGCAAGCTGCGGCCGCAGAGGCCGGCGGCTCGGCAGTGCGAGCCTCCGGCCCCGGCAAGAAGTCGCTGTGATTACCCGGCTACTAGCGGCAGGAGGCGGCCATTGGAAGCAAAGCGACACGCTGGTGCCGAAGAAAACAAAAGGACGGCAGCAGCCGAAGGGAATCAGGCGCAGGCGGCTGGAAGAAAACGGCGCAGCGCAGCAGATGCTCGCCAGAAGCCACGCGCACAGGAGCTGGTTGGAAAAGCAGCGCCAGAAAAAGAAAATTGACGGCGGCGCACAGAAAAACAATGCCTGGCGGCTGGGGGCTTGGAAGAAAATAGGTTTAGGGTTTCTAAAAAAAAACTCCAATCTATTTATATAGTTCTCAAATTCTGAAATTCTATTTTCCCAAAACCCTTTTATTTAATTACACATAAGCTCTAAAGGCGATTTTAATTAATTATTCACTAATACCATTAAATTAATTACTCTCCGAACATTAAGACGCGAATATAAAAATTAATATTATTTTCAGGGTATCACATTCTACCCCCTTAACGAATTCGACCCGAATTCTAATCGCGTTCTACTCAAATAAAAACTCCACGGTGAAATTAAACAACAAAACAACACGTGCAGCGTGAACAACTCCGGGTATTGCTCGCGCATGCGAGACTCCAACTCCCAAGTCGCCTCTCTCTCGGACTGATGCGTCCACAGCACCTTGACGTATACCAACGTCTTGTGCCTCAGCACTCATCTCGTCACTCTTCGGTACACTCAACTGACAGAAGTCGAAGGTACGGTCTTATTTGGTGGTCAACGGCTCTAAGAAAACCTTGTAATCCTGATCTCTCAAATACTACCTTGACATCGGGTTATACAAAATGTTGTGTGCCCTGCGCATGGACACGAGACGGTCCTAACGATACACTTTCTTCCAAAAAAAAATCTCCACAACTTCCAGAAACAAACTAATGTAACTTGGGCCAAACTTCATTTTGGTACCAAACCACACAACCTGTACATAACATACTGAACTCCTGTCCTGTCTCCCAATCAACCACTTCACATTTGCAAGGAGTACCTCCTTTAACCAGGAACGCACAACCAAACTAGTTTCAACAAACTCTTTTATAAATAGAACCCAACTGAAAACGGAGGATTCTCATCGCGATCACGCGTTACCAATTCCCCATCCGAATAGTCAAATCCAAAATCAAAGATTCATCACAAAAACCTTTCCATTTTACAAATAGGCTGTTTGCAAATAAACACCTCGTAAGCCAAAAGAGAAAACATTCGAATGCCAAAATCAATCACTTTTCCTCTCCCTAAATTAGAAAGAATCACATGCCAACGTAAAGCCAACTCAAATTGTAAATGACCTCTCATCATACACAGCTCAAACAAGAATCAAGAGGGCATTTCACTGCAGGAATCAATTTTTTTTTCAATTTTTCTTTTAGGATTAAACTCTCTCAAATCATAGGATTTCAAATCATCACACTAACTCATTCCTCTTAGCTGGTAATCTCCAAGCGATGCTCAACTTTGAGAGCAACAATAGCGCCCATTTAGAGACTCTACTAACCCATAAAAGATACTATAGTCCCTCCTCTACCAAAGAAACTATTTTGACAAATGATTCCCAACATCTCAAATAAAATCTACACCCACAATCACATCACCTCAATCTTTTAGGGATAAACAACTTGAAATTCTCTACCCACACACGCTGATTTAAAACCAAAGGATTCTATCAATGATCATCATACTATTTGGAATCCACTTTCGTTCTACTACTTCTACACATGATCATTGGGCAACCAAGGTTCTATCATAAAACACATGCTCAATTTCAACAGCCAGGACTCCTAAAGTGACTTACGGTATACTTGATAGAAATCGCATATTCATTGTCTAGAATTCCCACAATCCAAACAATATCCTCAATCATTAATATCAACCATCATCACTAATCAATTGACTGCCCAAAACGATTTACTTCACTAATATTGGACCCTCAATAAACCACACCATTCAATTTCACCTTCATAACCTTGCAAAGTATACCATCACAATATCCCAACTATTCGATAATTCCAATACTCCACCATCATGAACAAATATTCTTGGATCACTATTCACTATAGGTTCTACTAATTGTAACAATATAATCAGTTTTGTCCCAACGACCATAATTCCTTTTAGATCCAATTCTCTATGAGATTTATATCATGTAATGAATTCATCCTCTAATGTTCCTCAATTAACTTGCAACCCAGGGTCTCACCACATCATATACTTGACCACTATTAACCAGTTCCCAATATACACTCTTTAAGGTTTTGTAAAACAAATCGGCTATTCCTTTCTCAAAAGAAGAGACAAATAAAAAGATTTTTTTTTTTTTAAGACCAAATCACATTAATCACTTAAGAACCAATAAAGCTTTCAGACTCGTCACTTGCTCAACCCAATTTCATCTACCAAATAAATCATGAACTCCAAAAGTTCATGAATTCAAAACTCCAAACCTTTCATTTAAACGATATTACGAAAGGCGATCAAATTACATTAAAAGAATCATCACCACACGAAGCCACAATCCCTTACAGACAATCTTACTATCATTAAGAATAATACACTCTTCACATGATTCAATATCGTCACATCTTCCATTAATAAGCCCCGAAAAATTCACCAAATTGTTCCGTACTACTTTACCATCACATCTTCAAGATGAGTTTATACCAAAACCATACAACCTCACTACAACAACTACTTTATATTAGAAGGGATCCACTACACAAATTAAAAGATTTTATCAAAACCCTTTCATCACGGATATGCTATTGTCTGACTATTCCACAACTGTCTAGGTATAAGCCACCTATTAAATCACACCAGCTCAACTCTTAGTGATGCTCGACACCAAACTTTAACACTCAGCAATTGCACTCCAACCATTGTTGTTATCAACTAGCTTTCTTATGATGTCTAGCTGCTACCTATTTTCATTTGCGAATCACTTGAATATTTACCAACACATATCCAGTTGTTCCTCCTCACATTTAGTTTTCAACAAAATCACCCTAAATCTTCAAAAGTCAAAATCTTCTCTCGATCAAAAGTCTCAACAACACTATAATCAAATTCATCGTGTCATTCTATAAAGAAGAACTATCCAGAACTCCTCCTGTAAATTCTAGATCCACTGGTATTCAATCCATTCAACCTTTTGTACACAATTCCAATAATTAATCATACTAAGGTATATGTAAAGCCATCAACCAAATATGATCACCAAGTGTCTACGGTAAGGATAACACCACAAATAATATCTATTAAAGCAATAACCTAGCATCTCCTCAAGTTTCCCTTTACCCACAATTAGATTAATCCATTGGTACCAAATCCAATAAATCCAACAATCTAATCAATTTTAATGTCCAAGCCGGTTCATCAACGTTCCATACTTCTTAATAACTCTTATGACTCCACTTAGGTATGGGCATACTCTTAGTCACTACTCAACTCGTAATTACTCTATGACAATATCAAATTAATCAAGTTCAATTCTAAGGCTTTGGGTTAAGACCAATCAGGCATCCCGCTACAGATCCGACCTGATACTCATACCTTATCAATGAACTTCTATGTTTACCACCTCTAGCTTAAACATAACAAGTCAACACAAAAGGATTTTAACTCTTTTCAGAAAAAAAAATAGGCATTAAACTTCAGCACTCGAAATAATCCAAAAGAAATACATAAAGCCAAAGTTTTATTTTCCAATAGGAAGGGCGGAACTCCCACGAACAGATCAATCTTGTTGTTAACCGATGTTCACACAAAGCAACAATAGATCAACGGTCATGAGAACAAGTAATGGCTTTATGGAACCAAAGGAGACCAATGAAATATCACCCGCTGTATTGTAAACACTTTCTCAAGAAAAATTCATCAACCGCAACTATAACCAGAATGGCCCAAAATTCAAGCTCAAGGAAGAGAACAACTTTTATAAAGAAACTCACACACAATACCTATAACTACTGTAATCAAAGTAGCTACCTCTCTACTCCCATACCACGAATGGTGGTGTAACCTGGTAAAACCCAGGGCCACAACCACGATCTCAACTGCCTCAGGAGGGGGCCCCACAGAACCACGCCCGCGGCCCCGACCTCCACGACCGTGGCCACCACGACCACGTCATCTATCCCTCGACATAGCTATCAATCACAATCAACATTATATAATGAGTTCAAAGCTCAAAATAAACTCATCCATCAATGAACAACATAACGGAAGCGTAAAAACTATACTCGTACCTCTCTCTAACCTACTGTGCACTAGTGTGTCAAATTTTAGGTTAGTTAACCATTAGCAAATTTTAGTTGATTTACTAAGCTAAAACAAATTTTAACAATTTTAGTTTGCCTAAGTTGTTAATCTATTCACCACGGACCTAAAGCCCGCTCTGATACCAACTGTAACACCCCAGCCCAACACTGAGCCTAGAATGTCACCACTATACACTTTACACTAATAATTAATGACACACTATAAAATTACATCAAGAAATCATCAATAATCATAACAATGGATCACAAAAGAACATGCATAACTATGGACCAAAGCGATAGTAAATAATCAAATGGAACAAAACCAAGTAAATAAATCCAATAAAGCATCAACCAAAGAATCCAGTTTACTAAAACAAATAGTCTAGTCCAAATGATATCCTAAACATTATTCAATAACTATCATGTCCAAGTGTAAACCAAATACTGAGTGAATGATTATCATGGCGAATGATCATGTGATGTCCATGTGCTCTAGTCGCTCTCAATTACGGCATCCTCGAAGATCACCTAAAAACAACAGTAGAGCAAGGGTGAGTCCACGACTCAGCAAACACATCATATACAATGAACAACAATATATCAACAGTAATCAATAACTTCATTATCATCACCTGCACTTCCATTCACATTCTCATTTATCAATCTCAAATATCAATGCAACTCTAATCTATATGTCCACATGCACTTCTTTTCGCGTATACCGGTATAGCATGAGTGAATGCTCGCGACAACATTCACTCTCAAGCCCGTTCCTCCATAAGGATCGGGGACCTCCTCCACTCCCGTGGAGTTGTGATCAATCATGATCACCTTCTCTTATGCAAAGATGCTTATGAATGCAAACATGCAAACTCCATCATAAACATCATATCCAACTTTTCATCATGCTCATCAACAAAGATATAAACATACCAATTATTTGTTTGCAATTAAACAGAATAAAAGCACAACAATAATGGTAATAGAAGATAAAGAAAACAGTGATCGATCATTGATCGCTGTCTACCATGCACTTGCCTTTACTAGCAGCGACGCACGATTTGGCTAGAAGACGGCAACAAACACGACGCCTCTCCTACATTAAATACACACATTTCAATACAAGCTACAGCATCATAAGAATAACAATCAATCGACATCGCTCCTACACGTCCCCAAATATCACACGTTACGCCGGTACCGACTAGTTACCTATAGCTGACCGGTTACTAAAAAGAGCGTAACTTTTGACTCAAAAGTCCGATCACAGCAAACCAACCCATTCTGGATTCTTTATAAAATTATCCACCTTTTCTCAGATTACGAAGACTTCTAATTAAATCATCTAACCCTCCGTAATTAGCCCGGAACACCGATCTGTCCGCTTCGGAACAGCAGACTTAATAAATTCGTAACTTTTGTTCTACTCAACCAAAATGCGTGTTCTCAGATCCTACAGAACCATTGGACAATTATCTACAGCTTTCATGTAGATCAAAAACTCTAATTAAGCCATTTACTATTTTTAATAACCGATCTACCAAAACAGCGCGAGCAGCGTAACCCTAAAAACAGCGGCCTTTCGAACATCATATCTCTAATTATACTCGTCCGATTGACGAGATTAAACATGCTATAGAAAGATATCGAAATTATCTACAACTAACTAGGAGATGATATTTCCAAATTTTGCGTTCACGATACCCGAATAATTTGTACAACAAAACAGCATAATAATTGAATCTATTAATCGTCTCTTGATTAGAAATTCTAAACTTCTCTAATTAACCTCGATTAAAATCTCTAATTGCTGTACAACATGCACTAAGCAACGAGCAAGAAAATACAAACCGAATATTGGCAGTTAGTCTTGGCGTTGCCTTCGGCTCGGCGATCCACGCAGCAGATCTGGCGCACTCAGCGGCGATAGCCGGTCCGGCGTGGCGCAGCAGATCGCAGCGCAGGGCCCGGCTCGATGAGCGATCTTGGCCGCGGCGGCAAGACGCGCGTTGAGCAGTGCGAGCTTCCACTCGGCGGCAAGCGCAAAGACGCAGAGGCCGAGGCGGCTCAGCAGTCTGAGCCTCCGCCAAGCCAGCCAAGAAGTCGCGCGATTACCGGCTACTAGCGGCAGGAGGCGGCCATTGGAAGCAAAGCGACACTGCTTGGTGGAAGAAAACAAAAGGACGGCAGCAAATAGAAGGAATCAGCGCAGCGAGTGGAAGAAAAATGTAATGCAGCAGATGCTCGCCGAAGCCACGCGCACTGAGTGGTTGGAAAAGCGCGAGAAAAAAGAAAATTGTACGCATACAGGAAAAACAATGCACAGCGGTGGGGCTTGGAAGAAAATAGGTTTAGGGTTTCTAAAAAAAAAACTCCAATCTATTTATATAGTTCTCAAATTCTGAAATTCTATTTTCCCAAAACCCTTTTATTTAATTACACATAAGCTCTAAAGGCGATTTTAATTAATTATTCACTAATACCATTAAATTAATTACTCTCCGAACATTAAGACGCGAATATAAAAATTAATATTATTTTCAGGGTATCACAAGACCGCCACCATGGCCGGTCTGACCACCCCCCTGGCCGGTCTGACCGCCACCTATTGGCTGGTCTGACCGCCCAGCTGGGACTTAGCCAAATTTCCTCCCTAGAAATTCGAAACCTATTGGAATTTTCAAACCAATAGAACTTTTGACTGGAGACTCTAAAAATTATGAGACCAAGTGCAATAGAATCTCCTCTCTTGCCTACAACCTCTATTTTTGGCCCATCCCAAAAATCCTCTTTTATATTGGCCGGTCCGACCGCCGCCCATGGCCGGTCGGACCGCCATCTAACGTCGACCGCCGAGGTGGCCGTCGGACCACCCCTCGCTGTCGACCGCCGCTGGGCTAGTCGAGACCGCCTAAGGCCCGACAAAGATCGCAACTTTACCGAAAACGCATGATTCGATAAACCTTCAACGCCATTGCCAATTGTAACTTCATCCTAAGATCATGAGCATATCCCCATGATATCCACAAGACCATACAAGGATTTAATCAATCGACATGCTTTCTTCTCTTGCCCTTCAACCACAAAACCATCGGGTTGTTGCATATAAATCTCCTCATCTAACTCTCCATTTAGGAAAATGGTCTTTACATCCATTTGGTGTACTTGGAGTTTGTATGCGGCAGCTAGTGCTAAAAGCACCCAAGTTGTGGGTAAATGAGCCATAGGAGAGTATGTGTCAAAATAGTCTCCACTCTCTTTTTGCGTGAAACCCTTAGCCACTAAACGAGCCTTGTACTTTTCTATATTACCATCATATCTACGTTTTCTTTTAAAGATCCATTTATAGCCCATTGGCTTTTATCCAGATGGAAGGTATGTAACCTCCCACGTTCGATTAGTTATGACGAAATCCATCTCTCTACGGACTGCCTCCTCCCATTAATCCACATATGGAGATGCGTATGCCCTGAAAGGGTTCGTGGTTTATCATCCACGACATAGGTGACATAATCATTGCCACGATACTTTTCAGTCACCTGACTCTTACTCCTCCTCAACTCCAATTCTAGAGCGGTGTTATCCACACTAGGAAGAATAGAGTGTTCATCTGAACTATTTGGGTCAATGACTTCATTTGGTCTCATAGGGAACAAATGTTCAAAGAACGTCACATCACGAGATTCCATCATTACATTTGTAGCGATGTTACTCGCCTCGGATTTGACCACTAGAAATCTATAAGTCATGATATTTTTAGCATACCCTAGAAAGACACAATCAATAGTCTTATGACCAAATTTTCTTTTCTCTGATAATAGCACATGCACTTTTGCAAGGCATCCCCGAGTTCGAAGAAATGGTAAGTTATGTTTTTCCCATTCCATCCTTCATAAGGTGTTTCCTCCTGATTGCGAGGCGGAACCCTATTGAGAACATAATTAGTTGTGAGAATTGCTTCACCCCACCAATATTCCGATATACCAGAATTTTGTAGGATGGCGTTAAACAAGTCACAAAGGATCCGTTCTTCTTTTCGGCTATTCCATTTGATTGGGGTAAGTATGGTGGAGTAATATCATGAATTATTCCACTTTCTTCACAGAACTGAGAGAATTCATTTGAGACGTATTCACTGCCTCAATCGCCTTAACTGTTGATTTTTATTTTCTAGTTGATTTTCCACTTTGGCTTTAAAGATTCTAAAGTGTTATAGTATTTCATCTTTCGACTTAAGTAAGTAAATATATCAATACTTAGTCGCATCATCTATGAGAGTTAGAAAATAACATTTGCCACCTTTAGTTAATATTTCATTCATCTCACAAAGATCAGAATGGATTAGTTCAAGTGGAGAGGTGTTTCACCCTTCAATGCTATGAAAAGGTTTTTGGAGTTGCTTTGCTTGCACACACATTTCACACTTAGAGCCCTTCTGATAATTATAACTTAAAATTATACTCATTTTGCTTAACCATACAATGGCTTCAAAGTTAACATAACATAAACGAGAATGCCAAACATCATGAATTTATTGCAATGAGAAACATTAAAAATGTTTACATTATTGAAGTCAAGAATAGATAAGTAGAACATGCCTCCGCTATCATAGCCTTTGCATATAAAATTATCAAAATTGATCAACACGACCTTATTGGACTCAAACACAAGCTTATTCCTTGCCTACACAGCATAGACCCACTCATCAGATTGTGAGTCATGACAAGCACGTACAACACGTCCTTGAGGATGAATGTTTTGCCTGAAGTGAGCTTCAAGCAAACCTGTCCAATCCCACGTACTGTAGTAGCAGTTATGTTCCCCATCAGGACAAATCCACCACTTTCACCCTGAAATGAAGATAAACAAGATTTGATCAGCACATATATGTCTAGTAGCATCTGTATCAATCCACCAATCAATAGATGGATTTGTCGTAAAGGCCTGAGGTACATACCCTTCGGAACTGGAACTAGCCAGTACGACATTCACTTCAGCCTTACGGCCTTTATGCTGACCAGGAGAAGGATCATTGCGTCTACGATTGCGACAATGGTTGGCTTTATGACCAACCGCTCCACAAATAAAGCTAGTAATTTCCTCATTCTTCTTTATTTTCTTTCCTTGGAGCTTGTTCTAGGGATGATTCTTGAACTTCTGTTTCCCAAAACCTTCAGCACTCTTGACCTTCACCTGATGAGCCTGAACTTGAGTCTTTGTTGTACTGTCACTGGCTCTTGCACACTCTTCGATATTAATAGCAGTTGACAGCTCATTGAGAGTTAAACACTCCTTTATATGTCTACGAGCGGTCACCAAGTTACGCCATGGGTGCGGTAAATTAGCTAGGATAACATTTACTTGGAACTTCTCTGGTAAGATGCAGTCGTACTAACTTAAGTCATGTACATAGAGTTGTAGCTCATGGAGCTACTCCATCATGACCGCACCTTAACCATCTTAAAATTCAAATAGGTAGTAGTTATGAATGACTCATTCACATTATCCCCATTCAGAATATATTTCTCATCAAGGTCATCCCAGAGTTGCTTAGCATCTTTGTAGTTAACATACACATCGAATAGCCAGTTGGATAGGATGGCTAACAAACGAGCTAAGACTGAATTGTTCGCATCCTCCCGCCGCGTCATAGCTGTGGTTTCCGATAGAAACATTGGAGGATTTGAAATAACCCAAAAAAGTTCAAGGTCAGTCGGTCATAGCTTTGTTTTAGACTGTCAACGTTTAAAGTTAGAACAATAAAATACTTCTAGTTTAACGACATTAAACGAAAAGGCCATTTATCTAAATATTGGTTTTCTGAATTGTTGTAAAATTAGCGGTTTTAGCAAATGTTCATATATATTTCTAGCAACAAAAATCATAATTAAAGCATATTTCTAGTAGCATATAAATGACAAAAATAACATAAAAACATGTAATTTCTTCATGTCAAAAAACAAGATAATATGCTCAAAAGATAGGACTAAAAAATACAAAATCAGCATAATGCTTAGATTTAAATATTTGTTAATTTGCTCTGAGATGTTGGGCTGCTCAAGATGAAATCTTAGCCTCCTCGCCACTAATGTCAATACTCTTTACTAATTAGATATGACAGTTATTAATCAGATTTTGAGCTCAAAGGAATGCTTTACTACTATGTCAATAATTATCTCATAAGCAATAAACAATAACTTATACTTTTAGCCAACAAATGATCAATTATGTCACTATATGTCGACGATCAAATCGCCGATCTTATGAAAATATATAGAAATAGAGGAAAATGATGCGTATCTCCTAGAAGGGAATGGGGTCGCTCTTTATTACTATGAACTAGTTGTTTACAAGGAATACCTAGGATCAGGCAAATGACTAATCCTAGTTACCCTGAGTATGATGTTGGCTATGCTACTGAAATAGACCAAAAGTATGAATCTAATGCCAGTAGTCTCCTGTCTTTCCCTTCGTCTCCCTCCTCCTCCCATGCTCCATCTTTAAATAGCTTCCGAAGTGGTGGCAGTTGTTTTGGAGAAGACGCCTGTGCGAAGCGTTGCATCTGGTCGAAGGGAGGTGGCAGTTGATTAAAGTATCAACTGTTGTGTGGTTGAATGTCGGTGAGACATTTAACCATTATTCAGTATCTTAGGATTATGTAACGTCGCGTGGTACAGAGTACACAACACGTGTTACATTCATCACACAGTAAAGGATATACCTGGATTTGGATCTACATAATAGTTCAAAGCTTTACGAGAAGTTTAACTGGTCGGGGACTAGGTACGGGACCTTGTCCGACTAGGGTATTTATTATGTAACCTCTGGAATCCTTACGACCAGTGGGGTCGTTAGCCTTAGGGGTTACGAGCATGAAGACGTATGGTCTCTCTTTATGTATTAAAGTTAATACATAGGGGTTTTAATCCTCGTCAGCTAACCCCCGAACTTTAAATGAATGGGTTGTGTGTAAACACTTTCTTCCTATGAAATCGTATCGGGCAGACCCTCCATTAAATATCGTGACATTGAAGTGGTATGTATTCATTTTAAAGTTGAGAAACTGCCTTGGGACTTGAGAAGCTTTTCTATCCGTTGATCAAAAAGATTTTGTCCTTTGGACTTCTCTTAACTTTCAGATGCGGTTAGAGAATTGCGGCTATAAAACCCCTTTGCACTGGGTGTTTAGGGTTTTCACACCTTCTGTTTCCTCTTCTAAAAGGAAAAGTTGCCTCCAACCACCTGTGACTTCTTCATCAAAAGAATCCACCATATCGGATCTCATCATCAACTGGTCGTTTTCTTATCTGAGTGAGAAGAAGCTAGAAAGTCTGGAGAAGATTGGGTTGCACCCGACAGGAATCTGATTTCTTGGAGATCAGCTATCAGGGAGCATTCTCCGAGTGCTGAAGACAGAGAAATTCATGTTTTCCTCGCATTCATCGAATGCGGTTTTAGGCTCCCAGTTCACTCCTTCTTTTCCCAAGTTTTGGAGTATTATGGAGTGGAACTGGTTAATCTGGCCCCTAATGCCATTGCCAATCTTAGTATCTTCGTCTACCTCTGCGAAGCGTACTTAGGGATCCCCGCAACCATGGATCTCCTCAAGTACTACTACAGAGTGGCAAATACGAAGAAAACAACCGGTACACCGGAGAGT
The DNA here is from genome assembly GCA_036346395.1 of Hsuehochloa calcarea. Classification (NCBI taxonomy): domain Eukaryota; kingdom Viridiplantae; phylum Streptophyta; class Magnoliopsida; order Poales; family Poaceae; genus Hsuehochloa; species Hsuehochloa calcarea. The sequence continues at coordinate 25,535,510 of CM070599.1, read as the reverse complement.
GCACCTTGCACCTCCACGACGGAAAAGCTGATGAGTACATTCCTATGTACTCAAAATCTCCATGATCGTCATGGAAGAAAAGATGATTTTATATGAAGATCAAGCAGCAAGACGACCTTTACTATAGCGGTAAAAAGACGATCGAAAATCTGCGATGGCGCTCCTCCTCAAAGAAGGAGGGAAAAATAGGGAGATGGGTTGAAGCCATCCATCCCCTTAATGTCAGTGGTTTAACCTCTTGGCATGTGGTGATGGACTTTTTCATGCGCCGGATTAATCCCATGAAGGCCAGAGCTCATGCGATGCTCTGGTATATTGGTCGTGACAATGCGACCAAGGACTCCAAAGAATGTAAATTCAAATGGATTCCGACCAGTTTGCTTTACTAGTTGATTACTTTTATAATCCTAAAGTCTCTCATTCATTGTTACAGCCTTATCTCCTGATGAGATCAAAAGCCGGATCAAGATGATCTAAACCGGAGTGCCTGGCGAAAAGGCTGGCTTCTCCCTGATCATAGCGGTTGTTACCGAAAAAGAGAGGGCTGAGAGACTGAGGGTAAAAATATCAACTACTTTTTATCTTTCCAATATTTTTCGATCGGTTTTACCTAAAACCCTCTTTGATATGTAGTCGGTCGGGCTTATGATCAATGAGGCCACTTAAACATGTGAGCCTATTGACGATCCAACCATTCCTACGATCACTCAAGATAGTGGTCTCGTAGAGATATGTAACCGAAAAATATTTATTGTCAGATGAAGCATGTTCTCGCCTGACTAACTTTGTTTGTTGATCGAGGCGGTAATCATTGAGTCCCATGTAGTCACTCAAGACTTGCCAGTTGCTATTGAAGCAACTATTTTGGAGACCAACAAGTCTACACCCTCCGATCCAACGATCAGGAGCTTTATTCTTGACCAACTGGTCGAGAATACTACTTCTGATCTACTGTTGGAGAATATCAAGTGTACAACCAACCCTACCAGTTCAAAACTGGTGAAATCGGTTGAAAAGAAGAGGAAGGCGAGTGCTGCGGATTTTAAACTGGCGCGCTTCAAGGTCGAGACTAAAAAATTGACTAGGTATGCAAAAATGAAGTAGTCATATGAGTGCATACCTTATATGTCTTTGGTGACCTGGAACTCCTGAATTTTCTCTCTTTATTTTGTGTAGATCTTCTGGTGTTTCGGTCGTTTCTGATCAGGATATACTAGAAGATCAAGTGGTCGAAGAAGTCCTCGACCGGAACTTCCCTCAGGTTAGAGTTCCTGGAGAGAAAGTGGTCCTGGAAGCCCCCGAGTTGGCTTCAGGGGTAGAATTTATTCCGGATCCTATGGTGATCATAACTCCGTCAGCGGAGGTAGAAATCCCCAAGATCCTCAACAGGTTCCGACTCTTGTAAATAGAACGGAATTTTGAAATGAATGAATATAATCTTCATAATCTTAAGCATATGAGTCGCTAGACGACCAGAATATCGGTATAGACATATAAACAACATCACTCGTCATGAGAAATTAAAGGAATGACTTATTTCTTTTATTAAAAATAATGGAAATGAAATGAAATTTAAACAAAGAACTTAAGCAATTGATCAATGTTCCAAGAATTAGACAAAACCCTTCCATGAGACATGGCTAATCGTACCGAGCCCGGTCGGGTGACTTCGACCACAGTGTATGGACCTTCCCACTTGGGAGAAAGTTTGTTGCGATTTGCTTGGTTACGAATTTTCTAAGAACGGATCACCTCTGACTAAATTCTGCGAGGTTGCAGCTTACAACTGTGGTACCTTCGCATGACTTGTTGATAGATCGTCGAACGTATTAAGGCTTGGTTTCGTCGTTCTTCAAGGAAATTGAGATCAAGTCGTCGTTCATCTTGATCGTTTACATTGAAACAATCAGTTCGAGCATAGCCAAGTTTTAGTCTTGGAGGAAGCATGGCTTCAGCGCGATAAACTAAGAAGAATGGTGTTTCACCGGTCGCACGACTCGTCGTGGTTCAAACGACCCATAGAACAGAAGGAAGTTCTTGAACCCAAGCTCCTGACTGTTTTACCAACTGGTCGAATACTTAGGGTTTGATCCCTAGCATTATGATACCATTGGCACGCTCAACCGCTCCATTGCTCTGTGGGTGAGCAACAGAAGTGAAATGAACTTTGATACCAAGTTCATCGCAGAATTCCTAGAAATTACCGCTTGAAAACTTGGTACCGTTGTCTGTGATTGTACGACTGGGTACACCAAATCGTGTGATCACATTTCTTATGAGAAATCTCTTAGCGGCCTTAGTTGTGTTTTAACAACTGGCTCGGCCTCGACCCATTTTGTAAACATGTCAATCATGACGAAAAGGAATTCGAAGCCCCCGGGTGCTCTTGGGAAAGGTCCCACAATGTCTAGTCCCCAGGTTGCAAAAGGCCAAGAAAGATGAATTATTTACAAAACTTGTGCCGGCTGATGTACTTATCGGCTATGAAACTGACATTATATACACTTCATCACGAGCTCTTTTGCATCATGAAGGGCAGTTGGCTAGTAGTATCCTTGCCTGAAGGCTCTATCGACCAGTATTATGTAGGAATGATGTGCTCCACAGACTCCTCCATGAATTTCGATTAGCAATTTAATGACATCCGATTGAGATATGCATCTCATCAACACTCCATGAGATCCTCGTTTATACAAGGTACGTTCAATTAGAGTGTATGATTTAGCTTTTCGAGCTATACGATCAGCATCTACATCATCTTTAGGAATTTTGCCATGCTAAAGATAATGGTAGATCAATGTCATCTAATATCTACCCTGATCGTCACCGATCTGTGGAGCATCTATGTTATCAGAATCAATTTATACGACCTGATGTGAAACATTTATATCCTCGGAATGCTCGACCACCGAGGGTGAATCGAGTTGCTCGAGAAAAACTCCGGGTAGGACGGTTGACCTGGTGGAGGCCATCCGTGCCAACTAGTCTACTAGAAAGTTTTTCTTTCTAGGAATATGTTGGATATGAAAACCGAAGAAGTGCTTTTCGAGTTTCCATACTTCCGCTAGATAAGATGGCATCTTGGTACTTGAGCATTGATACTCTTTCTCCACTTGATTCGCTACTAGTTGAGAATCGTCTTTCACTAGTAATTTGTGATCCCGAGCGAACGAGCTGCTCGAAGTCCTGCCAGTAAACCTTCATATTCTGCTACATTGTTCGTAGCAGGAAAGTTAAACTGGATGGCATACTTGATGAGTTCGCCAGTAGGGGATATCAAGACGACTCCAGCCTCCGATCCTTTGAGCGTCAAGGAACCGTCAAAGTACATTGTCCACTCATCGTGGTGTTCGTACTCGGGTTCTTGCTTGGGTTCAGGGTTTGTCCATTCGGCAATGAATTCTACTATTACCTGAGACTTTATTGCTGTTTGTGAGATAAAATGGAGGTCAAACGTCCCTAGTTCAATAGCTTATTTTTCTATTCGTCCTGACGATTCCCTATTTTCAAGGACTTGACCAAGGGGATATCCGGTAGGTACGACCACTTTATGGGTCTGAAAGTAATAACTTAGTTTCCTTGAAGCCATAAGGAGACCATATAGCAGCTTTTGTACATGTGGGTATCTTTCCTTTGGTACATGTAAGACTTCGCTCACGTAATATACTGATCGTTGAATGTTTTCACGTTCTACTACCAGTACACCAGTGACAGCTTGTGGCGTTGCATCCACGTAAATCAGCAATGGTTCTCTCGGTCTGGAAGAGACTAAGACCGGGGTACTTGTAAAGTACTCTTTAAGTTTTTCAAAAGCATCGTTTGCTTCCTTAGTCCATTCGAAACTTCCATACTTCCGAAGAATTTTAAAGAAAGGTAATCCTTTTCACCTAACCTTGCTATGAAGGTGGAAGGCGCATCTGATCGATGGCCGCTATTTTTGCTGTATTTGCTTCGATACCTCTAGCCAAAACTAGGTAACCGAGAAATTTTCTAGCGGAAATTCCGAACACACATTTTTTCGGATTTAACTTGAGGTTTTGCCTTCTCAAGTTATTGAAAGTCTCTTGTATGTCGAGAATGTGATCGCCAGCGTTGATGCTCTTCATAACCAAATCATCAACATAGGCTTCTAGATTTTGACCTATCTGTAGACTAAAGGTTTTCTGCATTAACCTTTGAAAAGTCGCACCAATATTTTTGAGACCAAAAGGCATCTTAACATAGCAGTAAGTGTTGTATGGAGTGATGAAGGAAGTTTTTTCCTCATCTTCTTCACTCATACTAATCTGGTGGTACCCTGAATACGCATCTACAAAACTTAATAACTCACACGTGGAGGTAGACTCTACAACTTAGTCAATACGGGGAAGGGAAAAATCATCCTTCGGACAATATTTATTAAGATCTGTGAAATCAATACACATTTGTCACTTCCCATAACTCTTTCTAACTATTACAGGGTTAGCGAGCCACTGAGGGTGGTTGACTTCACGAATAAACCCAGTCTTGAGGAGCTTGTCGGTCCCCGACTAGATTGCTTCCTTCCGATCAGGCGCAAAACGCCTTAGCTTCTGCTTGACCGGTTTTTTGTCAGTGGAGAGCTAGCATGTGCTTGATCACCTCCCTGGGTACTCCGGGCATGTCGAACGCCTACCAGGCGAATACATCCTGGTTTGCTCGGAGGAAGGAGATGAGCGACTATTTCTATTTAAAGTTGAGCCCTTCTTCGACCAGCACCTTTGGGATAAACACGTCAGTGTTTCCTGACCCATGTGGCGACTTGGCGTTCTCTAGAGAAATGTCCTTGTCGAATGGTACCTCCTTTTTCTGGTCGGATGGTTTTGGTGTCATCTTTGGTCTGGAGTGCTTGACCTGCATTGCAGATGAGTCAGTTCTTCTGGTCGGGAGTTCATCGACCGGTTCAAAAGACTTCCGATCACATGCATAAGTCATTTTTTATCTCCTTGAACCATGGTGACTCCTTTTGGCCCTAGCATCTTTAGACTCTGATAACCGTAATGCGTGACCATCAGGAACTTTGCTAAAGTCGGACGACCAAGGATTCCATTATATGCGGTTTCAAAATCAACCACATCAAATGAAACATTTTCTGTTCGGAAGTTGTCAGGCCTTCTGAACGTAACCGGTAAGGAGACCTGCCCTATCGGTTTTACGGTAGAACCAGGAACTATACCTTGGAAAGCATACTTCACTGGTTTTACCTTAGATTTGAGAACCTGCATTTCCTCTAATGCTCCCACAAATAAAATATTTAAAGAACTACCTCCATCTATTAAGACTCGATTGACTTTGCAATTGTTAATAGTTAGTTCAACTATAATGGGGAACCTACCTGGTCGAGCCGATGGGATGGGGCAGTCTTCTTTGCGGAAGGAGATTACTGTTTCCGACCACCTTAATAGCTTGATGGCGATCGGGGACACTGCAAGGTTGACCTCTCACTCCACGGCCTTCAGATGACGTCGTGAATCATATGAGAAGGGTCCTTCAAAGATCATGTTGACCGTATGTTGAGGCTCCTGGTACTCCATCTCGTCATCACCATCCTTGTCCTTCTTGGAACTTACTTCCTCGAGTTCTTGTATTGAGGGGAGTGAGCCTTTACCTGCATAGTAATCCTCTATTTTCTTTTGCTAGACTCGATAGGTGCGCGAGTCATGTCCTGCTTGCTGGTGAAGTGGACACTACTTCTTATTTTTTTATATCTATCGGTCGGAATTTTTGTTTTGCCTCGACCGGTGTAATCTTTCTTACTCTTGGTAGACTTGTCAGGAACCGCAAGGACTTCTTTATCATCAGGCTTGCGGTGTTCCTTCTTCTTGAGAGCCTTCTTGTGTCTCTTTTCTGGCTTTTCCAAGCCAGGTCACGGGGTTTTATCCTTCCGATCAATGCCCTCGCTCCATTCAATCGCTTCGCTAGCGGTTGCGTATTTGTCAGCCATGTCGAAAAGCTCGACAATCGTCCGTGGAGGATTCATAGCGATGTCCTCCGCAAACCGTCGATTCCTTATACCTGCCTTGAAAGCTTGAATAACAGAAGATTCTGCAACCTCTGGTATTGAATTACGAACCTGGCTGAACCTTTTGATGTATTGACGAAGAGTCTCATTAGGTTCTTGCCGGATTCGATGAAGGTCATCTTTCTTTCCAGGGTGGTCGTACGTACCCTGAAAATTTACAATCAAGAGGTCACAAAGTTGCTCCTAATTATAGATTGATCCGATCAGTTGGTTGAGCAACCATGACCGGGCAGACCCTTCAAGTACCGTAGGTAGATAATTGGCCATCACATTTTTGTCACTACCAACAGCTCTGATGGCGGTAGTATAAATTTGGAGAAATTCTAATGGGTTCTGTGTCCCATTGAACTTGTCCATGTTGGCAGGTCGGAACCTGTTGAGCCAACGTACAGCCTGGAGCCCTGCAGAGAAAGCTCGACAGCCTGTGATTGATTCATAGTGCCTTCTTTGGAAGGGTGCCGGATTGTAATCGGTCGGAGACCTATTTCTTAAACTATAATGCCGGGGCTTCGGTGTTTTGATTTGGTCGTGGACGTTAGGATGACGCCTCCGACCACTTGCTTAGCCTAGACGATGTCGGAGATCATCAGGGCCAAGCGATTGATCTTCTCAACGGGGAAAAGGAGTGGTTATTTGAAATAGCCTTCTTCCCTCGTGATTCCTCGGTCGGAATCGTCGAGGAGGTTTTGGTATCGATTGATCCCCAACTCGACCGTGCTGCCCTCTACTGAGGGAGGAACGTTGGGACGAAGTCATAGTTTGACTTCGTGAACTCCTTTGTTCCCGGTACGCTTCCGTAAGCTGCATGGTTTGCTGAAGGATCTCTGATACCTGACCTACAAGTTGAACAAAACCTAGATCATCTACTAGAGCAGGGTCAGTGTTATTTAAAATACTTTGAGCATGTTGCAGGTTCTGTACCGTTACTGAAGGCCTTGGAGGATTCATAGTAGTTGTAGGCGTTCATAGATCTAAACCTTCCTCCGACCTTGTCTTTGGTCCCGTCCGACCCATTAATCTAGGTGGGGCAGAACCAAGCGAATTAACTAATTGACGTCTATCAGTTATGTTGCCTCTGGCATTTGGTGCTTGATTGCCCGTGCCATTTTCATCAATATGTGGTGGCGAGGTAGTGTATGCAGGACCGTACACGATATTTTGATCCGTATTTCTGATCGCATTGACCTTGTTCTTCCAGCAGTGTTCTTCCGAAGAACTTCCACTGTAACCAGTGGAGAGCCCTCTAGTGCCTTTACCAGAAGTTTCCACGACGGAGACCGGTCGGAAATTAGCACCTCCTGAGGCTTTTGGGGTTGACTCAGCCTAATCCGGCGAATAGCCGATCGTATGCTGAGTCTTATCATCCTCACTTGGTCTATAGCCAGTGGGAGTTTCATCGACACCATTACCAGATGTCGGTTGGCTCCTGAAATTTTCACCACTTGTTGTTGGTGAATCTTCATCCACATCAACCATGATCGATGACGACATCGAGAATATCCATGTCGATTCTCGGATTGCATGTCGCATGAGCGATTATGAGGAACGGGTGAGGATTTTGAAGTTTTGTCGCCCCAATAGGCAGGGTGAATAGGAGCACGCTCCTCCTCCCATGATATCCACACCTAGTTACGCTGAGTATGATGTTGGCTATGCTACTGAAATAGACCAAATGTATGAATCTAATGCTTGTAGTCTCTTGTCTTTCCCTCCGTCCCCCTCCTCCTCCCATGCTCTATTTTTAAATAGCTTCCGAAGTTGTGGTAGTTGTTTCTGGAGAAGACGCCTGTGCGAGGCGTTGCGTCTGGTCAGAGGGAGGTGGCAGTTGATTAAAGTATCAACTGTTGTGCGGTTGAATATCGGTGAGACATTTAACCATTAGTCAGTGTCTTAGGATTATGTAACGTCGCGTGGTATAGAGTTCACAACAAGTGTTCCATTCATCACACGGTAAAGGATATACCTGGATTTGGATCTAGATACCAGTTCAAAGCTTTACGAGTAGTTTAACTCGTCAGGGACTAGGTACAAGACCTTGTTCGACCATGGTATTTATTATGTAACTTCTGGAATCCTTACAACCAGTGAGGTCGTTAGCCTTAGGGGTTACGACTATGAAGACGTATGATCCCTCTTTATGTATTAAAGTTAATACATAGGGGTTTTAATCCTCGTCACTATACAAAAATGAGATCACTTCTAACAACACTTAAGCCTTGTGGCTAACAAAAGATAAAATATATCTCAATGCAAAAAGATATCACAACCTTAACTATAATCGACTAACAAAGAAACAGAAGCATCAAGAAGCACAAATTAATCATGTTTAGAATGCACACAAGCAACCGAACTACTGAAATATACAGAACCGAATTGCTAAAGATCAAACAACACTAATAAGCAAACAATTAGCTCAAGTCTAATCTAACCATCATTCCATTTTCAGCACAAGACATTATCCTCATCGAGCAATAACCGAGCCCACAATCAGAATGTAATTTAGGTAGCACAACACACAATGCTCAGTAATGTGAAAAATTGAAATCAACGATACTCACAATGCGGATGGCACTCAAAGCCACCGAATAGAATAAGACAAGGCACACGAATCGCATTGAATCGGAAAACCAATCACCCCGCAGTGTCGCGATAAACAGACGAGTTCGTCGGAGATACAATGCTAATCCACAAACTGGGACACACTAATGTGCGAAGTCGAGATACAGAGAATGCTGCACAAGACCAACCGAAGTGCACCCAAGAGCACCAAGCACCAAAGCCAAGTTCTTCTCTCCTAAATCGATCCCAAGCCGGTCGGATTCAAACCTCAGTGGAGCAACCCCCAAAATTCCTCACCTCAACTCAATAGTGAGATGGCGCAAGGTACAGAACTAGGAGTGCTCAAGGAGGAGGAGTCCAACCTCACAGCCGATGGCGTCGAGACACGCACGGCGACATAGCGGCTCAAAGACTCAAAACCGAAGCTCAATCGGAGAAGAGGAAGAACACACCAACAAAAGGGAAGAATTCACTGTGATTCGCGTCAGGAGAAAGAAGAGAGGAGAGCCGGCATTTGAAGAGGAGGAGGAGGAGGACCGGCTGTCGCCACCAACGGTCGGCATACATCTCGCCCAAGCCGGTGGACCCGCCTGCCCCGAGACGCCTCGCGCCGCCGCCAAGTCGAAGGCCAAGCACCCGAGAGCCTCCCCTTCTGCTGTTGGAAATAAGGTCTCATGACCTTATCCCTCTCCTCTTTTTTTTTTTTCTCAAAATGAGAAATTACCAAATAGCCCTTAAAATATCCAACAGTTAGGCCCTATTTGAGTTGGTCCAAAAGACTAGGGTTGTTTGGTTCATGGCCTTAATAAATCAAGTCAAAATTTGACATATTCAAAACTTAGGCAGAGCTAAAATTTGACAAAATGAACGTTGTTTGAATTGCGGCCAAGCTAAAATTTGTTGTTACCAAAATTTTAGTAAGCGATTTTCCCACACTCGGATTGCTCGCGCGTGGCATTGGATTTTGTTACCGTTACCAAATTCTTGGTGACATTATCAAGTTACCAAATTTTTGGTGACATTATCAAATATTATTAGCAAACCAAACAATATCAAATGTTTATTACTGCTACCAAAATTAAATTTGATTCACGTTGGTAACGAACCAAAATCCCTGAAACCATGTTCTCCGTTCTTCGCTTTGTTTCGGGATTTGACTTTTTATAAGTGGTCGTACCAGTGAAAATATTCTTCACAAGCTTGTGCAAGGGGCTCGTTCGGAACGCTTTGTTCCAAAGGGACTCATACGGGAAGACTTGTAGGAGCTCATTCATTTGTTCCTAAGGGACTCGTAGAAAAATTTTCCACGGGATTTCAATCCTACAAAATTCCTCTTGTTTTCCTTTGTTTTCCACGGGATTTCAATTTTTAATGTAATGTTTTGTATTTAATACTTGGTGCAATCTTTATGGTGGTCTGATGATGCAATGCAAATGAATATGTAGAAGTTCAAAGCAAGGATCCATACATGTAACATTTTGTATTTAATACTTGTCAATTAAGACTAATAGGTTTCATTCTTAAATTTACATTTTTATACACACGTGCTAAAAAATTAAATCAAATCCACTTATAATGTCTGTTAAATGACATAGAACTAAACCACCATTTGTTTCAGGGCATTTAAGATATTTTCTAACTCAGAAGCTTCAACTAACCTACCTAAAAATCAGCTTACCAAACACTAAACGTCTTCAGCTCAACCATTCGGTCCTTCAGCCCAACCAGAAGTTGTTTTTTCAGAAATGCAGTAGTCATGCCAAACGGTCCCGTAATACTACGCAACCTAGAATTTTCCATACTAAACCATCGAATATCAATAATGCAAGCAAGATGACACTTTCAAGTTTCAACATCCAGGTGCAGATTTAACAACAGTGCAAATATTAAATATTTTGCAATAACTGTGAATACACACATGTAACACACTGCTTGTTGTCCTTTCATGATGCTATGCAAGCAACCGTTCAAATTGGCAACTCAATTCAATTTTGATCTGAGAAAAATGTCAAATTTGGGCAACTTTCCAAAGTTATTATGAAGCATTTAACTTGTAGCACCGTGGTTCACTAACAGCGGGAGTTCAACTTTCAAGATTACAAGACTGGATTGAGCAGTTTAAGTCAATTTGGAATCATAGCATTATTATGCCATCATCGTAATGATTGCGAAAATAAAAAAGATAACATGTATGGAATTGCAAAGAGTGCTAAACTAAGCAACGATGAAAAAGACACTTGAGAAATGAGAACACATTGTGTCAGGCAATAATAGACAATGAATGTCCAATAACTTGGTAGAAACAAGAAACTTGTGCAAACATGCTGCAATATATCTCATTTGGTGTCTTAGAAGGGATTCACCGACATCAAGTCATTGTTGCAGTGGGTACGGTTGTTGACTTGTAAGTTGTAAATCATGACAGAGGCAACTCAGCGTCAGGATCAAACTGGGCATTGAGGTGGTGTACAAGGAGCAACCTTGCACGGTTCACGCCTGTGAAGTAGAGGCAGATGTGCTCCTCGAGGTCGTCGAGCTGGCGTAGCAGGCTGGGATGATTCTTCCTGAGCTGCCGTACCACCTCCTCTATGGTGTGGTGCTGCCCCCTCCCATGATCCAGCCCCAGCCGCACCAGCACCTTGTCGCTATCCACGGTGGCGTGGAGCCTGCCCACCAGCCGCTCAATGGTGCCCACATCATTGTTCAAAACGTAGGTGCCCCTGGCCGCATCGTCGAGTTGGTCCATGTGCTCCTGCAGGCGTTTCATCGAAGCGGCAGCTGGACAGCAGGAGCCACGCGACGCCGCGCAGGCAGGGGCCGCAGCCAGCAACGCGATAATGGCGTGGGTCGCGAGCACAAGGCCCACGATGGCAGCGCCGGTGGCACAGGCGATGAGGCAGATGCCCGACCCGCGCGTCGCGCAACGCAGCACCCGCCGCCTGCGTCTGGCCCTGAGGAGGCGCAGGTCGAGGTGGTTCTTGAGGCCCACGAAGCTCCGGCGCATGTCCTGGAAGCCGGCGGTTGCGGGGGACGGGAACGGGTTGGGCATTTGGTCGAACAGGTGGAAGGCGTCGAACGCGCAGTCGCAGTGCAGCGTCGCGGGCGGCGTTGCGTGGGGAATCAGCGCGAGAAGGTCCGTGATGGGCCCGTACAGCGCCCGCGCACGGTGGAGCGCCCAGCGGAGGGAGAGACAGAGCAGCGACGCGTGACGCGTGCTGCGGAGGTAGTCCGCGGCGAGGCGGGTCAGCTCCGTGTCGGGCGCATCCTCCAGCGCGCGCTGCACCACCGCGTCCTCCGGCCGGAGCACGCCGGCCAGTGTGCTCCTGTCCTCCTCCTCCTCGTCCCGTCCGACGCCGGCGCCGTCCACCCGCTGCACGTCCACGTTCACGTGGATCTTCGCCCAGATCTCGTGGTAGGAGTTGGTATGGATGGCGATCGTGTACTCCTGGCTGAGGTTGATGGTCGCCACCGACATGGGGCTGCTTCCCCGCTCCTCCGCCGCTCCCCCGTTCCGCCTCGCGCCGCTGCTAGCAGCCGTGCTCGCATTCGCGCTGCTGGTGTTAGTATGCGTATTCGAGCAGCCCGCCTCCTCGCCTTCCTCCCCGTCCGCGTCACCGCGGCGCTCCCACGGCCGCATCGATCGACCGCCGCTCTGCTCTGGTCGGTGCGCAGCGAGAGCAAGTAACTTGCGAAGACGAGGCAAGCAAGCGTGGGCGTAAGTTGTAAGTGCGTCGGGGGAGGAGTAGCCGAGCGGGTGGTGTGCGGCGTAAGCCAACGGGCACGAAGCGCTTTTGGGGTTTTTGACCCGGTCGGACGAGGAGTCGTTTTTTCGGCGGCATCGTGCGGCCCGCGGCCGCGCCGGTTGTCTCCTAGTGGTGCGGGCGTGCGCCGCGTGGCAGCGCACCCTCGCACGGAAGGAAATTTGCTGGGGCCAGATTTGCTTGCCCCTCGGACTCGCGGGCAAGTGAAGAGGAGACGGAACAACGGTCCCGTACAGAAGCAGTGTGAGTGTGAGGGGGGAAGACGACTAGACGAGGCACGGGAGATGATAAGGATGGCGTCTCCGCCGCCTCCGTCCGCCGTGCAGCTACGCGGCTGCGGCGGCACGACGGCGTCCTCCTCCGTGCGCCTCTTCTGGGGATCCCAAAGTAGAGTCGCGGCGACAGGTGGGAGGAGCAGGAGGGGGAGGAGGAGGAGCGCCATCTCGTGCTGCTCGTCCGAGGACGGGGAGGGGCCCCGCGGCGCGGCGCCTCCGACTCCCCCGGCGCCTTCCGACGGGTCGATACAGCTATACTCCCAGATCGAGAGGTAGGTGATGATTAAATCCGCGGTTTCATCTGTTAACCACGCGCTCTCTTGGTTTAACCTCTTGCTGTTGCGGCCGGCGCGTAGGGTGATCACGGACGCAGCGAAACAGTCCAGCGAGGGCTGGGGTTCGACCGGAGATTGGACCGAAATCGAGGTGTGCTTCGGTAGCTTTCGTCTCTATCGCGACTGCCATCTATTTTCAGTCCGATTGATTCCTATTGCTTGTCATGGTAGGGAGCGTGGGTGTTGAGACCCAAGTCCTCGGAGCCCTCGTTTGTTGTTCATTTCGTTGGTGGGATTTTTGTTGGAGCCGCGCCGCAGATCACGTACCGCTTGTTCCTAGAGCGTCTCGCTGACAGGTATGCTGACAAGCAATGCGTGATGTAGCACCATCTGTATAGATTGATTTTCAAAAGGTATTTTTGAAGTTAAAGTTAATAATCGATGAATTTGACTGCTCAAGCATATATAAAATCATATATTTTGAGAGGTAAATTTATTTTAAAGAAATTGGAAAATATAGGAGTAGAAAGGAATTGAACTGTATCATTTGAAATGAATTTGCATTCTTATTGTAATAATACCTCCAGTCAAAAATAAATGTTGTCCTAGAATGGGTACCGTACCGTTAAATTATTTGAACTTTGACCAACAATATATTTATTGCTATTTAGATTGGACATATATCAAAATAATATTAGTATATTCATTTTGGAAAATGTTTTCATAATAGTATAATTTTTTTTAGGTTTTACCAATTTGTTATAGTAGAAATTAGTGGCTAAAGTTATGTTTTTTTAGATGGTCAAAGTTATGTTTTTGGAGACTAATTAAATTGCAGACGAAATAACATTTATTTGTGATGGGAGGTATTATAGATAATTTCTATTGTACATATGCACTTGCATGGTTAGTTATTATATATCAATATATGGTTTTATAACTCTTAAAATTCTAAAAACACACATTGATATTTTTTTACTCATCAGACTTGAGTTATGTTTAATCTCAAAGAAAGGAAGAAATAAAAATATCTATAACAGTTTTAACTGGTGTAGCGCACATGTGCATCATCCAAACATGGATGACACACCTTCAATCGCCTGGATTATGAACGTGTCTAAACAAATAAATAGCTTATAGCTCCTGAATAAACATAATTATATAGCTGCACGTTTTTGCCTCCACCAAAGCAAATTTGCACATGCTTGACCACAACTTCTACCAAGCTATCAGCAATTAAGCATATATAACATAACAGAATCTTCGGCAAAGAAGTTCTGAAGTGCTGAATGAAGTAGATAAGAGCATGGTGATTTTTTATGCACATTTCTTGATGTTAAGTACACAATAATAGTGGGAAATAATCACCATAATTAGGGTGTCCCAACTTTTATTAGAGAAGAATTAGTCACAGACTCACAGTTATGGTGAGTCATCGATGATCTATTGGTGGGAGACGATCTGTTTATAGCTAATGTTGCATATAATCAAGTCTACACCAAGCTAGAAAGAGAACAAAATAAAATCCATTAGATTTCTTTATATTGGAACATTAACAGCAAATAGTAACACAGTAAGTATCAATTAGAGAACCAAACCTTTAGCAACTTGTTTTGGTACTGTGCTTCGTTCTTTGATGCTCAAATTTTACCCTTTTTGTTCTGCTTTGCATGAGAACGGCACAACATTGTTGACCCTGGTGCCTAATTGTGTATGCACAGCTTTACAAAGCTGTAGTTGTGATATAAATAAACATAATCAATCCTTTAGAATTCAATTTAAATGTGTGCAATTTTTCTTGAGAAGTTCTCGCTTGTAAATGCTGTATGTTATAGTAGTCAATACAATTGAGGGCCGGTGGGACATTATTTCAACTTACATGGTATGAGGGCCTCACAGGCTTCCTCCAACACGATAGTCGTCACACCAAGCCGTGCATGTACCAGTCGCTTATACCCCTCCATCCAGCGAACACACCACCATCCTTGATTGCATCTTTAGCTCCGTATTGAGCAGGTTCCTCTGCTCTGCTCCCCATGAATCTGCTGGCCGTTGCAATTAACTCCAATACACATAGATTGACTGCTCTGATCTACCACTGCTGCTGCCATGGCCTCCCATCGTTCTGGCGAAGCCCTTCCCTGCTGTTGGGTCTTTGTCTCTTCACGTGATTAATCACTGCACCATCGCCTACGAGCAAGTCTCCTCAATCCTTCTCTCTCTGTCAACAGGCTCCTGGCCGACCCCCACGTACTCTACTGTTTTCGTGTGTTTGATTCTGAAACGTGTAGGCATGTGCATATATTATTGTCTGAGAGAGAGAGAGATGTATTAAATTAATGCTGATGCCTTAGATTAGGAAGGTTGAAAGATTAGGAATGTTAAGATTCTGGTTTGTTTGAGATATAGAGAGACGAATTAAAGTAACAGATTATGGAGGCTTTGAATCGTGACACATGATCCAATTACAAGACGTTGACATCTGCCATGTAGGTGCTGTGCAAGAACGTTCTTTTGGATAGGCATCCAATGGTTCTAATTTGTTAACTATAATAAGGGTCCACCTAATTAAGGGCCAGATATTTTTTTTTCTTTTTTGATAGAATTCTTAGCATATATTTCTTTTTTATTAGCAACTACAAAACGTCTGTCATGGACTTTTAGTATATAATATATGAGTTTTGTGATCCTTGGTTGTCATGGACCAGACACCAGAGTGACTTTTGATCTGTAGATACTCACTTTTCTTGTGGTTCTAAGCGAGAGATACTTGTTCATTTATGAAGAAGTTAGTGATACGACAATCTCATAAGACATTGAGCTGCAGTTACCTGATTTCAACATCTGATTCTCAATTGCTTGTTAGTACTAGCTCTACACTTGTCCACTGCTATTTTGATTTATTGTATAGCAACTATAGCTGCAATTTCTAGGATTCCTACTTCCAGCCCACAGATGATGATTTATCAATTTGAAATTCAGGGGAGCTTTGGTGATTGCTACACCATACGCTAGCAGCTTTGACCATTTCTTCATCGCAGATGAAGTTCAATTTAAGTTTGACAGGTGCTTGAGAAACTTGGTTGAACCTGTAAGTAGTACTCTCGAACTAGTAACTCGGAATCTTGTCCATCATACTAAGCATATGGAATTTTATTCAGGTAAATGACCTTCCTACATTTGGTGTTGGGCATTCTTTGGGGTCTGTAATCCATCTTCTGATTGGTACAATTTACCATGGATTGAACTTCAATTAATGTGTTGATTGTCTATGAAGTATTGCTTATTTAATTTTTAATTTTTTCGTTTAATTAATTTTACAATATGAGGCTTATGCTCATTGATGTACCAGGATCAAGGTATGCTGTGCAGCGGAATGGAAATGTACTGATGGCCTTTAACAACAAGGTATGTTTTTGCATCTGTGTGTGTGTGTGTGTGTGTGTGCGCGCGGCGCGCGCGTGCTTGTGTGTGTTGTGGCGGGGGGTTAACTGATTATTTCATTTGAGCTGCATGGATAATTAAATATGTGACACATAGTTGTAGTCTATCCTTCCTTCCCAATGAATTCTCCAAAAGCACCTTTAAATGGAGGTAGGAATGTAGGACCATACTAGCACTCTACCTGAAATCCCTAGGTGTTTTTTTTTCATTAGTTTGGAACTTTGGATAAGTGAAGCAGATATTCCAGATTTTGCCACTTTACTAGACAAGATTTTCCTGTATATCTTATATTGGTTGGTCGTCCCTCAAGTGATGCAAATGCCAAAGTGAGGTGAGAACTTTTGTATGAGACTGAGTCCTTCATAAAACAGGCATATCAATTGTTTAGCGTGTGACACGGCTCGTTGAATGTGGCATGCAAATCTTAGTGCTACTGATATGAACCACTAGCCTTTAGACGTTGGATGGGATGATGCCATCTCTTTTTCCTACTTTAAATCAGAGAAGGTGGCCCCAAGCATTTTTGTTCTTCTCAAGCTGTTCATTCTTTAAAAACTGCTACTCAAAAGACTACATGTAATTTTGCTATTGTTCCTTTGCAGGAGGCAAGCTTGGCGATCCCTTTATTTTCGCCTGTAATTGTTCCCATGGCACAGAGTTTTGGCCCGATATTGTCCCAGCTGACATCATATCCAACAATCCGTTTTGGGGTACGATGTGTTTCTCTGTTTTTCATGTCAAAAATTTCTCTTGAAATGTCTAGTGGTACTATTTCTTTCCATGTTTACACTGTAAATTCTAACTTGGACATCTCCTGCGTTGTTTTGACGATGCATTGTCGTTGTTACTATTAATATCTCATATGCGGAAGTGTTAGGGAACGGTCTAAGAGAACGTGACTTGATTCACTTTTGTATTTTCTGGAATTTCCTATTTGCTTCCAACTGAGCATTTGGTCAATACAATTTTTACTTAATACCCCAAAACTACTAGAATATTCAATGTTCTGGTTGGTAGGCTTTCCCTGTCTTACAATTTTAAGCATGGCACGCATATGTCTGTGTTCTTCCATTGCATGGTATGATGACCCTTTTTCAAAACTTATAATGATGTTGTTAGATGTCTTTTGTATAAGGTGTTCTTTGTATTTTTATTTATACTTGTAATATGTATATTTTTGTCTTTGGTCCATTGGAATAAATTAAGAATTTATTTTAACATGGTATCAGAGCTAAGGTTAGAGTTTATGAGAGAGAATCATGCCGCCCTCAGGATGCTGCCGCCGTCTCTTCCTCCCTCCCTCTTCCTCTGCTCCCAATCCACCCTCATCCCCGAGCACTGTTGTTAAGTCGCGCGACTAGTCGAGTCGGTACACAACCTCCGACTAGAGTCATCGACTCGGCTAGGAGGGCTAGTCACCCGACTTGCCGGCTAGTCGCGACTAATCGAGATCGTAGGTGCAGGACCAAGTTATTGCTCTTCAGTATGTGCCTTCGGAGTTTCATTTAACAGATTTCTTCACCAAGACACAGACTAGAGCTCAACACAACTTCTACCTCTCCAAACTCAATGTTGTTCATCCACCATGACTTTGGGGGTTGGGGGGTAGATATGTTTCTTGTATATGGTGTTCTTTGTATATTTACCCACACTTGTAACATGTATATTTTGGCATTTTGCCCATTGGAATAGATTAATAATTCATTCCAACAAACGTTATATTCACTTTCTTTAAGACCAAATTTTTCTCCATTCTTTTGATCGTTTTGCATCTTTGTCTTCCATTTAGCTACAGTACTGTGAAGGGCCATCTCAGATTCTCAGTAAGTTTGGAAGAAAGTACAAGAATATCATATTGCTGACAAAGGAAATTTCATTAATTGACAAGGAGTCAAGGATATAATAATAAAAACTGTACATGGATTATTCTAGTTATTTTTCTTAAATATTGTTGCTTTGTCACGTCAAGAATAGTTGGGTACATGTATTTTCCCTCTTATAAAATGTTTTAGCTAAAGTTATTATAATTCTTGCACAACAGGCTGAAGCGGCTATTAAGCAACTTGAGAATCTAAGCCCTCCTGTTGTTAAGCAACTTCTTCCCTTAGTTCAACAACTTCCACCACTGTATATGGACTTAGTAAAAGGCCGAGAAGACTTCATTCCAAAACCAGAAGAGACACGTCGGCTGGTATGTTAACACTATTCTTTTATAACATTTGAAAAGCTTGCATGACATATATGTTACCTCCCATGTGAAAAATAGTGCTAGTTATTGTAATTGTAATAGTGAAAAGTACAAAGTACTTTACTTCTAAGATGGTCTTTTCTTTACTTTACCATTTATAGAACTATGTCACTTAATTACATCACTTAGAGATAAAATTTATGAATGTTATTTCAAATTTTCTTGTATGACACTGGAGGCATCCATGTCAATATCTATCTATTGGCAATTATCAGAGTCCTCGTCTCAAAACTTCAGATGTAAGTTATCTTTACAGTAAACATGAGGATTTTTAGAAAGGGAACAGACAGTGGATCGTGGAGGAGTCCACTGTTTTGATTTTGAAGATACCAATACAGACAATGAGGGAGGAGCAAAGAATTTGGACCATCTTACTGAGCAAATTTAGCGTATTTCCGTGCTTGAGAGATTAGAGTTCACTATAGGCCCTGAACATCAGCCCATATAATGCCTTCATTGTCTTTCATACAGTCATTCAAAATTTCAATGCAATTCTTACATTAGGTGCTTCAGTTGCTACAATTATGGACACGAAGCCCCCAATTTCCTTAGAAATGCCTCCTAAGAAAGAAATATATACCAAAGAAGGGCACAAATCAGGGAAATCAGGATCAACACCCTAACGGAAAAACAGAAAAGAAAGACTCAGTTTTCCTCATAAGAAAGTGCAGAGTCCGGATACTAAAGAAACCCTTGTCAGTGTTGGAAACTGAAAGGAAAATCATGTCATTTCCTCAACCATTTACTGACTTCCATTCAAACATAAAGCATTCTGGAACAGGTATAGCCTATTGAGCTGATATAAAACCCATTGATGAGGAGTCACTACAGTACAGGACTAGGTGTCCAAATTACACACCTCCCAAAGACTCTCCCCAACCCAGGTGCAATAGAAGTGCTGACTAAATGGAGGCTTGCTTCCAAACTCCCAGGTTATCCTGGAGGTGCCGCAAGCCCAATATAATGGTGACGTTGTGATTGGTCTTGTGCTGCCATGGAATGATGGAGCTTTTGAATTTTGATATCATTGAGCAGTACTTAGTGAGAAAGAGGTATACTGGTAAAGGATATCTTTCACCTGCTTTGCGTACTGCTTGTTCTAATATCGTTCATCTTTAGTTCTTTACAGTAGGAATCTGGTTTGTGAAGAAACAATGTAGGCCAGAGCACAGACATATCTAGTGCCCAGATACCACCAAAAGAAACTATTAGTTCTCCAAAATAATAGTTGTAATCTCAGTATTGGTCCAATATACTGTATCCAGAAGTTTGAGTTGAAACTTTGTTGGTTAAATCTGAAACTGCGAATTTTGGTTTCAATAAACTCTACCTGACATGTTGTTATGTACCTGTGACGTCATTTTACAATTGTTCTATACTAGCTGGTTCATCATTTCTTTTTTGGCAGATAAAATCCTACTATGGAATTTCTCGGAACCTCTTAATAAAGTTCAAGGATGATCAAATTGATGAAACCTCTATCCTGGCACAAGTACTAAGCTCTGAATCTGCCATTAGCTCACTGCTTGATATGTCGATTCGATCACTTCCTGGGGATCATGGCCTGCCATTACAACAGGTGCTTTTTTTCTTCAGGTTTTCATGTTTCGGAGCTGTTGACAAAGCCATATATTGCTACACAAAAGATCTTATAATTCTGACAAAGATTTAGAAGTTAATGTATGAATTGTTGCTCTTGTCTCAGTGAAGTAATTATGTTTTGTTTCTTTAGGTACTTCCTGATGTTCCCCCAGCAATGGCTGATGCTGTGAACCGTGGAGGTGAACTCCTGGCAAATCTGACAACAGGCACACCATGGGAGGCTGTTGGTAAGGAGGTAGGCACCACTTTGGGTACCGACTCCGGAGTTCTACGAGCACAGATATCAAAGGATGTCGACACACTTGTGGATGTAATTGTTTCATGGATGGCTTCAAATTATGGTCCAAGACTACTTCGTTCATGATCACCCACGATGCTTATGGGAATGGCAATACCAGTGAACCTCGGCAGGATTTTACTGACGAACTGTGAGTAATGAAAAATTTAGATGGAATGTGTGGTGTATGTAGATGGAATAATTTATGAACTCAGAAGATATTTTTGTAAGGGATAGAAATAACGATGTATTATGGCTGCCCTAAACCACTAACTGGTTCAGAGGAGTCCTGCCTGCAGATATGCAATTCAATTTACTACAATTTTACATGGCATGCATTCTCCGCCTTGTTTTTCAATTTGTCATTTGGTAGCAAAGGAAAATTCACAAAATGCATCATATAGTTATCATTCTTAGTACGTGTGGCCTAAAGGAATGCAGAGGACGTAAATCCATGTGAGTTTTTCTGTTTTTGAAAGAAGGGGTTTTATTGCTAGTTAACCACCATGTCAGCAAACTGAATTGATTTTGAACTGCCGCTACCTGCCATCCTGCTACTTACTTTTATGTCGGTGTCACCTGGAACGCAGCCAGGCATGCAATATCTCTGCCAAGACCGGAAAAGCATGCCTACGCCGCGAAGCGTGGACGGACACGCACCGGCGTGCAACGCATGCCGAGCGAGCATAATGGCTGCCGCACCGCACGCGTGCAGCAGCCGCACGAGATAGTATTAAACAGCGCCTCTCCCGATGTGCATGGAGTCAGATACGAGTATAGTAGTACCCCGCGTGTAGCATCGGTATAAAACTAAAATGCAGGCGATGTATGGAAGGCACTGAGCTGACGCCTTCGATTGGAACCGAGCATGATAGGCCATGCGGACCCATGTGCCGAATCCTTGCAACGCAGACACACAACGGCACGGCGTTGCAACCTGCCGACCGGAAATTACTACTACACATCGGTTGATCGATGCGCTGTGCCACCCTGTACCTCGAGCTAAAACTCACTAGATTCCCTTGTGAAGTTGTAAGTGGTACTCTTATATATTTGACCAAGGAGAGCGTGCAGGGAACATTTTTTAAGTCCGCTAGACAGGCCGGAAGCCTATCTGTTGCCTCGTGGGCTCGTGGCAACTTATTTACTATACTACAGCGTGTGTCTACCTCGTAGCTCCTTCCGTGGAGATCAAGTGTTCTTTAACTTGGGATTTGTATGCGTCGAAAGTGGGAGGTGTTGTGTATGGTTTATATATAACAGGTGAAAGGAAAGAGTTGTGTCCGGAAAATGAACTATGAGTTCGAATTGAACATGTAATCGGAGTATAAATATATATCGTCGATCTCTTGTAACCCTAATCGAAAGGGAAAAAAAACCTGGACAGAATCATCGCGATTCGGTTCCTGAAGACGTGGGTTTTGTCGAACCTCGTAAACAAATTATCATGTCTCTTTTGTGTTTGCTGTTATTGTTCTCTCGCGTAAAGGGTTGTCACTGGTTCCAACAAAAGATCACGTACTTAGACCTGCGAGACAAACCCAACCCTAACCCAAAGCAACATAACCTAATTTGCAACCCAACCCACCTGAAATATATGTATACATGCATACGTGACTTGAATGATCTTGAATGGATAAGTAAATTATCTATGTTTGTAGCTTGTGATAAGATTGTATGTGGCTTGTTGATTAGATACAAATTATGTATGAAACTTTCGTTGTAAGATAATTACCTTATGGATATTGATTTTCTAAGTTAATAACTTATATTATGTTTATTTAAAAACCATTACCATGTACGGGCATAAGCCTGAAAAGAGCATATCAAGAACAAACACCATGTGTTCTTATCATTCAGAAATCAGAGTACTACTATAGATTGCCATCAGTCCTACTACCATAGGATTCTAATCTAAAATAATAATATAGCACTTCTACATCATGGCGTCCTAATTCCATTCATTCTAATCTTTAAAAATCCATTCATTCTACTCTAATGTGTATTGCCAATTTGAGTGGTATTGTTGAATGTTGTTGATCACCAACTATTTCTAGACGATTATGTACATTGCTCCATTAAAAGAGACAATTGAAAGCTAACATGTTAGTACATTACTATCTTTATTTAAAAAGAACATTCGAGTGATTAAATATACTTAAAAATCCCCGAGGATTGTCACTTTCCACACCGCGAGCCGCGCCGCATCTTTTGCCCTAGCCGCCTGTTCTCAAGTCACCGCCTAGAACCCTAATCACCGCCTTCGTCTTCAACTCCACCGAAGGACCTCGTCATCACCACCGCAGTTCCACATTCCCTCGTCATCGTTGGACGCCATCTTTGGAATCGCCGCGTCGCGCATCTCGGAGCCGCTCTCCTTCTCTCGAGGACCCCTTCTTCGCCGTCGCTGTTGAGCCCGAGATCTAAGCTCCGCCTAAACCTCGCCGCTGGCCATCCTTGTCACTCCCGAGCACCCGTGAGTATACCGGCGAGTTCCTTGTCGCATCCTCTACCCTTTGCACCCCTTCGCCGTCGGTGAGGAGCCTCCGTTCGTCGGCAACACTTGAGACCTGAGCCTCACCGTCGTGCATCTGACGTGGCCATCCGTGTCACTGCCATCTCACGCGCCAGCTCAGCTCTGCGCTTGCGTGTCGCTTTCGTGGTATCCCCGTCAGCGCCCGCATGTCAAATCCAATCTTGCATGAACCCAATCCACGTGAACCACGTCTTTGTCAAGTGGGTCCCCTTGTCAGATCCATTGTGGTATGAACCCATAGACCTGTGAGCCGTTGCGTGGACTTGGTCCATGGGCCTTGGTCCCACATGTCAACCTCTAGAGCCTTTTCCTAGATTTCTTTAATTCCCAATTTAAGTGTTTACGTCATGCGGGCACATTATTTAGAATTTTCAATAGAAAGATAATTCGGGAAAATCCTGAAAATCCAATTTTGGTATTTCTTTCGGGTTAGATCTTCCAGAAGCCATATCTTTTTCATCCGAACTCCGATTAAGCCTATTCAAATTTCTAAATTCATATAAATTAGAGCTCTAATTTTATGATATTTTTATTTAATTTTTGGAGTTTGTTTTCTCTCTATTTTGATTATTTTCTTTGTTTGCGAATAGACGTTGATACTTCAAAATTTTTGAGCAAGGATGAGTGCACCAAGACCAAAACCATTACCAGGATCTATTCCAAGGCAAGTCATAGTCGTTTGATCATATTGAACCTATGATTTCAAAAGTCTATTTTTTTATACAATTGCATATTACCTTTATATCAACTGCTTTGGGATTAATTATCGTTTGTTGTTATTATGCCTCCATTGATTATTTGAATGCCATGAATCAATTATCACCCTAGCATGATTAATTTTAGTTAGAAATATTTGTATCACCAACATGGTTATCGTATAGATGCTTAGTCAAGCTTAGTTGCGATGGGTTCATTATCATATGTGTCATAATAATTGAATTTGACTTAATAAAATATGGAATTATAGTGATTAGCCACATTGTTAAAATTTGTGTACCATGATAGGGTATGTCATTGGTCTTGGTTAAACAAAATAATTTTTGCTCGGGCTAGCGGTTGTGGATTGAGGGTGTGATTATAACACATTGTGGGTTTGTGGTAGACTCGCCTGAGTAATTTGTAAATGACTTAATCTTATGCGCCATTGAACTGTGCCTTTTGTACAACCACATGCTTGATGGGACGGGCCTAACTTAGTAAGTTATGATGTTTTGGCATTTGACTACTCGGGTAGTATTTAGGTGGAAGTGTGTTCTTTTCTAAGGTCACATCTATGGGCAAGGTTATCGTTTCTAGGTCCAACGGTGTACGTCAAACCAACGGTGAGGTTGGGGTTGACAATATGCACATCGGGAGAGTTAATTGTCGAGATAAAATTTCTAAAAGGTTTTGTTATGATTGGTGATCGCTACACTGGTTATATCTTGTGGGTAAAGTGTATAACCTCTGCAGAGTGTTAATTAATCTATTTGAATAGTCGCGCCCTCAGTTATGGATATATGCAGGGATTTCACACGAGAGATAAAATCTCTTATAAAATGTGTCGGGGTATGAATGAGAAGTTCACTTGATGAATATAATGTTCGTTCGGTGAATGGGTAATTCGCTTGGTGGATTGTGTTGGGAATTGAATGGGAAGTTCATTGGTTGTTTCAAAGCAATTGAATATTTGTTTATTATTCTTTTCAAACTACGCAATTTAATCTATTTATTGTATTTATTATCAATACTGCTTTCTGCAAAAGAATCATATAACTAACATTTGTCAATCCTTGCATGAATATTATTTGCATACTGTTTCACTACTTCTTTGAGTACTTTATGTACTCACGGCTTTACGTCTTTGTTGATGAGTTGAAGAATACCAAGCTGCTCAAGAGTTCTTCTAGAAGGAGTACCATGAAGACTTCACGGATTATGATACGTTCTCCACTCGATTGTCTGTGGGCATGTTGATTGGTCTTTCCAAGTTTCCCGTTCCGCTACAAGAGTTTATTTGTTTGTTTAGCCCCGCATGACAAGTTAATTAGACATTAATCATAAGGTTCAGTTATTATTACTATTTGTTATTTTGAGATCTTTTTAGTTAAATCGAATAAATAGATAGTATTTCATCATTATTTTCTGTGTAGGCTAGCTATTGATCTAGAACTAGTTCAGAATATACAGAGAATACTGAATTGTATTTTTGGATCCCGACAAGGGTGAGGGCGATCCCACATTCGCACCCACGGGGTGGAACCTGATCTCTACCCACTGGTTGAACCCGTTATGAAACTAAAATATTACTACCCAACCCAACCCAACCCGTTAGCAACCTAAACCCACTCCTATCCATCCAAAACCAATCCAATTGAACCCATCCCATTTTAACCGGTTTCAACCCAACCCATTAGCACCCACTGGCCAGTCGAAATTACCCAGCAAGCTCATGCTGGCACATGCAACGGCTGATGCTACAGATCATCGATCGATCGACTCCTCCCAGCAACATGTGGCCGCTCTTGTTATAGCTACTGTGGAGTTGATCAGAACGACATGACATGTCCTGTCCTTGCGAGCAATGATGGAACGCATTAGATATGGCTTGTAGCCTTTTTACTCCTATGTCACACACAGTGCAAGAATTGCACGGTGAGACTTGACTTAGCCTCTGTTAACTCCAAGCTAGCGACATGGGATACCCAAGCTTCTCCTCGACCTGACCTGTGGTGGCCAGGTCCGGTGGCTGTTATACTGTACTATATCGGAGTGTACTGAACACTATATTTAAAATATCTTGTCTCAAGGATTCTCGATTATTTTTTTTGTTCTGAATCCGCCAGCTGAACACAAGAACTTATGCCACCAGTGAGCAATGGCCATACGGTACTCCTCCGCACATTCTACGGGTTTTGCCCTTCTCCAAAATTGAGGCCCCCGTCCTCTCCAGATTTTGCTCCCACACGACAGAGCTGCTAATTGCAGGATCACGACATGGATGCGAGCCTATTGAGTTAGAAAACGAGCTCAGGGTCAGCAAAGAAATTAGCAATTTGTCACGCTTATCAACCTGTTGACATTGGTCGCTCAATTCGGGTCATCCAATCATCATCTACGGCATGATCATCATATGGAACAGCTTGCTACATATACTCCACATAGGAGGCTAGCTATATATGACTGGCTTACAGTAATGTGTGGCTATACATATCTCATTCTTTCCACCGAACTTGATGTACGAGCCCGTTATCGCTTCTGCCTTACATTGCAGGTCTGCAGTGCCATGAAATGGGGAAATGGATCCTCCGCATGCATTAGTTTTCTTGACATGCACAGAGAAGATTCGGTATTGTGCATTGCAGGCATCCACTGTAAAATTTATTTTCGATGCAGTGGTTACGAGGTAAATGTACATCACGCGTGCATCCCAGTAGCACCGTAAATTTGACGACTTCTGGACAATTCTAGCTCTGTAGATCACGAAAATTCCAAATTAGCTCGGGGATCAGAGCCACCTACTAGATCACGAATCCTCTGTGGTCCCACACAAAGAAGATATTGTTTTTAAAAATTATTTTAATATTTTTGTAATTTTTAAATAAAAATTATCCGTTATGTACTTAATTTTGTCAAAAATTCATTTAATTTTTTCAAAATTCATTTAAGTATACTGTTTGTAGGAATTTTCTAATATAGAAAATGAGGTCCGAACATTATGAATTTTTTTTTCTCAGGCTCCTTACATAGTGGACTTGATTATGTAATTTTTACAGAATTTTATATACTCTAAAATTATCTCGACAAATTAAGGGTTTAGATCTCAAAAATTAGAACGTAAGGTTTCCGAAATTAGTGTTTCATGTGATGAAATGTGGGAAGTTTAGTACCACATGACTAATCTAGGTAATAGACACTCCCTCCACCGCACATCTGTCGTCCCGTCACTGCTGTCCCCTTTTACCCACAGTATGATCCATATTGCCCGCAGTATGTGAGTATTATTGACATGTGGGGCCTGCACCTATTTGTCAGTGACATAGAGGGCTTCTTCCAGACCAAGGCCTGTGGTTTATGGGCTATTTTGGTTCCTTTAAAATGTTGTGGTCCTTAAAAGGCGTTTCGGCCTAAAGTTGGAGTACTAAAATATGGCGCCTTTTCCACGGAAAAATAAATATTCTATACTAGATTAACATTTTCTCTCTTATCTAATTGTTAGTCATTCTTGTTGTGCAGTGTTATTTGGTATTCTTAGAGCTTAAGAGTGAAATTGTTGTTTATATAATGTTCCACAGAGTAAAATAGTAATTATTCTGAGTGATTTTTTTAATATATCGCAATCTATAACTATGACATGCTATTAGTCTATGAAGTGTACCAATTAGACTGTATTATGATCATAAATATTAATGTTCTATAAATGACAATGCATGCTTATAGCTTTGATTCAAGAGTACTACTGATTCAACTTTTATGAGTAATCTTTATGCAAGTCTAATTTGATCTTTCATCTTTGACTTGATTATGTATTGCATATTTATGAATGTAACATGTTTTTCTGAAACATGTGTTTTAGGAGTTACTTCACAGAAGTTTGATAAGAATAACAAGTTCTGGCGAGACCAGGTTCACATGTATTGGTCATTTTTTGGTGTTGAAAAGATTAGCATCCGAAATGTCATGGACATGGATGCTAATTATGGCGGTTTTGCTGTGACACTAAGCAATGATCCTGTCTGGACTATGAATATAGTATCCCATAAAATTAGCAACACATTGCTTATTATCTATGATCGTGGGTTAATCGGTTCTTACCATGATTAGTTAGTATTTCTTTCGGAAAAATAAACTTTTGTTTCCCTTGCTTATGATAAAGCTAAAACCATTCATGTTGTAGGTGTGAGCCATTCTCAACATATTCTAAGTCATATGACTTGCTGCATGCTTTCCACCTCTTTTCCCATATCCTAATTTTCGAGACCTAAACCCTTAATTTGTCGAGATAATTTCAGAGCATATAAAATTCTGTAAAAATTATAGAATCAAGTCCACTGTGTAAAGAGCCTGGGAAAAAATTCATAATGTTTGGACCTCATTTTCTATATTAGAAAATTCCTACAAGCAGTATACTTAAATGAATTTTCGAGAAAAAATCATAATGGATAAAATTTTGAAGAAATTAAAAAAAAAATTAAACTGCGCAGGGAGGCTCCACAAAATTATTTATAATTTTTTGAGCTCATTTGCTATATTCAAAATTCATCCAAAAAATATTATTAAATAATTTTTTTTAAAAAATATTGCTGTTGTGTGGGACCGCAGCAGGTCACCCCAGGGGGGTTAGTTTTGTTATTTTCGTATTAGGGGGGCTAGATTTAGAATTTTTATGATCTACAGGGCTAGAATTGTCCAGACTTCAAATTTGACTTGCCACTTCATAAGATCCGTTTATAGCCTTACCATCGAATGGACGGGCAGCTGCTGGAGCAGTGGAGCGTGGAGTGGCCACGATGCGCACAGAGAGAGCGCAGCGCATCTCTCATCTCTCTTTTATTCTTTTTTTAGGAATTAAAATGATATTTCAACTGATTTTGTGGTTTTTATAGAGATGTACATGTCGCCTATTGAAGTAGCGATAGGATCACGCGATTTTCTATTAGTAGTTGAACTGGCGACTGGGAATTGAACCGACAATAAGGATTAAATATGAGCTCTGTCGTCAGTTGAAATGACGATAGGACTATATCACCAGTTCAAACGGCGACAGAAATCTAGTTTTTAAATTTTATAAGTTGATTATTTATTTTTATAATTATTTTAAAAAACGAGCGCGTACAGAGAGATGCGCTGCGCTCCCACCCCCACGTGCTCTCCTGATCGGGCCTTGTCGCGGCCTCCGAACCGCGCGAGCCGGACAAAAAGAAACAGGCGGAAGTGGCGCTAAAATAAGGCGGAAGTGGCATCCTCCCTGCTCTCCCCTGCCCCCGCATCCGCTTGTGCGCCCGTGCCCGTGCCACCCCCCTCCCTCCGTTCCTTCCCCCACGCTCCCGATCTACCTCTCGTCCTTCTGCTCGTCTGCACGCTCGCACGAGCAGCAGCGGCAGATCGAGATCAGGAGGCGTTGGGATGAGCTGCTGAGCTATTGTGGTGGAAACAGACTTGTTAGCGTCCAAGAAAGAGCGAGCGAGTTTAACAGGAAGCGATGTGGATGGTGGTTGCCTAGCCAAGATCCACCAGCGCAGCAGACCTTACCGGGATCAGGAGGTGAGGAAAGCGAGCGGGTTCAAGAATGGAGGAGAAAGCGGCGGAGACGGCGGCGGCGGCTGTGGTGGCGGTGGCAGGGGATCAGGACGGTTTGACGTACTGCAGTGAGCACCCCTACCCGCCCGGCGCGGCGGCGGCTGCCGGGGTGGCTGCCAGCGGCGGCGGCGGCATCTGCGCCTTCTGCCTGCAGGAGAAGCTTGGGATGCTGGTCTCGTCGTCCAAGTCCAGCCCCTTCCACCCGCCGCCTGCCTCCGCCTCACCGTCCTCCCCCCCGTCCAACCGCCCCGCCTCTGAGCCGCCGCTGCCTCTCCACCCTTCCGCCGCCTCTCACAATGCGATCCCGCCACAGAAGGCGAAGATTTCATCCTCGTCGGCCGCCCCAGCGGCGGGTGGGCTCAAGAGGAGCAAGTCGGTCGCGCCGCGGCCGGAGGAGCCGCCGCTGGCGGCCGCTCCGTCCGCGATCACCGCCAACAGTCCCCGCAAGAAGAGCTTCTGGTCCTTCCTCTACTCCTCTTCCTCGTCCAGCAGCCACCAGAGCGCGTCCTCGTCTTTGGCCGGCGGGGGAGGCGCGGCGTCGGCGAGGAGGAAGTCGGTTTCGGTGGCGTCGGCGTCTTCCTCATCGCTGGGGCGGAGGCTGGAGGCGATTGTGGAGCCGGAGAGCCCGGGCCGCCGGAGCGAGGGGTCGTCGTCGTCGTCGTTCGGGAGGAAGGTGGCGCGGTCTCGCTCCGTCGGGTGCGGCAGCCGCAGCTTCTCGGGGGACTTCCTGGAGCGCATCTCCACCGGCTTCGGCGACTGCGCGCTCCGGCGCGTCGAGTCCCACCGCGAGCCCAAGCCCAAGGCGGGCACGCTCGGCCACCTGGGCAGCGCCCACGACGCCGGCGACGGCGACGAGTGCGAGTACGCGCAGCAGCACCGGATCAAGTGCGCCGGGTTCTTCGGCGGCCTCGGCGCCGCGCCCGCGCCCTCGTCCTCCTACTGGCTCTCCGAGGCCGACGGCGCGAGCGGCGCCGGCGCCGGCGGCAGCACGAGGGCCCCTGGCTCGCGGAGCCACCGGAGCTGGGCCTGGGCGCTCGCGAGCCCCATGAGAGCGCTGAGGCCGACGAGCTCCACGTCCAACAAGACCATCATGGCCGCTCCCCACAACCGTGCGGTCGGTAACAACGGCAACGGCAACATGGCGACGATGACGGCATTCTCCGCTTCGGCGACGGCGCCGTCAGCGGCGGTAGCTACGAGTTAGCTTCATCGGTTGCGGCTGCATGATCAATGCCCAGTTAATCACCCCTCTTCTTGAACTATATACTACGTCATAAATTTGTCCTCCTTTCTTGGTTCTCTTGTGTCCATTCATGTCTTAAGAAGCTACTCCCTCGGTGAAATGTGCCGTGGATCTATGCTCCAGCTGGCTCTTCATTTGTAGCTCCGCTCGAAGCCTTGAATTGAAAAAAGAAACTTGGGAATTAATTTGTTGATCTGTTTAATTTTCTTCTGGTAAATGCATCATCATCGATGTTTTCTATGGCTTCACACTCATTTTCCATGATCCTGATCTCTCCTCCCTGTACTCTTAGATGTTGTATCGATCTCCGTTTCGTGGTAATCCCTTAGAAGAGGCATGAGGTAATGTAGTGATCAAATAATTCACACACACGAGATGTCTACTCACATTGGTGCTTACAATGGTGAGTAATTACTTTACTATCGTTTGGTTGTTGGGAACAGTAAAATCATACCAGACATCGAAGGATTTATTTACCCGCAGAGCATTCAAAACGGTGAACCATTTTGTCGGCAAGCAAGCAAGCAGCAGCTACTCCTACAAATATTGATATATAGCGAGCTACCGGCCGTAAGTACAACGTACTAGTTTGACCCCATATGGCTGGCTACCAGTTAACGTCGCCTCGCCTGTCAAGTTTGAGTGACCACCGTCGCCGGCGTCCGCGCTGCCGCCTGCTGCCGGTTCCGCGCCTGCGCCTGCGCTCGCACTCTCACACTCACTCTCACTCTCGCGACCTTTTTTACCCCTTCGTACACCAGTACCAGCGTACCACATGTCACATGACTCTCCGCGCGCGCGGGCAGCGGCGGCCGGTACGCACAGGCGTTGCACTGCACGGCGCTGCGCGCGCCGCACGGCTCGGCGCAAACCAACCACCCCGTGCCGACCGCCGCTACGCGCGATGGTTTTGCACTGCTCCGGAAGATGAACGAGCGAAAAGCAAGAGCGGATGGGACGCGCACGCACGTCTCGGACACCGGGCATGGGGCGCCGGGGGCACGGCGCCGCACTGTTCTTTTACCCCTCCCTGCCCCTGCTGTAAAAGGAGGCACAGCACAGGCACTGCCGCACTGGGACACGTTGCAGACTTGCAGCGACTGCAGTAGTGGTCAGCCCTCAGCCGTACGCGGTGTACACGTGAGCGTGACTGGGACGAGGAATTACCTTCGACTGGGTGTGGTGTAACACGAATTTTTTAGTAATTTTTAAAGTTGTATTTACAGTATTGAATATAACGGCGGTGTATTTGTAATTGTTGCTGTACGACCGTCGTGTTTAGAGCGTTGTCCGACCACCACCTCATCCCGTTACCACATAGTCAACCCCCTCCCCGCCCACTCGCCGCCACGTCACCAACGTGTCCATGCGGCAACGCCCTACACGCCACCACTTGTCATCGGTTAGGGTTTAGTTAGGTTTCTGAAATTAGAGTTTCGTGATTGTTTATAGGAATTTTTAATATAACAAACGAGTTGCAAAAATTACGAAATTTTACGTAGAGTCTCGACACAGTATACTTGCTTGTGAAATTTTTATAATTTTATTCCTTCATGATTTTTCTCACAATTTCATATTGTTTGTACGAATTTGCAAATGTAAAAATTGAGCTCCAAAAATTATGAATTCTATTTTGAAGGCACCTCACGTAATGGACTTGAATGTATACTGTTTGGATAATTTGATATGTGTTCTGGAATTGTAAAATTTAGGATTTAGAATGCGAAAGTTTGGATTTTAGATTTCAAAAATTAGGATTTCATGATTTCATATGACTTGGAATGTATGAAAAAAAAACTGCATTGCAACTCCATTCGAGATGTGAATATATAATATGACGCAGGAGTACACACATAACAATCAAAATACGCGTACAAATGTAGAGAAAAAAAATATGAATACAAATATACCCAAATATAATGGCATAACACGAGATATACCAGAGTCTAAATAAGCTTGTGCACGAACCGGGATGAAGGATGATGGGGTATTATCACATGTAACCTGATGAAATAGGACACTCTTTATTAATTTAACAGTCTAATCTAGATGATATTTTTTAATACTGTACTGTACCACAGGCTAAATAAGTTTGTGCATTAACCAACTGAGGGAAATACGTGGCATGCAGATTATATAAGGATATACCATAACCTCCGACTCGTGTGCGTTTCAAAGGCTACGGTACATCGTTATATGATCTGTACACCACGCATTTCCTAGTTGGTTCATGCACAATCTTACCTAGCCTGTGGTACAATACAGTATTAAAAATACCATCCACAGTAGACTGCTAAATTAACAAAGAGTGTCATATAGCATAAAAATAGGTGTTTGCAACTAGTCTCCCGCGGCAATATCTTTTCTTGGTGAACTCACCTCATCACATAGTGGCACCTTCGATGCATGTTGATTTGTGTTTGTAGTCTTCTTAAGCCAGTAGCACCTTCGTTGTCTTTCGATATTCCATATTTTCTAGGCACATTGCTTTCTCTACAGGAATGCTTGTCTCGGGACTGTTATTTAACGATGTGTGCAACTAGTCTCCGCGATGCCATTGCGAGTGCCCCTTGTCTTGGAGCTGCCCACGGTGGCAGCGAGTGTCGAAGTCGTCCATGTCGTGCGATTCCATGATGTTAGTGGATCGTACAGTAAGAAACGTAATAAGGATGTAAATTGTATATAACTTACGTCTTCGATACGGAATGAGTCCGGTCGGCTGGATACGCTACGACGTTGGCCGGTCTCGGTCGAAGGAGCCTTCCCCTTGTCGCAAAACTCTCCATGTCAGGTTGGTATGTCGAAGTCATCTATATCATGCGATTCCATGATGTAAGTGCACCGTACAGTCAAAAACGTAACAAGGATGTAAATTATTCATAACTCAAGTCGACGATATGGATTACGCACGGCGACCGGCGACTGATATGCTATGGCTTTCCCTTCCCCCAAGTCGACGATATGGATTACGCCTGGGCGACCGGATATGCTATGGAGGCCGGGCTCAGCCGCATGAGCCTTTCCCTTCCCCTTGTCATGGGCTCTCCACGTCGGGATGGTATGTCGAAGTTGTCCATATCCTGCGATTCTATAATGTAAGTGCATCGTACAGTCAAAAATATAACAACGATGTAAATTCTTCATAACTCACATCGTCGATATGGATTACGCCCGGGCGAGTCCTGGGCTCCTTCGGTGCGGTGCCTCCTCAACCAGGTCTGGTACGTAAGTTTTCCACCGCACGAAGGTCTCGACCCTCATTCTGCTGGATGAATGCCTTGTTGTACATCTCCGGGTTGTCGATCCACTGGAAGAAGTGGCAGTGCATCTCGGGTTGCCATTACATGGGGATGAGGTTATAAATTTATGGAATTCAACGTAGGGAGAGGAAAATCGATGCGTGCGAAAGAAACGCTTACGAGGTGGTGCCCGCACATGTACTACGCCCAAGCAGAGGTGTTTAGGTGTGTGGACTAAATGATTTTCACTGACTCGCCACACACACACTGTGGGACCGTAAACTGTGGTGGCACTGGAGTATCTTTCATTGAATAATCTGGATATTGTACATGTTTGGCCTTCTGCGCAGGCCACTTGCGCTTCTGCAACATCCTCGCGTAGAAGTTTGTCGATGAGTTTGATATATCTGGGTATCGTAGAAGTTTCACTATACATCACAAAATAAGGCTGATAATACATTAAATTACAACACTAAATGATGACCAAACGAGCTCGGTTTGTTGGGACAATTCTTCATTGAGTGCCCAGGGGTCTTGCATATCCTGCACTTGATTGTGCGGCTAATACTGGTACGTTGACTAGCATCCATGTCATTCTGGAAGCATCACGTCTGCTGTCGCTCCTTCCCTATTCTCTTCAAGTGCACCATATCCGGCCAAAGATCCTTGTAGTTCATTTCCAAGCCGTACGAGTGGAACTCTTCACTCCATGTACTGAAAAGGTGTTGCATGTTGTAGTACTCGGAGATGTACGTCGTAGACATCTGCCTCATTTGTGCACATGCCTTGTGCACTTGCGATCATGGCTTGTGGGGGAGTTTTGGCTTGTTGCAGGTGCATGTCGCCACATCACCCAGGGTGCATGCCTGTTTTCTTTCCCCCTGGCATGACTGTTGATGTATATCTGCCGAAGCCTGATCTTGTACTTCCGCCTGAGGCCGTCGATCATCCAGATGTCGTGCATTTAGGCTTTATCCATCTTTCGTTCCATGTGCCTCTGCATGTTCTCGGACCATTGTTTGCCTTCCTCCATCTATCGCTTAGCTGCGGTGGCTCTATTAACGAAATAACCAACAGTGCGAGTCCATATCTCCTAGACGATCGCGGTAATAAGGAGGCACCGCACACCTTTGAGGACGCTGTTGCGGACCTCGGATATGTTGGTCGTTATAATCTCGTACATCGCACCGTCTGTATCATAGAGGAGGACCCATTTCTCCAATTCAGGAGTGTGGATATTAATCCACTCCGAGAAGCTTATGGGTTGCTCTCCCTCCGGAGTGGACTCCTTTGTATGCCTCGTAGTTTGGTGTTCTAGGTCTCTCCAAATAGAGTCAAACATCCGCCACTGGTTCTGCAGACACAATGCCTTGAAAGTCTTCATAACCTCCTGACTGCGAACCGCGTGAACAAGTTAGATGCAAGATGCCTCATGCACCACCTGGATTACACGTCATTCCACTGGTGAAACGGATCCGTCCCACGCTGCATCGTGTTGATAGTAACCAACAACCTAGCATTGCAGTCCGTGATTAGGCAGACGTTGGGCCGGTCTCCCACCATCGCCCTCTTCACGTTCGCCAGGAACCATACCTAGCTGGATGTGTTCTCGCTCTCCACAATGGCAAATGCCACCAGGAGAAGCTGATCATTCGCGTTGGTTGCCACCGCGGTGAGGCTGGTTCCCTTGTACCTTCCCGTGAGGAAAGTTCCATCCATCGTTAGCACGGGACGACAGAACTAGAAGCCCCCAATGGCCTGAGCGAAAGGCGAGAACACTCGGTCCAATATGAAGCGGTTGGGCTCTTTCTCAGCATCTTCACAGTCAAGCTTATTTATGTACGTGCCGAGGTTTGATTCGGCAATCTGGTGAAGCAATCTCGGCATAAGGTTGTACGCCTCTTCGTATGTCTCGTACATGGACTCGATGACCTTCTGCTTGGCTCGTCGGACCTTGTTGTAGCTGACAGGATGGCCAGCCTGATTGGTGACTTTCGACATCAGCATCTTGGGGCAAGACAGACAAGTCTGCCTCAACTAGGTGCGTGATGAGGCTTGCAATATATGTGGAAGTCACGTTCAGATGCTACTGCAGGAGCTCGGTGACTTCGCAGGTGTGGTCAGTCAGCGCCCTTCGTACGAAATTCACGTACACCATAGGCTTCCCGTGAATGGCCGCCTTGGGCTGCGAAGCAATCTCCACGTACTACCTCCATGCTATACTTCCATTCACCTTGACGAGCACCCACACATAATTCGTGCAGGTGATCGCCTCGATCACAACTTTCTTCGTCGTCACCTCCGCGACGAACTCCCTCCGGATGCAGCTTCGAAGCTCGTGAATATTCATCGCGTGGAGCCCCTTCGCCCAGACACCTTGCACTTGCATCTTGACAGGTCCAACCCATCGGGTCCGGCTCGTACGAGGCTGTTACCGTAAAACACAAATAAGTCTTGCATGTTCGAAAATACCTAATGCTACAACAACCCCATCCGCTATTACCTAAAACACTAACAGGTACAACCCATATGTGTAATTAAATACGATAAATTGCATGCAAGTGATAGTAATTAATTACCCCTAAACTAATTAATTACCACTAAATAAATTACTAGTAGTTCATTTATACTAATTTATTACCAGCAAAGTAAGTAATTATCACTAAACTTACTAATAACGACTGATTAATTACCTCTAAACTAACTAATTGCGATTGATTAATTGCCACTAAAAAATTATCACTTCATTTCTAATAAGTTATTTACGACTACAGTAATTAATTACCCCTAAACTAATTCATTACAAGTAAACTAATTAATTACCCCTAAACCAATTCATTACCAGTAAACTAATAATTATGACTAATTAATTATCCCTAAACTAACTAATTATGACTAGCTGACCAAGACTGCTTATTTATTACTACGGTAATAATGGCAAAAGCATTCGACAAATTACATGTCCTTCAGGGGAAAGAAATAAAAAGGCCGAGTGATGAGAAGCAACAAAAAAAAATCTCCTAATAAAATTAATTATGTTACGTTTTTTGAGTTCTCAGCGACGAGCGTCAGAACGAGAACTTAAACACAATTGAGATGAGCGAAGAGTGACTGCAAGAGTTCGGTATTTATAGCCATGTGAAGGAGGAGCTGTGGCGTTGGCACTGGGAATTCCATAAGCGTCGGCGTCGAAATTTCTGGACGATGCGACATATGTGCGAAGGAGGGGAAATGGAGGCTGGAATTAGGGGGAGGGGCCTGTGCTTCGGAGCATCTCCCAACGACAGCTGCCAGGGAGGGCTACTGCATAGTGGCTATGTGGCAACGGGCGGGGGAGGGCATGCGACTGTTGCAGTAGGTAATTTATCGGATGGTCACGGGCACACAAATTCGTTGAAATTGCGTGAAAAATTATGAAGGAATTAAATTATAAAAAATTTACACAAGCAAGTACACTATGTCGAAAGGCTCCACATAATTTTTTTGTTATTTTTGGAATTCGTTTGCTATATTTAAAAATTCATACAAACAGCCGCAAAATCCGAATTTCACTATAACTAAACCCTAACGAAACCCTAACCGATGACACATGATGGCGTGTGGGGCGTTGCCCGTGGCAACAGGGGTGAGGTGGCGGCGGGCGGGCGGGAGGGGCACGTGGCGGTGGCGATGTTACCGTCTGTGTGGTATGCCGTCTGATAACGATGCTAAATTTATAAATACAATGTCAGTGTAATCAATACTGTAAATAAAACTCCAAAACTTGCTGTATACGCCCAAAAAAAATCACGTAACACTGGTAGTACCCCCAATGGCCTGAGCGAAAGCCGAGAACACTCGGTCCAATATGAAGCGGTTGGGCTCTTTCTCAGCATCTTCACAGTCAAGCTTATTTATGTACGTGCCGGGGTTTGATTCGGCAATCTGGTGAAGCAATCTCGGCATATGGTTGTACGCCTCTTCGTATGTCCCGTACATGGACTCGATGACCTTCTGGTTGGCTCGTCGGACCTTGTTGTAGCTGACAGGATAGCCAGCCTGATTGGTGACTTTCGACATCAGCATCTTGGGGGAGATAGACAAGTCTGCCTCAACTAGGTGCGTGATGAGGTTTGCAACATATGCCGAAATCACGTTCCGATGCTACCGCAGGGGCTCGGTGACTTCGCAGGTGTGGTCAGTCAGCGCCCTTCGTATGAAATTCACGTACACCATAGGCTTCCCGTGAATGGACGCCTTGGGCTGCGAAGCAATCTCCATGTACTACCTCCATGCTATACCTCCATTCACCTTGGCGAGCACCCACACATAATTCGAGCAGGTGATCACCTCGATCACAACTTTCTTCGTCGTTGCCTCCGCGACGAACTCACTCCGGATGCAGTTTCGAAGCTCGTGAATATTCATCGCGTGGAGCCCCTTTGCCCGGACCACCTTGCACTTGCATCTTGATAGGTCCAACCCATCGGGTCCGGCTCGTACGAGGCTGTTACCGTAAAACACAAACAAGTCTTTCATGTTCGAAAATACCTAATGCTACAACAACCCCATCCGCTATTACCTAAAACACTAACAGGTCCAACCCATATGTGTAATTAAATACGATAAATTGCATGCAAGTGGTAGTAATTAATTACCCCTAAACTAATTAATTACCACTAAATAAATTACTAGTAGTTCATTTCTACTAATTTATTACCAGCAAAGTAAGTAATTACAACTAAACTTACTAATAACGACTAATTAATTACCTCTAAACTAACTAATTGCGACTGATTAATTGCCACTAAAAAAATTATCACTTCATTTCTAATAAGTTATTTACGACTACAGTAGTTAATTACCCCTAAACTAATTCATTACAAGTAAAATAATTAATTACCCCTAAACCAATTCATTACCAGTAAACTAACTAATTATGACTAATTAATTACCCCTAAACTAACTAATTATGACTAGCTGACCAAGACTGCTTATTTATGACTATGGTAATAATGGCAAAAGCATCCCATAAATTACCTGTCCTTCGGGGGAAAGCAATAAAAAAAGGCCGAGTGATGAGAAGCAACAAAAAAAACTTAATCTCCTAATAAAATTAATTATGTTACGTTTTTTGAGTTCTCAGCGACGAGCGTCAGAACGAGAACTAAAACACAATTGAGATGAGCGAAGAGTGACTGCGAGAGTTCGGTATTTATAGCCATGTGAAGGAAGAGGAAATGGAGGTGGAATTGGTGCTTGGAGCATTCCATAAATGTTGGCATAGTGGCTATGTGGCAACGGCGGGGAGGGCGACATATGTCAAGAGGTAATTTAGGATGGTGGCACACAAATTCGTTGAAATTGCGTGAAAAATTATGAAGGAATTAAATTATAAAAATTTACACAAGCAAGTACACTAGAAAGGCTCCACATAATTTTTTGTTATTTTTGGAATTCGGCTATATTTAAAAATTCATACAAGCGAGCAAAATCCGAATTTCACTATCTAAACCCAACGACACCCTAACCGATGACACGTGGTGGTGTGTGGAGCGTTGCCGCACGAACCGTGCAGCAACGGGGAGGGGCACGTGGCGGCGGTGGCGGTGTTACCGTACGGTGGCTGTGCCGTACAGTAACGATGCTAAATTTATAAATACAACGTCAGTGTAATCAATACTGTAAATAACACTCCAAAACTTGCTGTATACGCCCAAAAAAAATCACGTAACACTGGTAGTATTCTTCTGGTGTACACTGTACAGTGTGGTTGATGCTGCTG
Organism: Hsuehochloa calcarea; assembly: GCA_036346395.1. Classification (NCBI taxonomy): domain Eukaryota; kingdom Viridiplantae; phylum Streptophyta; class Magnoliopsida; order Poales; family Poaceae; genus Hsuehochloa; species Hsuehochloa calcarea. Next base: position 25,495,968 of record CM070599.1, on the reverse strand, counting down.
CATGTGGCCATCGCATGTGTGATCGTGATAGACCGATTAACAAACTGGCCGCCCCCTGGTTGGTCTGCTTGACCGTACAGAGCTCTCTCTCTCTCTCTCCAACAATGGAATCAAATACCGTCCACAACTGGCAGGGCCGGGCACATGATGCATCTGGCCACGCAATACAGCTCCATGCGTACGCTTTCGCTTGTCCTGTTCCAAAGTCCAAGGGATCCTTGCATGCACGCGCCAATAAAAGCCTTGTTAATTGGTCCTTGTTGCGATGGCTTTCAGATCGTCTCTAACGAGCCAAGCCGTTCCACTTAACTGAGTCGACCGGTTTCTACCTGCAGTAGAAAACATGCAACCTAAGTATGATATGCAAGTATGGAGATATGCAGTAGAAAACATGCAACCTAAATAGAACAAAGAGCAAGACTGTACTGTTTGCACGAATGATATGCAAGTATGGGAGCTGTGGCAGCACAGTTGCCAGTTGCAGTGCAGCTGCAGAGATCACATTTCCCATCACATGCAACAGCGAGAGGCGCATGTGCATCAACAGTCGCAGCCCGCGCAAGGTGGGTGGAACTAACGCCCGCGTATGGAGATACAGGAAACAGTGCTTGGTTACCTGCACGTTGCACGTTGGGCCCTTCCGGAGCGATGCAAGATTGCCTCGTGAGTAGTGCTGGTCAAGTAAGCTGGGTCTATCAGGTCGGTTTGAGGCACTATATTGTAGGTTTGAGGCACTATATTGTAGGTTTAGCTCAGTCACATCACGACTCACACTGTTTGTAGGTCGTGTCAGACCAGCACGAGAGCTTGTACCATGCTTGAGCTATCACCTCGGCACAGTGGGTCGGTCCAGCACGACACGAACAGTGTCGGGCCATGCTAGGCCCAGCACTATCCCAGGCAGGCACGGCACGGCCCGATTGGCCCAGAGAGTCAACGCGGCCACGGCGGCAGTGGCGGCGGGCAGCAGCGCCACGCTGGCGAGGAGGAAGAAGGGCGGGGGAAGCGCGGGAGCCCGGAGGAGGAGGAGAGGAAGAACGGTCGGTAGCGCGGGAGGAGGCTGGAGCAGAGAGAGAAGAGAGAGGGCTGGGGAGACAAGAAGGCGGCTCGGTGCCGGTAGTGCGGCGGTGCGGACGAGACGAGGAGGCGGCTCGACGTCGGCGTTGCGGACGAGGAGGCGAGGAGGCGGCGGCGGGCGGTGAGGAGGCGATCTTTATGCGGCAAAGATCGCCATGGCACGTCTTGGGCGAGGCAGGGGAGAAGAAGGGACGGGGCGGCGGGTAGGTCAAGGCGGGGGGCGGCCGGGTCAGGCGTGCTAGTGGGCCATACCCAGCACGGTATGTCCCAAAAAATTCTGATCATTGGACTATTTTAGCCGTTTTAACTATTTTTGACCGTTAGGGTCTTTAAAAATAGAAAAAAAAAATCAAAAAATCATTAAATTTTTTTCTATAAATAGCCACCATACCCCCCCTCCTCATTCATCGCCCTTCATTCTCCATTCTCTCTTTGAAATTCTATTGTGCAAAATCAAATTCGTGTTGAGCTAATTTGACAAAATTCAAAAAAATTGTGCTAAAATTTAGAAAATTCAATTTTCGATAGCAAGTCAGCGAAAGAGGTACAATACTATTTTGTGCATACTTTTATTGTTAGTGTTTGTTATGCTAAGATGAAAGTATTAATAGTGTTAATTTTGATTTTGCAATTTTCGTTATGGACAGTCCTTATGACAACTTTTCTCTTTGTGATTATGGACTTTCAACAGAGGAAATTGCGTCCATGGAGGCGGCAGCGGCTGCCGCAAGCCAACCGAAGGTTTCACCGGAAGTTCCATCATTTGGCTCCACGGCAACCAGAGCAAAGAGGTCGAGGCCGTCTACATTGGGAGTGTGGGAGAAATTCTATAGGACAAATAAGCAAGACGCAACGAAAAATGAGGTACCATATGCTATTTGTAAAATTAGTCACAATGAATTATATGCAAAGTCTACAGGTGGAATGAGGCACTTGCAAAGACATGATACAAAATGTAAGGTGAAGCAAAGATTGGTGATGAGGCAGATACAGCTGCAATACAACTCCGATGGTACGGTACGTAGCTGGGACTACGATTCTTAGGTAGCCTGCCAATCTCTCTATCGTTAAATTGCTTTCGATGATTTACCGTTAGGCTTTGGCGAGTCTGCTTCTTTCCAAAATTACATTATGGCTTTGCATAATCTTAGATTTTCTTCTGCTTCTAGATAGACAACAACTGGGGATTAATAAAATACTACAATGAACGTCGTAATAAAATAAAGGATATATTTACTACGTGCATATTTTCGGTGGCCCTGACGGACATATGGAGTGGTCAGGCTAGGAAGGATTACCTTAGTGTGATTGCGCATTATGTGAATGATGATTGGGTAATAGAGAAAAGGATTACATGTTTGAAATTAATTGATGTAGCACACAGGTAAGAATATTGTGAACTGTATTATCAAAGTCATGGAAACTTTGGTCTTACAGACAAAATATTCTCAATTACTTTAGAAAACACCTCTTCAAACTCTAGGGCTATGGACATTCTTACTCCAGTGTTGTGTACATACGTCGATTCCTTCTTGCTACATCAACAATGCGCTTGTCATATTATCAATCTTATAGTCAAATGTGGTTTGAAGAGGTTGAGTTCGTATATTAAAGTTTTTCGTGATACAATTTCTTTCTTGAATAATTCTAACGTAAGATAGCACAATATAAGAACTTCAGCAGGGCGATGGGTGTACGTCCAAGAAAGTTCGGTTTGGATATGGAGGTAAGGTGGAACTCTACTTAACTCATGCTTAAGAGTCTTTTACCTTACAAAAGTACTTTTTCTGTTTGTATTCAAACACACTAGCAGAGTGCTGACGGTAGTATACTATTAACTAAGCAATATTGGTTCGTTGCTGAGAAGATACTAGGGTTTTTAGAAAAAAAAATTATGAGGCACTGTTGCTTTGTCTGCTGTGTACTATCCAACATCTCCTATAATCGCGTATACTGTTTTACAGATTGCTACTCAATTGAAAATATATGAAAATAACATAGTTTTACGCGATTCTATTATTTCTATGAAATCTAAATACCTTAAATATTGGATAGAAATCCCTTACCTATATGCATTTGCATTTCTTTTAGATCCTAGGGGTATACTTGATGCATTTGGTAGTGTACTTGAACTTCTCAGTGATGCTACAGGGCTAGACTATACTGACTATTTTGCAGAAGTTCATTCTCGGTTATACGAGGTTTACCAAAAATATAAAAATAAGTTCCGAGGAGTCCGCTCGCAACGACCTCCAATAGCTCCCGCCTCAAGTAGCAAGACAAATATGTGGGGCAAGATCTTCGGTGTCTCTTCCTCCAGGAACAGATATTCTTCTTCTAGTACTTCTACACTGCAGCTTGCTCAGCCAAGAACCACAAGGAGCGGTGAACTATCCACCTATCTAGACAACGATACGGTGGATTTCAACTCAGAAGACTTCGAAATCTTGCAATAGTGGCAAGCACATAGGTCAACATATCCCGTGCTATCCATACTTGCACGTGATGTATTAACTGTTACTTTCTCGACGGTTTTCTCCGAGTCTGCTTTCAATTTTCTGAAAGAATATTGGAGGAGAGAAGAACAAATCTCACAAGTGAGATGGTGGAGATACTTCTATCTGCGAAGGACTGGGAACAAACTGATTTACGAACACAACACTCTATGGAAAATCCAGTATTGTAGGAGGTGTAAAAAAATATGTTCTTAGATAATGACATCGACACATAGAACAATGATGTATCATGCATGCAGAAATGTTGAGCTATAGGTTGTACTCTTTTTTCCTTTACCAAGGTTTTCTCAATTTGAGTTTTTACTTGGCGAAAGTTTTAACGAACCAGTCGGTTGGACATTAATAAAAATCTTTATTACATTTTCAATACAATTGTCTCAAATTTTTTTTCTTCCAATTTTCATGTCTACTTCTGAATTCTACATATTTTCCTGCTTTTGGATTTTTTTTTGTTCTGACGGGTCAAACTTGGCCCGATAGGCCAAACGTGCTCGTGCCAACCTAGCCCGCTACGAAACTCTAACGGGTCGTGCATGTGCCAGCTCCCTGGCACGTGGGCCGGCTCGGCATGATCTATCTAATAGTCGGACCAAAATAGACCGTGCTTAAATGAATCGTGCCTGATCATGTCGTACCAGGCCGAGCCGCCCATTTAACTAGATCTGCTCGTGAGCCAGGCCGAGAGCAACGGTCCAATCGATCTTCGCTCCTGAGCTAGGCCTGAGGCACACGGTCGCGCGCGTGCAACGCAGAATGCACAAGCTATGCAGTCACGAATCTGGCCACCCTCCTCGTGGACATCCTCGTCGTAGTTCCCGTACTCCACCTCCTGTTGGTGTAGAGCGACGGGGGAGCGGACCAACTCAGCAACCGGGGGCGCTCGACGCTCCGTGCCCTCGTCGTTGTCTTCATCGCGTGGATTGATTCCTCATGTCCATCCCGAATCCTAGGGTTTGGATCTTGAATCCGACCGGACTCGATCGGATCGGCAGGGCTGGGAGTCACGGGGAGGTGGATTGGAGAGCAGGTATGGTGGGGAGGAAGCAGAAGGCGGACGCGGCGTAGGCGATGGAGGAGTCGGCGGACCGGGCTCTCTGCGACGCTTTCCACTCTCCTGATGCAACCAACCAAATAATATCTCAGCACAGTCTGGCCCAACAAAAGCAGGCAACCAAATAACCCACTATCCATCCACTCAGCCTGGTTAGGTTCAGCCTGGATGACATATACATACCAGGTTAATGGCATACAGGCAACCAAACACACTCTAAGTGTACCTATACAGGGCAGATTAAGGGCATACAGGCAACCAAACACACTCTAAGTGTACAGATGCAGCTAGACAGGTCTAGTGACGATGGCAGTGAGAAATAATGAATATATAAATATAATTAAACAACAATAGAGTGCAAAACCCAAATCGGGAACAAATAAAACCATGAACGAAGGATGATCAAACTATACGAGGAGAACTACAAAGCAAGAAACATTTACAGTGCGGCATCTCTCTTATCCTGTGCGGCTACATATAATATACACAAGAGGTACAAAATGACTCCAGGACGAATTCAGAAACAAATCCGCTGGTCTACACTCCCTCAAACTGTCCTTCCATCTTTATAATCAAAATTCGGGCACAAATCAACAATTTTAGGTTTGCATTTGCTGCTGCTAATTTGGATTGTGGACGTGAGCGCATCATGCATGTAAGGGTCGAGTTGAAGCGTAGCTGTCAGAGACCAAGAGATCATCTTGTCTACGTCCGATGATTGAGCATCATTAATTATTTCTTGTGAGCGCCAGGTACGTGTGGAACCATGGATGCATGAACCGGGCCACCCTTGACACAGCTGATACGTACCTAATTCTCGTCAATTAAGCCAAACACCACATAAGATAATATTCCCATGGGATCAATGGAGAAAACGGCAATGATTTGCTGCTGTTGAACTGATTGGAAAAAAGAAGATTAGTAGCGAGGCCGGCTGTTTGAGCATTGTATTTGGACTCCATACGGATCGAGACTAGCTAGCTAATGGAGTTTTTAGATATTCTCACGGCTGTGAGATATCCGCAGCAATGCTTGCAGATTCCTGGCCTATCTCCGTGCATCAGCCTACGTGTAAGAATAGGAGAACCTGAAGACTACATGAGACGACATGACGGCCTTGAGTACAAATCGTATGAGTATCCCTCTTTTCATGTACGCTTTCGCGAAACAAGTCATGGCCCAAAACAACCCAACGGGCCCTGATTTTTGTATGGATTGGGCCATAACGTATATCAGGATTCTGGATAGGGTGAAAAAAGAAGAACAGAACTGCTAAACATCTATCATTTAAAAAAAATTCAGTATAATTTCTGATTTTTTTAAAAATAAACCATTTTTATTCAAAATTACAAAATTATACCTTTTTTTTAACAAGATTATCCCTCTGTCGTTGAACCATTGGGCGACTGGGTTCGGCTGGATCCAGTCGCCCAACGGTCAAACGATATTAATACGATTGGCCAACCATTCGGCAACATCAATGCAGTCGCCTAACTATTCGGGGATAGGTGTTATCGCTGAACGGTTAGTTGACAGAAGCCTCAGTCGCCGAACGGCTGGGCGACTGAATAACTTATATAAAGGGCGCGTGACTCGGCCTCCGGCCGAGCGACAACCGCAAGAAAGAAAGAGAGGGGAGGAGAGGAAAGAAAAGGGAAGAGGGAGAAGAAGAAGAGGAGAGGGAGAAGAAGGGTAGGAAAAATTTGTCTGTGAGGTATTTTTTTTTATCTTGTAGTGTATTTTTGTAGTTTTGTAGTGTTAAAATAGTAGTATAAATAGCACCCGTAGAAAATTTTAGTTAGATAAAAAATAGAAAATCAGAATGTTATTAATTTATATGTAAGTAGCACGAGAGAAAACTTTAGTTACAGAAAAAAGTAGTATGTGAGGGAGAAGTAGTGCTGTTTGTGAGAAGTATTATAGTTGTGTCGGTGCATGCGTGACTGACTATTGTTTGGTGAATAATTAGAAAGTTGGTAAGTAGTAGTGGGTACTCTGGCCGTGGGTACTCTGGCCGAGTGCATGAGGAGGGTGCAATATTTGTATGGAATAATTAGTATATGTTAATTAGTATGGACTAATTGACTTATGTAGTTGGTATAGCCCTGTAGAAGACTGGAACATCACTTGTAGCATTTCGGATTGCAAGTTAGCGTTAGAATCGAATAATGTCTGGTATGTAATAGCTCGTTTTGAGTTGAATCGGAATAGTGTACTGCACGTTCATTGTAGCATCTGCCTTAAGGAATGAATGCCGCCTTGACCATGTTGTAGTGTAGTAGTTCACGATTACCGAAGGGCTGTACAAATGTAAATTACAATGCAGCAGAACTTGCATATCGTGTGTTGCGATCTAACTAGTTGCAATATTGGAAATATTTACAGACATACATCATTCATGCTTGTACCCACTACATTGAAAGTGCATTACAGTGATGGCACCGTTCGTGACGGTCCGTACGGTGTTGACTTGAGCAGTTTTTCGCAAGCTACTCTGATACACCCGGACGGCGAGAATGCACGAATCGCAGATGTGATGTACTAGCTCACCCGCAGCTTCTCCTTGGACCCTAAGGTGTGCAGTGTCATCATATAAGGGCTTTGGAGTTGGTCTCCCACGGACATTAGATGGGAGTTGAGAAGACTGATGCACATGGCTGTTTGGAAGGGCTTTATAGAAGGTTGTCGGCGCCATGGATATGAGTGTGTGCTGCTTGTGCAAGCATGCCCAAAAGAAGCTATACAGGGCCCTGCCGACGGATATCATCCGGGTGGTGGGAGCAGTTTGGGTGCCCAGCATGTTGGTGAAGAAGAGGACCCAGAGGCCGGTGTTACGAAGGGTTCAGAGGATGTTGCTCGTGATGAGGCTGATGCGGTTGATACAGGAGAGGTAGATCGGTACCACATGGTGAGTCTACAAGACAGGCTGATAAGGAGAGCATAGGGAGTACATAGTGTGTCAAATGGAGAGCGATGACCGGATGACCTTGGTCAAGAGGAAGTCAGACAGAGGACGATGATGGCGATTCGATGAGGACGAAGCTCTCATCCCCCATGAATGGAACAGGTTTGACGCTGAGGGTGTAGCTACGCATGACGAGCATGAATCACCGTGGGAGTAGCATGCCACAGAGGCTTGGTTGCACTCAATGTTTGCTGATAAGACATCTTTGTAGGATGCCATTAAGCTGTGGCTATGTCCATACAACGGACATTTTGGGTCGTCAAATCTAGCCAGGAGTAGTACACCGTCAAGTGTGAGCAAGTCGGTTGTCCTTGGCGAATGCACGCACATAGACCGAAGTATGAGACTCACTAGATTGTCTCAAAGGTGGAGCCACACTCCTGCGTGCTCAGCTGTGTTTTGCCAAGACATCGTAACCTAACGTCGACATTCATAGATAATTTGATGTATGGAGAGATAGTGGAGAAGAAGGATGTGGAGGCCAAGCACATCATGGTAGCTATTGAGAAGAAATTCAAGTACAAGATAAGCTACACGAAGGCATGGCGTGCGAAGCAGAAGGCTTGGAAAAGACGGTCGGGTCTTTTGAGGCGGTGTACGACAACCTTCCTCGTATGCTTCGAGTGCTGCAGGAGAGAAACCCAGGCACGTACACTGCTATGAAGGACAAGTCATCTAAAAAGCTGTGAGGTTTTGCGATATTGCATAGGGCCTTCGTTGCCTGCATCGAGATTTTTAGGCATATCTTGCCGTGATCTCAGTTGACGGGACCTTTTTGACCGAGAAATACAAGGGGCAGATCCTTACAACCATTGGCGTTGACGAGAACAATTAAATTCTATCGTTGGCCATTGCATTCATCGAAGGTGAGAATTACGACAGCTGGTTGTGGTTCCTTCAACATGTGAGGGTGGGAGTTGTTGGAGCTTGTCCTGGTGTGTGCATGATCCATGATCGCCACGCAGGATGCTGAAGGCCATAAGAAAAATTTAGCAAGACCCCGAGGAGCCGTTAGCTTGGCTGGATATGAGGAGTAGATGGTGCATTCGCCACTTGGGGGCTAACTTCTTCAAGAAGTTCCCAAAGCAACCGTTAGTGAAGCTATTCAAGAGGTTGGCTATGCAGAACCATCAGTGCAAAATTGATGCCTTATGAGTGCTGTTGGATGAGCACAGTAAGAAACACGTGGATGAGAGGAACCAAGAACCGAGTCTAAACCTACTGGTTTGAGGAGGAGGACATTGAGGAACATCGAGTGCTTCTCCCACTGGATCGAGACTGAGCCATTCGACAAAGTGGTCCCTGCTGCACAGCATGGACGAGCCAGCAAGGTACAACATAATGACCACTAACCTTGCGGAGGTGTACAGCTGGGTTCTTAGGGCCTTCGTTCTCAGCCCCTCGTCGCCATCGTGGAAGGTGTTATGCACAGCACAATCGAGTATTTCAGGGAGAGGCATGCAAATTCCGCACTTCATGCCGCCAACCCACAAACACCGTACCGCTCGAAGATTACGACATACATGCAGGCGAAGACAGAGAAGGGTCAGTCACACACGGTGTACGTGATGGGCAATACGGAGCATCGTTTCGACGTGCTCCTATGGGATAGAGTCGGATTTGGGGCGACTCATTCTCTTGTCACCCACGAGGTATGCCTTTGAGATCATGTGAATGAACTTAGCTATGCGTGCAACAAGACGAAGCTGTTACATAAGTCATGCTCTTATGTCCTAGACACATGTGGGATTGTGCACAAGAACCCTTCAAACTTTATGTTCGAGTACTTCTTGAAGGAGAGGGTGGCACAGATGTGGTGTGGTGAGCTTAGGGGGTTCAGGGTTGTGGGTAACTTCGCTACCTTGGATATTACAAACAGGACCTGGATTCCGGATGTTGACATGCTGAAGGGTGGCAAGGGTCGTCGATAGAGTCATCGTATTACCAATGATATGGATGAAGCGTAAGCCGAGGCGTTGGGTAGATTCTACAGCGCATGCGGCCAGGAGGGCCACACAGCCAGATGATGCAAGGCACTAGCTGAGGAGTAGGCATCGACATGGTTTGCGGTACCACTTCTTCGAGTGTGCAAAGTGGGACCAAAATTGCAAATCAGTGTATATTGTCATCTGTACTTTGCATTGTTCATGTAGTTGTTCTGCTACTACCCAATTTTTATTTCATGTATGTACTGTCGTAGCACATGTATCGTATATTGCACGTAATATTTATGTAAGTGTTGTAGTACTATCCCCTTTTCATTACTTTTCAAAGTATTGTCGTGGTAGCCTAGTACTATTTTATTTATTTGTTTACAATTTAAATTTACTCCTACTTTTCCCCAGTTTGGCCTACGCAGGTGGTTCTAGTACCAGTCCGGCGTGAGTAATCGGCATAGTTGTCCCTGTTTGTGATGTGGTCTCGTACCCACGACTTCTAACTACATGTTACGTCTTGTAGGCATAGTAGGAAGGGAGTCCGCCATGGCACGGACTGCGGGGTTAGGATGAACACCTGGGTAGGGTAGTGGGAGTGCGCGCTACAGGACTGTGTGCAGGAGGACACCCCCTAAGACCACAGCGTGTACGACGAGTACCTTCGCTGGTACACTCCTTAGACACATACCAGGCTCGTACTTACTGCCGAACAGCCCGCACCACGTATCCCAGCACCGACCAACACATACCCTGTGCATCTCGCGGGACGTGCACCGCGTAGGACGTTACATCCTACTTCGAAAACTTCGCTTGTGGCATCCTCACTTACAGTTTTCACCATATCGTGTTTTCGTTGCAGGTGAGCATCAATGCTGAGATTGCGAGGATTCTGCTCCTTGTTTTAGAGGATCACCAACGGTGTGGAGGTCACACGCGAGGAGGCGGCCCAGGCTTTCCGTCGTGTGGCTGTTCAAGCCACACGTGTTGTCGGCCTGTTGTCGTGCACCAGGCTCCCGGAGGTTGACACGCTTACACTGGTCGATAGTTAGTACGTCCGCCGGCCGTCCCATCCAGCAACATAGCAGGCGGGAGGGTTAGTGTGGCCACGTGCGGCATGCCCTGACGAGGCGGGAGGCTCATCCAGGCCATGTCTAACATCGTCGCGACCTGAGGAGGCCGGAGAGTCCGGCTGGGCACAGCCCCGTACACCGGCAACATTGTAGTACGTCGATCCTCCGGACTCCTTCGCCTTCCACATGTAGCACACGCAGGGCACGTACGACGCGCCGTACTTCCCTTCGAACGCCTTCTCGCGCGCCATGACGCTAGCCGAGGGTACATCACGTCTCTGTTTGTCAGCACGCATCGCGCTTTTTTATAACTAACAACATTTGCAATGCAGGTGTTCTGCCCTATGACGGATTAGGGGCCTCCCCAGGCGACACGGACACACACGACTTCCTTGTGGACGAGGACCCGACACCTCATCCCACACCCGCTGAAGTTTTCTCTAGGTCACAGCTCGCTGATGCGCCAGTACCCACATAGGCGGCAGTTCTTTCCACCCCTCCGCCTTTCGGTCCCCGTCAGACTAGCCCTCCAGACCGTCTTTCCATCTAGAGGCCAAGGCCCCGACATCCAGCGCAGAGGAGGGGAGCCAAGCGAGGCCGTACGGTAGGACGCGGGGCTAGAGTGGGTCGTGGCGACACGAGAGGGGATGGTGGGGGTGCGGTTGGGGGGGGCTAGTAGGGGGGTCCCCCTGCGCTGGCTGTACTTTTGTTCGTTATGTGATACTTAAATTTTGCACTTAATGTGTGATGCCTGTAATACTTTTGCGTTCTTATGTGTAATCATTCGTACAATGCATGTTTGTCCAATGCATATCGATGCCTTTAGCTTAATGCGCGGCATGTTACTGTACGACGAGGGGGCTAATAAAGTGTGTACCCATGAGTTAGCTTGAAGATGACAAGACCAGACATGGTTGGTTGCTTTGTGCAGAGACAAGACCAAACGTGATAACTTTGCGCAGTGGACAAGACCAAAGGAGACATCCTTGCGCAGTAACAAGACCAGACGCCTCGCCAACTTTTCATATCGACTTGAGAACACTGACCTCCTTGGCTTTTCAGATCAAAAAATGACTCTGCAAAGCAGGAAGTGACAAAACTCTACAAAGTAAGATGTCACAACACTCTACCTCGCCAACTTTTGAGATCGGCATGACAACACTATACCTCCTCAACTTTTCAGACCGAAAAGACAAGACACTGCAAAGCAAGACATCACAACTCTCTACAATATAAGACGTGACAATACTCTGCCTCACCAGCAACTTTTCATAATAACAAGACAACACTCTGCCTCGCAGGCTACTCATATGAGATTAACCACACGATGACAACTATTTGGCTTATAAAAGGAGGTGGAAGAGATCTGAGAGAGAGCACTACACAACCAAACCCAATACTACACCAGAGCTTGTTTCACACGTCGAGATGGATAACATGAATAGGTAATGGGACGAGATCCGCGAACTAGCAAAGGCTTTTGGGGCCCGGGAAGAGCAAGCAAGGGCTGCTGCGGCCCGGGTCCGGCAAGTGGAGCTTGCCAGGATGGCAGCTCTCCACAATGACTCCCCCATAGCAGCAACCCCTACCAGAACGTTCCAACCGAGTGTTCGCCGCAACACCCGCCAGAGGGAGAGACGCCGCCCCTCTGTTGGTGCATGGACCCATGCAAATTCTTCAATCTAAGCAGAGGCTGAGCCTGGGCATGCGTTACTGGGGTTGTGTGAACTACTCCGGTGACTATCCCGACAGACGTTGGGACACGAGTAGCTATCGGTAGCCGGTAAGGACTAGTTACATTGTGTTCCCCTACTATTTATCTTTCAAAGTACACACTAACAACCTCTCCCTTCTACCCGTAGTCTCCCTCTCTGCTATATGGCTACCGCAAGTGGATCGACTAAGAGATCCACCCACGTGACCAATGGACTCTCGACTACGAGGAGTGGAATGTCAAAAGGGCCCGCGAGATCTGGGAGGAGGAGTGCCGCAATGACAAGCAAAACGAGCGCATACGTCGGGAGACGAAAGCTCATCTCGAGGCGTGCAGACGCAGCGAGCGCGAGGATCGCGAGAGGGAGCGCGAGAAAATGAGAAAAATGGCGACCAAGGCCAAAGAGGCCGACGAGGAGTTCAACGCCGAGCTAGCAAGGAAGGGAAAATGTCCCTAGTCCACGCAGTAGGTTGGTGCATTATGTACTAGTCCCTCGTCGAAGGTTGAATCTACAAAGACGTATATGTATCGTAGGAGTATTTCGGTTTGTTACATCGTGCATGATGTTGTTTCTTATGCACGTAACAAAACCCTATGCGTGGTGTTATTACCAACTTCATTATAAAGTCTATTTTAATTTGCAACATCAAATCTCATCGTCTTTTCACACTCAATTCTTTCATGTTATTCATAGCTTCATTATAAAGGCATCCAACAACATGTATCACTTCTGGTGCAAGGCCTGAAAATATTGTGTAGTTGTTTGTGAAAGATATATACACTGAAGTGTCAAAGATTATCAATCCACAAAAATATTTTCAGTCCATATATGTAATTACACTCAGTTAAAAGGATAGTATTATATATGGTTAACAGATAGATTTACTTTTAAGTTATGAATAGTTCGAGAGAATTGACTTTCAAATATTTTTTAAAAAATAATTAAATAAAAAACTAGCCTTAGGATGCAGTCGCCTACGGTTAGATGACATAACTTGTTGTCCGACAATTGGCCGATTTCATCTCTGTCGTCTAACCGTTCAGCGATTTCATTAATGTCACTTCGTTGGCGACTGGATTTGGCGACAGAGGTATACTTTTGTAAAAAAAAATTGAAGGTGTAATTTTATAATTTTGAATAAAAAAATAGATTATTTTTTTAAAAAAATTCTCTAATTTCTCATCTTCGATCGCTTGAAGATTTATGATCCGGCGAGCTCATCCTTCTCCTCTGTGGCGCCAGCGTTTCCTACCACCGTTGGGTTAGGGCTCTGGTTCACTGGACCGAATTGCGCCGTCTCCCGCCACCACTGAGGAAGGCCGGGGCGGTGGAGGACCGATGGTGAATGACAACGAGGCGGCAGCGTCCGCCGAGGCAAAAAGAACTACTAGCAATTAGGAGACGGCTGCCGTCGTCCCCAGCCAAGACGAGGATGAAGGGCGGGGCGGGGGAGACGGAGCCGCACGGTGCCAGCGAGAGGGGGAGATGGAAGCAGTTGTGGTATGTTAGGAGCTTGCCGGAGGGCCGCGTCGGCGTTGGAGGCCTCACCGCGAGCAGGCGGCGCGCTGGGTGGTGGCGCAATTGGGAGGCAACTCGATCGGGAAAACCGACTGATCTGTGGGCTGGGATCAGCCGAAAAAATCGAGCTGACGTGTCGTCGTTCCCAAACAAGAATGGATGTCCAAGTTGATCGTTCTGTTTTGGGCCTGGAAACAGACTGAGCACCAGGATCATGCAGCGATCTACCATGATGGATTACTACTTTGCTACTTCACAGCTCGCACAAAGCCCAAAGGGCCGTCGCCGTTGACGTCGAAACTTGACGGTCGGCATGGCTGAGGCCGACTTTTTTAGGTCGCTAATCCTGATATGCATGCATCTAATGTCCCCTGTGTCGCAGTCAACGAGCTAGCCCTGTTGAATATGCACTTATGCACATCTACACGAAAGAGACTACACTTTAGCTGACAAAAAACGGTGCTATCCCCTCCGTTTCAGTGTTTGCCCGTAGCCTCGGGAGTCTCGATGTTCAAAATATTTGTTGAAATTAAGAGTGTGGTTATTACAATACTTTCGCTCTCTATCCATGTTTAAATACTTTGAGAAAAAAGTAGTTGTAATAATTTTGATCATGTTTATATGTAGGGAATTTTTTTAGCATGTTTTAAATTTTTTTTATTAAAAGCAACAATGCATTTATATACAAACAACAGCTTGAAAGCATTTTCGAGAAAAATACAGAACACACAAAACTTTGAAAAGGTTACAAAATAAACTAGACTATGTTAGGAGCCGCCTCCAAAAAAATCATAAATTTTAGAGCACGTTTGATAGGTTTAAATTTTTGGCAAAATATCGGCATTTTTCTGAAAATTACAAACTCCATTTGAATTTCCCATCGAGCCAATGTGCCGAAATTTGCCCGTCACAATTCTATCGTGTCCGCTCCAGCCTGCCTCGCACCCCCGCTCCTCGCGCTCACTGACACGCTGGCCCTACCCGTCAGCAGCCTTCGTCCACTTTCGCTTCGCCTCCGTGTGCCAGCACGCCACCGTTCGAGACCGGCGTCCACATATTTGTGTCCCCAACTTCCCCCATCGCCTCCGCAAGCCCTCGCCTATGCTAGCTGTCGCGTCCTATGCTAGCTGCCCTGTTGATACGGTGTTATCCCACACGTATGACGAGACCGAAGCTCAGCTAGAGAAACCCGTTCACAGTGCCATTTTCTCTCCGCTTCTCTCGCGCCATTCACAGCCACATTTAAGCTCCTCACTGGTTCCACTCCATTTTCATTTGATTTGTTCTCTATTTCGCATGCATGTAACATGTGTAACGTGGATTAATTTGTCACGTACGCCCGTCGTTGTAGGCTGGAGGGCAAGGTGGCTCTGATCACAGGCGGGCGCGAGAGGCATCGGCGAGTGCACGGCCCGGCTGTCCGTGAGGCACGGGGCCAGCGTCGCCATCGCCGACATCCAGGACGAGCTCGCCGAGCGCCTCTGCGCCGAGCTCGGCGAGGGGGTCTCCAGCTACGTGCGCTGCGACGTCACCAGCGAGGACAACACATCGCAGGCGCGGTCGACCACGCCGTCGCCAGGTTCGGGAAGCTGGACATCATGTTCAGCATCCGGGAGAGCACCAAGGAGGACTTCGAGCCCTTGCTGGCCGTGAACCCGGTGGGCCCGTTCCTGCAGACCACTAACAAAGCCAACTACTAAAAACCACCGAATAAACTAACTGACACAAGTTAACATATCAAGATTATTCCAACAACAGTGCCCGCCCACCGGGGCTGCATCATCGGGACGTCGAGCCTGGCCTCGGCGGTGGCCGGCGCGCGCGGCGTCGCACGAGTACACGTGCGCGAAGCGCGCCCTGGTGGGGCTGACGATGAACGCGGCAGCGGAGCTGGGTCGGTACGGGATCCGCGTTAACTGCGTCTCCCCTGCAGTGCAGCGGCCGCCACGCCGCTGGCCACGGGGTACGTGGGGCTGGACGGCGAGGCGTTCGAGGAGGCCATGGAGGCGTTCGAGCCATGGAGGCCTTCGCGAACCTGAAGGGCGTGGGCCTGCGGGTGGAGGACATCGCCGCCGCCGCTCTTCCTCGCCAGCGACGACGCGCGCTACGTGAGCGGCCACAACCTGCTCATCGACGGCGGCATCTCCGTCGTGAACCCGTCCTTTGGCATCTTCAAAGACTGATGGAGACCGATCGATCGATGCATGCATCACGCAATCATGCATCAATGGGTCCAGGTAGTACTATTAGTAGCACATCGTGCTGTGATTGGTTGCCGACGCGCCGCACGTGCCATGTGGTTTGCTCGTCTGTGTTTTCCGTACCATTTGTGTGTTGCTTTCCTGACGTTTGAAGAAATGTATGCGAGTGAGGTCCTCTATTTATGTCTGTTGTCGGACTAAACTTATCAATACACTAGTTAATATGTACCATTTTGCCAACTAAAATGGCGTAGATTAAAAGAAAGATTCAATGTTAAGTAAAATAAAAGAGTTCATGTTAAATACAATAAAACTAAAAATTAAAATTAAAATAATTTTTTAGTAATTTGATTTCCAAACGAATTTCTAAGTAAAAGAGTCCATGTCAAATATGATAAAACTGAAATTCAAAATAAGAATAAAAAAATTACTAATTTAATTTCCATACGAATTTCAAAGTAAAATCCATAAATAATTATACTTCGCAATAAAAAATAGAAATTAGATTTGTATACGAAATCCAACAAAAAAAAACCTAAATTCGGCATAAAAATAAAATAAAAGTAGTAATTTGACTTCAAAATGAATTCCAATTATTATAATTTGAAATAAAAATTAAACAATAATTGGCAATTAGATTTGTATACAAAATAAAACAAAAAAATAATTGAATTTATGAATAAAAAAATTTAGTAAATTGATTTCAATACAGATTCCAAAGTAGAAACCTAAATAACTTTAATTTTGAATAAAAATTATCTCAATTTGATTTGGATACGAATTCCAAGGAAAAAATAATTGAAATTCAGAATAAAATTAAAAGAATAAATTGCAATTTGATTTCAATATGTATTCCAACATAAAATCCAAAAATAAATTTGAATAAATTAAATAAATTTAGCTATAAGCAGAGTAAAAAGAAGCCAACACGTTAATTATCATAGGCTAGAAGTTCATATATTAATCGGTAAAAAAGAAAGATCTACACCGTCGATCGTGGTGGGTCTATATTATAACGATATAGATTAAAAGGAAGAATATATGTTTAAAATTGCTAATGAAATTTAGAAAAAAATAAAATAAAATTAGTAATTAAATTTATGTACGAAAATTCCTAAGTAAAAGAGTCCAAATCCAATACAATAAAACTAAAATTTGGAATAAATTTTTTAAAAATAAATTGATTTCCATAAAAAATCTAAATAGTTATAATTCAAAAATTAAAAAAAAAATTAAAAATAGAAATTAGATTTGTATACGAAATCCAACAAAAAAACTAAATTCGGAATAAAAAATAGCAATTTGATTTCAATATAATTCAAAATAAAAAAAATAAACAATAATTGGCAATTAGATTTGTATAAGAAATACAACAAAAATAATTAAAATTTTGAATAAAAATAAAATAAAATTAACAATTCGATTTCAATACGAATTCCAAAGAAAAAATCCCTAAATTACTGTAATTTTGAATAAAAATTAGCAATGGGATTCTAATACAAATTCCAAGAAAAAATATCTAAAATTCTGTAACATCCCAATTTTTTCGGGCCTTTTTGAAATCTTGAAAATAAAAATAACCATTTTATTTTTCCTGAATTGTTAAAGCTTAATTTGGAAATTTCATAAATTAAAAATAATTTAATGTGAGTAAATCAAACTCTGACTAAATAAAAATTATTTTATTTGATTTTATGGTTTTATCTTGGATTTCCTTTTTCCAAGACCTTGTCTTTATTTGCGCTAAGATCTTTCTATTTCCTTTCGGCTTTCCCGAATTTCATAGTCTTTTTGAAACTTTAAAGGAATCATTTGATTTATATTCATTTGTTAAAAGCTTAATGTGATATTTTCAAAAAGTGAAACAATTTAATATGAATAAATCAAACTTTAATTAAAATAAAAATAGATTTATTGGATTTTCTCAAAATTATTTTACTATTTCATTGGAGTTCAATTTAAATTATTTTCTTTAATGTTTTCCCAAAAATTCCTTTTATGAGTTGTAAAATTTAATTTAAATTAATTATTTTAAAAGTGTGGAATTATTTAGGAGTTTTTGCATTTTATTGAATTTATTAAAGTGTAAATTAAATTTCAAGCGAAAAACATTTTAAATAATTGAAATAAACAACAAATAAATGTAAAAGTATTTTATTTGGTATTTTAAGGTTCCAAGGGATTTTACAATATTTTCTTGAAATTTTTGAATTTATTTGTTTGGATTTTCTTTCCCCTTCCTTTTTTCTTCTCTCTTCCCTTTTCTTCGATTCTTCTTCCCGTTGCTTTTCTCTATCCTTCCTTGACCAAGCACCATGGCGGCCATGCTCGCCCATCCCCTGGCGTCACCTTCTCCTGCCACCAGCACTCGCCCCATGCCCTGCAGCCTGGCCTCCCCACGTCGCCCCATGCTGCCCCGGCCCGGCCTACTGCTCTGCCAACGCGGCGCCCGGCCTATCCACTGTCGAGCTCCCCCCTCCTCTTCTATAAAAATGGGAGCAGCTTCCTCCCCCTACCCCTCCTCTCCTTCCCTCTCTCTTCTCCCCCAAAACCGAAGCAACCAAAGCACAGCAAGCTCGAGAGCTCTCATGCAAACAGCCGAAGTCCCACCTCTTAGTTCTCCCTCTTCGATCATCCATTCTCTGCGCCAACCACGTCACAACAAGACCCTTGGCTTCCTCTCCCACCTCTCAGAGTTCGCCCTTCTCCCTCACTTTCTCCTCGCTAGAATCGAGCTTTTTCTCCCGCCAACCAAACCTCTTTATTCGTCGCATTCTGCCGCCATCGTTGATCCCCCGACGACATCTCCACCACCATTGCATTTTCCTCGTGGCGTTCTACGCCGTGCTTCCTTCCTTTTGTTTGAAGCATCGCCGGTCAGCCGGAGCCTCGTACGGGGCTAACGCGACTCCCGCTCGCATTCGTGGTTGAACCGTGTGCCTCCTTCGCCTATAAAATGGAGCACCGCGTGATCCCAACCTCCCTCTTCAAATTGCCGCCAACCTCACTCTCTAACCCCTCCCTGTTTGCCTGGATTTCGTCGGCGACCGTGCGCTGCCTAAGCCCCTTCTCCGTCGGACTGCGTCGGCATCGAAGGTCATCTGTCTAAGCTACCACCACCGTTGGATTCGTCGCTTCACGCTCTACACGATGCTCCCTCTATCTCCCTCAATGCGTCCGGTTCACCGATGCCACTATTCCTATTGCACCTTTTTGCGCACCGTCGCCACACAGACCTCTGCCGGTGGCGCCGCCACCACCATTAGAACCGCCTTGCTCCCGGGGTTCTATTTTGCTAGTTCACCGCCGCCTCTCCCTTTCCCTCGCTGGCACCAACACCTTGCTCTGTAAATCAAAAAATTCGGTAGAGCTCTTTGGAATTTCTCTCTCCTTCCTATTTTCTATATTTTCATGTGAGCGCAAACTTTCGGATATTTGTTCTAATTCATACGAACTCTGATTCTGTCGATTCTCATTTCTAAATTCAACCCCTTGCTTTCGCTTCTGATTTTGTAATTTTTGAATTTTATTTGGATTTATTGTATTTATTTGGCTCTTTTCGCACGTGTAGATTCCGGCTTTGCTAAAGAATTCCTGAAACCGTATGCTGAAGCATCTCAAACCTTCAACGAAGACAAGTCGTATACCTTTGATCATGTCGTACCTATTTTATAAAATTATATTATTTTGTATCAACATGCATTGCTAGTTTTATAATAATTTTTGTTTGACCGAAATTGCGACTAGAGGAGGGTGAATAGAAGCACACTCACTTTTTCACAAATAATAGATTCAACACAAATCTCACTCCAGAGCTATGGAAGCTATGAAGATCAATATACCAATACAGTGGAAGACTAGTATTGAATCCAACCTAACCCCCAAAGCAAAACAACCAAAGATCAACACAAGATAAAAACCAATCTCAGTGCAGGGCGGTCGGACCGCTGGATCAATGGCGGATGGACCGATTCCCTGTCGGTCTAACCGGTGACCCTGGCCGGTCTGACCGCCGGCCCGAAGAACATAACAGAAAGCCTCGATGACGAAGTTGCAAATAGATGAAACTTTTGATCTACAACTCTAAACTTTATGAAACTTGAAAAACACATTCTCTATGATATCAGGAACCTATTCCAGTCGAAGATTGTGATAATTCTTGGAAGAATAGTGATCCTTTTCCGTTTGATTGAAGAAGGGTTCAAAATCAGGTCAAAACAAAAACTTAATCCAAAATCTTGCTCGTGGGTGATTGATGATCAAGATGATCCTAGGTATATTCCCACATGTCACAACAAGCTATATCACGTGGAGAATTCAATCAAAAACTCGCGGATCAAATAAAGACTCAAAATCATCAAATATAAAGAAAGAACGCAATGAGACAAAATATTGATCAAACTTTCCTTTAATTGATTGATATGATATGGGCTTACAGCCTCTCCATCAATGGAGCACAATGCTCAATCCAAGAGCACGAAAATCACATCAAACTATCAAGAATCCTAGCCTCCACAAAAGTTCTCTCTAAGAAAATTAGGGTTTACAAAAATAGCAAAAGAGACGAAGCGGAGGTGCAGCCACCTCCCTCCCCTATTTATAGTGGAGGGTTAGACCTTCTAGAAGTTTGACTCAATTGGGCTCCCGTTAAGGCCCAAAATAAACGGGACACATACGCACCCATTTTAATGCACCGTCTTTAACACCCCTTGACCTAATTAGCTACACCTTGCGCCGTCTTGCGCCTCGGATTAGCCACTAGGTCACCCTTGTCCATCTTGCACCATACTTGAGTACATTGACCTCACCCAGCATTGTCAATCGTTCTGGACCTTAGCTCTCCAAGCCTAGTCCCGATCATCCTCGCCGTTAACCGTCGTTGACCACCAAGCAACCTGCACTACAATAGATAAGTAAAACGAATTTGGAAACAAGTTCTTCACAACTTGATCCATGTTAGTCAAAACATGCATCATGCAATATATATACCCTGAAACTCATGACTTTGACCTAACAACCGAATATTGCCGCCACGACAGGCGACGATCCAAGTGACCACCCTAGCCGGTCTGACCGCCACCTATTGGCCGGTCAGACTGCCAGTAAAGACTTAGCCGAATTTTCTCTCTAGAAAACCGAAACCTACTGGAATTTTCAAACCAATAGAACTTTTGACTGGAGACTCCAAAAATTATGGGACCAAGTGCAATAGAATCTCCTCTCTTACCTACACCCTCTATTTTTGGCCCAGCTCAATCCATACTTTCTAAAATTGGCCAGTCCGACCGCCGCTGTGGCCGGTCGGACCGATCTTGGACCGGTTTGACCGCCGCCGGCGATTAGGACGGTTAAGACCGATAGATCAGAATCAGATCGAAAACACGTGAAACAACAAAATCGATTAAGGCCTGACCGGTTATGGCCGGTCGCACAGTTATGCAACATACCTAGGATTATCTTGATCATTAATCACCCACGAGCAAGATTTTGGATCAAGTTTTGTTTTGATCCGGTTTTGAATCCTTCTTCAATCAAACGGAAAAGGATCGCACTTCTTCTAAGAATTATCACAATATTCGATTGGAATAGGTTCCTGATATCATAGAGAAGGTGTGTTCCAAGTTTCATTAAGTTTGGAGTTGTAGATCAAAAATTTCATCTATTTGCAACTTCGTCGTCGGGGCTTTACATTCGTGTTCAAAGCCGGTGGTCGACCGCCGTGGTCACCGATCAGACCGGCAGGGAATCGGTCCGACCGCCATTGATCCAGCGGTCCGACCGCCCTGCACTGAGATTGGTTTTATCTTGTGTTGATCTTTGGTTGTTTTGCTTCGGGGGTTAGGTTGGATTCAATACTAGTCTTCCGCTGTACTGGTATATTGATCTTCATAGCTTTCATAGCTATTGGAGTGAAATTTATGTTGAATCTATTATTAGTGAAAAAGTGAGCGTGCTTCTATTCACCCCCTCTAGTCGCCTTTTTGGTCCAACAAGAGTAGCTATGGGTAAAGTGGTACAAGCCTCACGCAGTGCTATATCAAATCATGAATTCATGCCAGTCTCCTGGATTGGAATCTACAGGAACCGCTAGGGGTCTTTATTCTCTCCGAGTGACAAGTAGTGTTTTCAGAATTAAAATTACCACCTAATATTTTAATGAGTTATTTTCAGAAAGAGATGATTTAGAAAATGTGGTAATGATCAGAGATCAGCCACGCAGTGCATCTTTTGCTATTAATACTTGCTGAGTACGTTTGTACTCAACCTTGTTAGTATTCTCCTTTGTAGATCCTAGTCCGGCTGGGAACTATCCCGAGTGGGATGAAGGACTTGCAGGTACCGATGCAACCGCAGGAGGAGAAGGCACCGACTGTGAGGACCTGAGCGAGATGGGCGCCATCTTTGACTCGTGGGACGAGTAGGAGGCGATTTTGAGCAGACTTCAGAAGCGGAGAAGCACCCTTTTGTGTTTGTGTAATATTTGTATTAAGAATCATAGCTTTGCGTGGCTACTACTGTAATAAAGATGTACAGTTTCTATCTTATTGTTTGCTGCGCAACTCTGATAAAAGGCTTGCTATTCGTCGGAGCGGTGTTCTACCAAGCAGACAAATAGTAATCCGTGTGCCTAAGTGTGATTACCCAAGGGGTAATGACACGTGGCGTCACAGGTGGTTCGAGCAATAAGATCGGGCCACGCTAATAAAATAGAAACCGTATCAATAACTTAAGTATGCCCTTCTTGCTTGCTATATTGCACTAAATATTTTATTAATCATTGCCTTCATATCAACTCCTATTCCAAACACCCCTTTTTTAAAAGTATTATGTTGAAAAGCTTATCTCTTCTTAAAGTGATATTCCTACTAACATAGGACTATCTCTAAGTTAGTTCTCCTTCCGAGAGAGTGCGGGGAAACACGTTATTATCATAGGATCGGTATGGTTATCTTCTGCGAGTAGATGGTTAGATTCCAGCTCAACCTAGGATAGAAAATATAGGCTATGGGTGCAGTACCATAAGGTTTAGAGCCTAGTGCCTAGATTAGAGGCATGGAGTAGAACTCTGGTATGGACCTGCTTTTCCAATTTTGGACAAGTCTGGACCATACTCGTTAGCTTCCTTACATCTTCATCTATATCAAGGTGCCTTATCTCACTTCTGCACATCAGATTTCCCGGACGAGTGGTTCGTGGCACTCCGAGCGTGTAGCTCTGGCGTACCCAGGAGCGAAATCCTGGGCATACTCAGGAATGAACCCTAAGCAATCCCAAATATGTGATTTGGATGGACTCGAGCTAGATCTCGAGCGTGCCTGGGCGCGTGGATCCAGGGTAGTATAGGTTCGCACTCAGAGGCAAGCTCTGAGCGGTCCCAAACACGTGGTTTGGGCGGTCTTGAGAACAAGATCTCAAGCGTGACTGAGCATGAGAGACTCAGCTAGTATAGGGTTTGAATCTTTTTGCATCTCATTATTTCTTGGTGTTATTTGATTATCTGTGCATGGCATAATCCAACTCACCCGCAGTTACCTTCTACCAGATAAGTGTAATATCTTCATCTCTACCCCAACTGCTATTAAAGAGGATGGAAGGTCAAGGAAGTGAAGAACGTGAATTGGGATTGAGACTGGGACTCATGCCACAAGGACAGTCCACAGAGAATCCAGCAGTGAACTTCAGTGAGTCACACCTAGTCAACCTCAAGCCACCACCATACCAGAAACCAGCCAACAGCCACCTACCAGAGCAACAGATCCCCTAGGCATAATGGCTGATGTACTCATATTCTTAGAGAACTCCAGAAAAGAAGCCCAGGAGAACCAAAACCGTTTCATGGAAGCTCTATTAACCCGAATAGCACCTACTACCTCTCAACCAGCCCGCGGGGTTAGTCTGGGTGATTTTCTCCAAACTCGCCCTACCACTTTTGCTAAAGCTATTGATCCACTGGACGCAAGTGATTGGTTGGTGAAGACATAAAAGAAGTTGGACACAGTAGGATGCTCAGATGCAGAGAAAGTACGGTATGCATCACACCAATTGACCGGACCAACAGCTACCTGGTGGCTTAACTACAACAGCAACCGTGTCAGTGAGCAACCCATCACTTGGGCTGAGTTCAAAATACGTTTCACAGAAACACATGTGCCTATGGGAAGGATGGAATTAAAGAAACGAGAATTTAGAGCTCTAACTCAAGGCGGGAAAAAGATGGTAGAATATTTGAGTCATTTTAATGATCTTTCCCGCTACACTCCAGCCGATGTCGACATCGAGGAGAAGAAAATAGAGAAATTTCTAGATGGAATACAGCCATATGTAAAGATGCTTCTATCCATCCACAAACTCACTGAATTCCAAGATCTAGTCAACAGAGCCATAATTCTGGAGAATGAATACTCCAACCTCACCGAAGAACGGAGGAAGAAAGCCAAAACCGATCACCATTCTCCACCTGCTCCTAGACTTCATCCCTATTTGTCGCAGCAACCGCCACCAAGATATGGACCACCTCAACAGCGACCCTTCAACCCACCTTTTCAGGAACCAATAACCCAGCAGCAACCGGTACCCATAGAAATTCGATGTGGAAAGTGTAGAGGAAACCACCCGGTGAAGGATTGCCTGAGGGACATAGATGCATGCTTCAATGACAACCTGGTCATCGTAAGATCGATTGCCCCAACCCCCGGAGAATATCTGGAACCCCACCACAACCAACACTTGTGCCAAGACCACCTACCCCAGCACCACCGCAAATCACCCATATGAAGCAAACTGAAGACAACCAACTCATCCCGAAAGAAGCTGGAAGAGGAGGACCGGCACGCCTGACACACGTGACTGCCAAACAGGTTGGAGAAGCAGCAGGTGTAATAACAGGGTACGTTATTACTTCCACTCTCCATGGGTATTATTCTTTTCAACGTTGGAAGAACCCACACTTTTTTATCTTCTACATTACTAGTGAAGAACTATATAAATTCTGAATTTTTGAAAAATCCCTGGGAGTGAACACACTGATTGGAATGGTTATCTGCTCTCAGAGTAAGTATAGATGGTGTATTCACGCAAGCCCCACCAAAAAGCCCGGCAGGACACGACCACAATACCTCAAGATTAGAACCTGGCGGGAACCATTTGACCTTAGTCTAGCCAACTTTCTACCCTTCTCTACAAGACTTTCAACATTCAAAGGACCCCCATGAAGACTCTGGCTACAGAAATCCGTCAATTAAGGAACCAGAAGATCTGTCCGAGAGAAATACAGTGGAAGAATCACCCCGTCAGTGAAGCTTCGTGGAAAAAGGAAGAAGCGCTACGCGAGCCTAGCCCAAACCACCTCCGAAGAGATTGTAATTTCGGGGACGAAATTTTTCCAAGGGGGGAGGATGTGACAACCCGCATCATTTGGACATTTGTTAGCATAAAATATTTCTATTTCATTGCATCAAAAATTTTACAAGATTTGTTTTACAACCAATTGCAGTGTTTTTGGCAGTAAGTAATTAAAACCTAGTCCTCTTCTTGCCTTCTGGTAGTAGCAGCCTTCCTCGTCGCCTTGTCCTTTGAGCGCCCGCCCGTAGAGCCATCTCGCGATCCGTTTTCCTCGCTCGTTAGGAAAATCAGCAAGCGGTTATTAAGCTTAGTTGAGAGCCTTTTGTGAGCATTGGAGTATAGAATTTAGAGTATAGGGAGTGGCCGTCAGTTTTCAAAGTGTAGTAGAGTATCCGGAGTAACTTGAGTAGTCGGTCCCTTGACCATCAAGATCCACAGACCAACCAGAGTTAGTCGGCCCCTTGATCGTCAAGATGTCCAGACCACCCGAGATCCTTCAGCATCTGTCACTTTCGTGGATCTCTCATCCGGCCTTGTTAGAATCCAACACCCACTATTTGCCATTGCCAAAACCCCATTATAAGCCCTCAGTGCATATCCCAGTTCACCACACCCTCAGCCAAGCGTCACCGGGTGCAGCAGTAATTCCAGAGCCTTCTCTCGTAATGCAGCTCCCCTGGCCGAGCCTCACCAGCAGCCCAAATTCATTCCCCAGCAGCGCAAGCAAATGCATCTCCCACAGCAAAGCCAAGAAGACAATGAATTTCAAAATTCATCCCCAAAGAAGACAGCAAGTTCATCCCCTCAAACCAGCAGCACAAGTTCATCCCCCCATTTCTCATTCTCAACTTCAAAGCAAGCAAAGCCACCAGCCAGCAACCACATCCCCTCCATTCCACAGCTAGCAGAAGCTAGAACCGAAGGAGAGCTCAGCTCTGCGTCTCTTAGCTGAATCCCAACAGCAGCAGCAGCAAGGGAACAAGAAGGCAACCCAAGAGCCAGGAAGAGAGGAGAGCACCAGCACCAGGCCAGCACTGCCATCCCCTCCTCCCAACCCAAACCCCAGCGGAGGTAATCTCAGCCACACATCAGGAGGCTCTGCACATGCACATCATCCACACCACCACCAGATCTCAATAGGATCAGTAGATAGCCTTCAGTTCTTTCCATCCCAGAGCAGTAGGGGGAAGGGAGTAGTGATACCTTAGCATCGCCGTGAACCGAGGTGACCGGTGGCCGGGAAGCCGAGCCAGGTCAAGGCCGGGTAGGAGCGCGGGCGCTGTGAGGGCCGAGCCACAGGAGGAGCCAGAGACGGCGGTGCCAGGCGCCAAGCCAACCGGAGGGAGGAGGCGCGGTAGAGAGAGTGCGCGGGGTCGAGCAGCGTAGGACTGGGTCGGGCCGGGGTGCGCCAGGTGGTGGATCGAGCCGGGAGCAGCCCAGGGCACCACGGGTGGAGCGGTGCGCTTGGGCCGAGCGAAGCAAGTCGGAGGCGGAGCGAGAAGGAGTCGGCGCAGGAGGCATCGGGCCTTCGGCCGCGCCGAGTGAAGAAGGAGGCGGAGCCGAAGCCAAGAGAGGGAGGCGGCGCAGAACGGAGCCGGAGGCGGGGCGGGCCGGCTGGAGGCGATGGCGGCGGAGATCTCCGAGAGAAAGGGAGACGCGAGAGGGTGAGAGAGGAGGCGAGGGGTGAGGAGTGTCGGCGGGGGAGGCGAGAGAGTGGGGGGAGAAGATAGGGATTAGAGAGAGAGGCGGCGGTGGAGTAGTGTTGGCTGGGGTGTTTAGGGTTAGGAGGTGTTAGCCAGGTTAGGTTAGTTGGTTAGGAATTAGGTGTTAGCCGGTTAGGATTAGGGGGTTTAGTAGTTAGGGTTAGGAGGATTAGGGGGTTGAGTTAGTAGTTAGGTAGGTGATTTGGTTAGGAGGTAGGTAATTAGGGGGAGGGTTAAGATAGGGTTAGGGGGTGTTTAGCCGGATAGGTTAGTCGGCAGGGGTTGGATTAGGGAGTTAGTCGGTAGGGTTTAGTCGGTTAGGTTTAACCGGTTTGGTAGGTAATTAGAGAGGGGTTTAGTAGTTAAGTAGTTAGGTAATTAAGTGATTAGTAGATAGGTAAATAGGTGATTAGAGATTAGGGTTAGAATTAGTTGTATGGTTTTTGGGTATAGGAGATTTAGGAATCGGTATAGCTCGAGTAGATTCTTGTAAGGCGTAGCAGTTTGTAAGCCCGAGTGGTAGTGCTTGTCGAGTGTTAGAACGTGAGCTAGGCAGTCGCGGCTGTAGAGCGAGTTAATCCTAGAACGATTTTTAGTGGGAGGGTGCTAACTGGGTCGGGTTCCGAAAAGTTTTGTTAAATTAAAATTGGCTAACATAGGAGTTGTATTAGCATTTTATGCGCCTACTATCACTCAAACTCAACTAAGTATTTATTTATATATTATTCGTGCTACCGCTTTGCTACAGAGGGCAAACCAGTGCCGACAGGGGAAGCTGATCAGAGACTCGTCATCGCCGACCTTTCCTACAACTCCAAAGGCAAGCTATTCTCTTGAACATAAATATAGTTATGTTAAATGTAAACCGTATATTGCTCTATTATATATGTATTGCATCAAAACTATTTGTCAAAATCAAATTGGATTGAGATAATGAGAAAAGATAAGAGAACAGAGATGATGAGATGAGAATGAGAATTACTAGGTGGGTAAAGGGGGCACTGGCAGGGGAAACGAGACGATGATAATGATGATGATGGTAAGAGGTGGGACCCCTTTACATATGGTTATAATATAAGGACCCACAAAACTCTTGCTCGGTGGAAGCCGTAAATTCAGTGCCAACCATTTTCCCGTTTCGACGGGTAGAAAATGCTACCTTGTTACGTAATTAAGTTCTCCACAACGGGTCACATTGGAGTATTGGGCACGGAAGAGAGCCGCCCCAAGGTGGAGTGTTGAGCACGGGCGAGAGCCGCCCCAACCAACATTACTGTAACTCGGTGTATGACGAGGTCAGCACCGTGACTAAATCAGCATCGACAAAAAGTAATGGGTGGAGACCTAATCACGTAACTGGAAAACGTTCTGTATTCTGAACTTGAAATCGCATCAAAGGAAATGCGGTAGACCTAGCTCAGAGAGAGTTCAGAGTAGCTATGGGTAAAGTGGTACAAGCCTGCGCAGTGCAATATCAAATCATGAATTCATGCCAGTCTCTTGGATTGGAGTCTACGGGAACCGCTAGGGTCTTTCTTCTCTCCGAGTGACAAGTAGTGTTTTCAGAATTAAAATTACCACCTAATGTTTTAATGAGTTATTTTCAGAAAGAGATGATTTAGAAAATGTGGTAATGAACAGAGATCAGTCATGCAGTGCATCTTTTGCTATTAATGCTTGCTAAGTACGTTTGTACTCAACCTTGTTAGTATTCTCTTTTGTAGATCCTAGTCCGGCCGGGAACTATCCCGAGTGGGACGAAGGACTTGCAGGTACCGATGCAACCGCAGGAGGAGAAGGCACCGACTGTGAGGACCTGAGCGAGATGAGCGCCATCTTTGACTCGTGGGATGAGTAGGAGGGCAGTATTTCAGAGCAGACTTCAGAAGCGGAGAATCTCCCTTTTGTGTTTGTGTAATATTTGTATTAAGAACCATAGTCTTGCGTGGCTACTACTGTAATAAAGATGTACAGTTTCTATCTTATTGTTCTGCTGCGCAACTCTGATAAAAACTTGCTATTCGTCGGAACAGTGTTCTACTGGGCAGACAAATAGTAATCCGTTTACCTAAGTGTGATTACTCTAAAGGTAATGACACAAGGCATCACAGTAACCTTCTCGCGTTACAGTAGACACGAGTTCACCGGGAAATGCAAATGCTGGATTGGCACTAAAATGTAAAGCCTTGTAAGGTCGCCATTCACCAGAAGATCCACACTAGTACATAATGAGGCACTTTACAGGCAACACCGGCACTACTATTAATCAGTTAATGTTGAAAAAACTAGCAGATAAATCAACATTCGAATTCAATGTTGAGATGGCTGGGTATTGATGTTCAGGAAAGCTTGCAGCAGAAAACAACCAGACGAACAACTCTCTAATTGTACGTAATGGTGCACACATTTTACATGATCTCCAATGAACAACACAGCAGAAATGAAAATGTGTGTATTTGACCGGTTGGCGTAAATTATTTACATGTTTTAGAAATTCAGTAATATGTACAGTTGATTTAAGATTTAAATTTACATTACATTCACGGAGAAATTCCGGCATCCTGACGCTATGTGCATGAACCATGCAAGCTATGCACGAAAGAATCAAGAAGCTTATCGGTATGGAGGAATAAGAGAGTAAAGCCACTCTATACATTGGGTGCTGGAACCTTCAAACCGTTGGCGTGGGATCAGACAATTGGACGGCCTGATCATTCAGTCGGCTCAAACAAGGTTTTCCTGTGGCGTCAGTGTCCATCATTATGGTGTCGCCAGGCTTGTACTGCCCAGAGAGAATTGCTTCGCTGATGACATCCTCAACCAGCTGGGTGACGGCCCTCCTCAGTGGCCGCGCACCGTAGCTTCTGTCGTATCCTTGCTGAGAAATCAGGTTCTTCATAGCATCAGATACCTCTAAACCAATCCCAAGGGCCAAAAGTCTACCCTTCACTTCTTGCAGAAGTATATTAAGAATAGCCAGCATCTGCAAAATGTTGGGACGTATGAGCGCCTTATTTGTGATCCAAAGCATGGCAGAACTACATGTAAGAGTATAATAAAACGTTTTGCTACAAAGGGAACAGAAAAATCGGATGTACCAGATTTTACTCTAGGTTTAAGGGGATTGTATCAAGTTAGTTATTGAGTGCGAAATCGAATGATGTTTTTCTTAGTTTTTGTAATAAAGAGTTTTTGTAATAAAGTGATAGGAATCTAAAATCACAGAATATTAACGAAACAAATTTAAGTTTAAGATGTATAGCAAAACAGACCTGAGTCTTCTCAAGAGGACGGAACACAACCACGTCATCCATTCTATTGAGCAATTCAGGCAGGAAAAACGCCTTCAACTCTTCCATTACCAAAGATTTCATTACAGCATATGTGCTTTCTATTGTATCATTTTGCGTCATGAAACCTATGCTCCTCCTTCCATTAGAAATTGATGAAGAACCAACATTTGATGTCATGACAATTAATGTATTCTTGAATGAAACCCTGCGGCCCTGTAGTTCTCATAAAAGATATAACAATGCATTCAGCCCAATCAAGAGGGTCAGGCATAGCATAACAATCATCTTATTGACTTTGCAAAATAGCGAATGCTAACTCTCTTGGTGCATGATCTCATAAACATGGTGTGAGAAATGCAGTATGCGTTTTGTTTGGACTTGCAGAAAGGAATATCGCAAATATCAGGATCTAGCACCTGTGAGTTGGTCAAATGACCATCTTCAAATACTTGGAGAAGAAGATTGAAAATATCAGGGTGAGCTTTCTCTATTTCATCAAGCAATACTACAGTGAACGGTTTTCTCCTGACTGCTTCGGTCAAAGTACCACCTTCACCAAATCCCATGTACCCAGGAGGAGAGCCTATCAGCTTGCTCACAGTATGACGCTCCATATACTCACTCATATCTAATCTAACCATGGCTGACTCCTGTTAAATGGGAAAAAACTTTATTAAGACCAATTCCATAGAACATGTTATGAGGCCTAGAAATGGTAATAGAATGATGTAGCCAGCAAAAGTAACCCACAGATCCAAAATAACTTGCTGCTAGAGCTTTCGTGAGCTCAGTTTTTCCAACTCCTGTTGGACCACAGAAAAGTAGTGTAGCAATAGGTCTGTCAGGGTCATTCAGGCCAACGCGTGATCTCTTCACAGCTCTAGATATGGCCACAACAGCGTCATCTTGACCTATGACACGCTTTCTGAGTTCATCATCTAGTCCTACAAGAAGTTTTCTTTCATCTGCAGTCAACTGCTGGACTGGTATGCCCGACCACAATGATGTGACTCGCGCAATTTCCTCTGATCCAACCAGAGATGGCCTGCATTGCTAAGAGTATTATAAGGATCATCTGGACAGCAGGATGTGGAGTCTACTCTAGATGTCATGAAAGAACCTACTCATCAACTGAAGCTGACAGTGTAGATGTCGGACTCGTTTTGCCATTATTCAGCACTTCAACATTAGCATCATTCTCTTCGTCATTCTCATTTAGAGAATACTTCAACCTATTAGTCAGTGCCTGAAACGTGTTGGGAAATGAAATAATACAACATCTATCAGCAGATGGGCAAAAAAATTCTTTGCAGCAGCTGTATTGTAAATCTTCTATTACCACTTCATGCATGGCCTGGACAGCTCTAATCTCTTTCCAAAATTCATCTGGTGACTTCGAAAGAATAGAGCACTGCTCTTCCTTCTTCCTTTTAAATGATTCCATCCGAGCTTTACTACCAGCTTCATCAATCAGATCAATAGCCTTATCAGGAAGATGTCTATCAGGGATATATCTTGCTGACAAATAAACTGCCGCATTGATCCCTTCTAAAGTGTATTTGCATTTATGATAAGTTTCATATTTTTCACGCAGACCAAGTAATATTTTCACAGCATCCTCCTGCGGAGAGTTCAACAGATGATTAAGAAAAAGCTGATACCCAAGAGCCCTAAGTAACTTTTGGAATTGTTACCTGGCTAGGTTCATTTACATATACTGGCTGGAAACGGCGGGCCAAAGCCTTATCCTTCTCAAAATGCAAACGGTGTTCATCCAGAGTTGTAGAGGCAATGCACTAAGAGCACAAACAAGCATCACCACAAGGAAAGGAAAAATAAACTTGGACACCATTCTACATAGAAAACACTTCACATTATTTCCTAATCATGGATGTGGTTCATGTGGATCATAACCAGTGATATTCAACGAACATTTTACACTTCTTCATAAAGAAGGAACATCACTCAAGTGACAAAATACAGAGTGAAACAACAGGAGTATGTGTAGAAGTTAAGCATTGGTCTAATGCTCTAGTACTCACTAGACTACTAGCCCTTAGTGTTGTTAAGATATGCAACTATTCCCCATCTACATATTTTTTAAATAAAAAAACATGATTACAGATAGGCCAAGCAATCATATTTAATTTCATATATCAACATTCAACAGGTTACAGGTGGCATGGAATGCATACTTCGCTAATTAGACAGATAGTAAATCACAGGGTATGACCTGTATTACTGTATATTTGATCTATATGGAAATTGCAACTAAACTGTTGGAATGAACCTCGCCAAAATATACAAATTACATGTGTAGGTCAATATGCAAAGAGCACCCTATACAAGCTACATATCCAACATCTAACATAAACAAGCCATTTGATATCATTAGATGTTTTAGACAGAAATGAGGGAAATGTGCAAATCGTACATCTAGACAGTAAGTAAAATGATGTATAAGCACCAATTGTTGCCTTTTCAGAAAGCGTCAAGTATAGTGAGAAGCATCATGGGCAACAAAGACAGAGGGAGATCTGTTTGTGAAAATGATACCTGCAATTCACCTCTAGCAAGTGCAGGCTTCAGCAAATTGGCAATATCAAGACCAGCTCCCTTACTTCCTCTTCCAGCAATTCCGGATCCAATAAGATTATGAACCTCATCAATAACGAGAATTACATCACCTGCATGGAACTTTGAAGCTATTTGAAGATTGAAACCAAGAATAGAAGTTTTGAATCTGGTCTTTCATAATGCATCAGTCAGATTACCTGCTTTACGCACTTCACGTATTAAACTAGTAACCCTGGCTTCCAATTCACCCCTCTCTTTTGCACCAGCCATAAGTAGAGCAACATCCAATGACAATATACGCTTTGCCTATATAACCACGTCAATGAGTGATAACTACAAACTACTGTTGTGCAAGCAAATTTTTGCAACTACATGATTGTGTATCCATTACAGGTTGCTGAAACTTACCACGAGGAAAATAGGAACATCTCCATTGGCAATTTTAAGAGCCAACCCCTCGGCAATGGCAGTCTTACCAACACCTGCTTCACCCAAAAGAATCGGATTGTTCTTTGTGCGCCGGCATATAATCTGAACTACTCTTTCAATCTCCTTCTTGCGACCAATAACAGGATCAATTAATCCTCCACTGGCTTGCATAGTCAAATCTACACAAAATTGAGCTAGTGCACTCTTCTCTGAAATAATAAATAAAACAAGTTCATTCTTTCTACAAGTTACATTATAAAAGATATTAGCATACACTCCAATAAAGTACCTTAACCCCTGACCTTTCTTTTTATTTGAGTAATTGCCAATTGCAGACTTCCAACTTCCAGGAGTAGATTTCTCACGCACTTTGAAAGAAGATAATCCCACAGGCTCCCTGCCATCCTTCGCAAGCTCCCCTTGAACTCGGGCAAGAGCCAGCTTTGCTAGCTGACTTGGATCTACTCCTAAGCTACAATGAACACCATTTATTGTAAAACCCACAAATAATTAAATGTGCAAGAGGACAAAAGAATATTAATTTATCCGTTTATTGAATGGCAATTTCTTTGGAAAGCCCACATCAAACCTGTCTGCTCAATGATCATCCATCACAATTAGAGCTTGATATTGGGTAAATTCGGTTACATTCCCGGACTGATCATATACTCCTATTGTGCAAGTACAGAAGACAAATGTCCTCTTTGTCAAATGAGCTTATTGTTTGATTGGCTCTAGTTATTTGTAACACTCCGGTGGATACCACCTTGCTTACTTATGGAGAAATGTGGAGGTTGGTGAGCATTGTTAGTTGATCACTTTAGCACAGACCGCTGACCAATAGAGATGAGAAATAGCAAGTTTTTTGGTGGCCGGAGACATGGAACAGGAGAACATCACCACCAACCTCTTAAGGATGCTGTTGGTGGTGGGATCGTCCAGGTGGAAGAGGCCCAGCGCAATGTGCTCCGGGGAGATGAAGTTACACCCCATGTTCCTGGAGAACTCCACCGCCGCCTCGAAGACGCGCTTGCTGGCCCCGGAGAAGGGCACGTCCGTGGCCAACCCGATGGGCGCCTGCGCGGGCCCGCCCTTTCCCACGGCGGCGCGGCACGCCTCGCGGGCGCGCTCGACTCGGACGCCCGATGCCAGGAACCCCACCGCGGACCGGTCCTCGGCGATGAGGCCCAGCAGCAGGTGGTGCGGCGCCACCGACTCGTCCCCCATCCCGCGCGCCTCCCGCTGCGAGAACACCACCGCCTTCACCG
Source organism: Hsuehochloa calcarea (assembly GCA_036346395.1). Taxonomy (NCBI): domain Eukaryota; kingdom Viridiplantae; phylum Streptophyta; class Magnoliopsida; order Poales; family Poaceae; genus Hsuehochloa; species Hsuehochloa calcarea. The sequence continues at coordinate 25,461,306 of CM070599.1, read as the reverse complement.
CCCGCTCCGTGAACCGCTCGAACACCGCCCTGACGACGACGCCACCGGCCCGGCCCCCCGGCCCGCGCCGTCGCGGCGCCGCCGCGGTCAGCAGAACCGCGGACGCGCGGAGCGGGTGCGCCAGCGCCAGCACCCTCACGCCCGCTGCCACCGCGGCCGGGGAGAAGCGGCGGCGGAGGCCAGCGCCCGTGCCGAGGATGGACGCGGACGGCACCGACGAGGACGAGCAGCAGCACGCCTCCATCGTCCGGGGTCGCGACGCAAACTCCCAACTCTTTTTTTATCGGATCGGTGTATGGTTGGCTCGGATGCTTCTTCAGTTATAGACTCGTACCTGCTGTAAGGCGCGGCTGTAAAGTAGCACGAAATGGAATGGAATATAATAGTAGCAGTTAGTTGTGTGCTACGGCTGCTTGGGAATCAAGTGAGGAGTGAGGAGGGGAAGTGGAGGCGGCACGCAAGGAAGGAGGGGAGGGAGGGGAAACTGGCCTAACCGGCGGCGCGGTGATGGATGCGATGCGGGGCGGAGGAAAGGAAGGGATGTTTTTGGCTTCGATTCCTCCGCGCCGCACGCCACCGTCCGGGGTATTCTCCGGACGGGGTGGAAGGCTGGGTAATTCGATGGCCGCGTTCGTGCGATCGGGGATGGATGGGCGCGGTCCGGACGTGCGGCGGGGTTTTGCCGGTTCCGGCCGTTTGGCCGTTATTTCTCAGCGGTTTGTCTGGCCGTGGTGGGATAGTGGCACTGGCAGTGGGTGGTGGGATCCCACCGCGCGGTTTGTCTCGCTCGCGTTGCCCGGCCGGCTGGTCAGGTCTCCGCTCCTCGCGCGCCGGTTAGCCAATGTGCCTTTCGGGTTCTAGACAGTGTCGCCGCCGCCGCCGCCGCGCTAGGGAAAAGGAGCCCGTCGCCTGGTTCGGTGCGTGCCGCCCCAGGAGTAACGTTTCCCGCGCGAGTCGTGACAGCGGGGGAAATGGGTGAGGAGTGACACCGTGGAACAGACGCGGTCGGGTGCAGGAGTTAACGGGACATCTCCGTGCGGTGAACGCATAGAACATGCACGCGTTATGCGTTCTATGCCAAGCTTCGGACTACCACGGCGTCACCACCCCTCGATCATTCTATCATTCGGTTATAGCATAGACTTTTCTTTCACTTGTTCGGGTTAGATGTGCATGTGATTTTGTGGACCCGAATATCTAATAATCTCCATCCTAGGCTTTGTTTGGTCGGGGGAATTGAAGGGAGGGAATACGAATTTAGGTAGCAGGGTTATAAAATGAGCTCTTTTTACGGTTCACATTGATTAACGTGGATCGTCCATTGTTTTCAGTATAACGTGTCAGATTAGCTAGATTATGGCTATACTTCACCACAAGTATGAGAAAGTATAATTCCATGAAGGACAAATAAGTAACTAAGTAATTGTAGATCCAAACAACTACAATTCCGGCTTGAATTGAAATCAACCAACCGAATTAGCGCTACATCCTTTACATATTCTTCATGGTGACTTAATCTTAGCTAATTAAGATTGGGGTTTATCCCCTCAGGGGAGCAATCATCCCACCCACCTCAGTACCTCACACACAAAAAAAACATCCTCGCCACCCTTCTAGCTAAAAAAAAACATCGCTACCCTTCTCTTTAGTCGCCGCCCGTCCCTACCTCCCATTTGCGTCACACCCTAGTCATCGCCACCACGCCGCCCTCACCCGACGCCACAACGCCCTCACCCCCGCCCGATGCCGCAACGCCCTCACCACCGCACCCTCGCCCCTCGCCCGCATCATCCGCCTCCACCGCCCACCCCTCGCATCGTCATAGACATCGCCGCCACGCCCCTCGCCCCTCGCACGCATCCTCTGCCTCCATTACCTGCCCCTCGCATCCACGCCGCCCTCGCCCGACGCCGCAACGCCCTCACCTGTGCCCACCGCCGAACCGCCCTCGCTCATCTCCCCAAACTTTTCTTGCCCCTCCGCACTCCGCCCCTCGCCCGCATCCGCGCAACCATTGGCGCCGCACCCTCGCCCTCGTCTGCATCATCCGTCTCCATCGCTTGACCCTCGCATCCTCGTAGCCATCGCCGTCGCATCCCTCACCCCTCGCCCGCATCCTCTGCCTCCATCGCCCGCCCCTCGCATCCACGCCGCCCTCACCCCTCGTATCTGCGACACCATCCCCCCTGGGATGGAGGGCCCCCTTCACCCCTATGGCGCATCCCCTCGTCTCCTTGCATCTACGCGGGTAACCCTCCTCCTGATCCAACGCCCTGGTGATGGCGTATCCGCTGCTGCACAACGGGGAGACCGAGGTAGAATTGTGGTCAGAAGCCACCAAGATGACTGAGGAAGAGGAAACACCAGACCGAGGTGGAGCGGTGGTCAGCTCCCTCGCCAAACGACCAGCTTGATTGCAAAGATCGTTCGTTCAAACTGCCCAGCTTATGCACGCGGTTGCAAGCAACGAAGAATAGTGCACACCCGGCGGTTGCTACTTCAGCACTACAAAAGGTACACATCTCTTCTCCTCCTCCTTTTTCTTCCACTTCTCCACTTCCTTATCTGCGGCAACCATCTCCTGCTTATCTCTCTTTCTCTATTGCACAAACAATCAGAGGTGTGTTTGTTCAATTTTATATTTTGTTGAATTTGAGTGCACTGGATATTTGCAATTTGATGTTTGCTGAATTGTACTCTCTTAGATGAAGCTATAGTCCATTACCTTGGGAAAGTACGCCTGTGAAATTCAATTGTTTTGAATTTTTTTTATTGTGGTGTACCGGGGTATATTTGATATGATCCTATTTGGAGGGTTCCTTAGGAGTAGATAGAAGAGAAAAGGAATATTCAGTTTGTGATTTAAGAACCAAAACTATAAAAAGGAACAAGGGTTTGCAGAGTTTATCCAAAGGAACTACATTGTTCTCCGGAATTCCTATCTTCAAAACATGCTTATGCAACAACAATTTGAGAGATAAGTAACAGTTACATTGCAATTGCAAATAAGTAGCACTAGTTTCTATAGTTCACTCCCAAACTTAGGCATGACATATTGGAAGCTGATGCTACCATACATGCAAAGGCTAAAACGCTTATACACATCATTCCAAGATAAAGATAAATCAAGTGATCTCTTTCTTATGCCCCGAGCTTCATACTGGTCAACTCTATGACTTTGTCTATTACAAATTTAGTTTGGACTTTGGATATGTAGTGTTGGAAATATGCTCTAGAGGCAATAATAGAGATGATGATATTTCATTATGTTCATGATTCTGATAATATGTTATCGTGTTCCTTGAATGAATCATTTGTTATAGATCAATAAGTATGTGACTTGTTGGTGGAACTCTTTAACTTATATGATGTCATTCTAAATGTATCCCTGGTCGGAGGTCACTGATCGGAACACCAATAACTCTATGACCAGCACATGTATTGATTGATGACCTTATTTCACCGGTCATGGATATAGGGATATCGAATCAATAATGTGAGCACTTGTTAGAGAACATAGGGCTGGATAGACCCATCATTGAGACACTATTGAGATTGTTATGAATCTATGTATCATTAGTTGGTCTCTAGTAATGATGATGTATAATCCTTAGACCTGATATTAGCATGGTTCCCTATATGTGTAATAGCACTCTTAGGGGTTCCCGAACGCTACTCGTAACTAGGTAGTTATGAAGGTAGCTTTCGGGTATGCTATGAAACATGCGGAGGGATGTGACTGGTCGAGATGGGATTTGCCCCTCCTAAGATTACATGAGAGATGTCTATGGGCCCCTCGTGGTGATCGGATAAAGAAAGTGCATGGCCATGCCACTAGTGGTCGAAGTGTCGACCACATGAAGTTATCTGACACTCGATCGAGAAAGTATTGAACAGTCCATGGATGACACAACTTCTCACCTGGAGTTCAACCAGACATCGTGAGGCAAAGGGAGAATGCATGAGTAGGTCACTTAGTTCGATCAATTACGGACTAGTCATATGGAGATACGAGCTGGTCGTAGATTGATCGAACGTAATCACAGAATGGTAAGAACCTGGTCGTAAGGAGTTACGGACTGGTCGGGACCAAATACGATCTGGTCGTATGGAGATACGAACTGATCGTAAGTGATGAGGACCTGGTCATAGATCATATCACATCAAGGTTCGTCTGATATATTCTATGTGTATTTGGGAATCGTTATGTGTTACTAGGTACCGCTAACGACTGGTGGTCGAAAAAGAGTTTTCGAGTCATAATCGATTACACATGAACCTGTAGGGTCACACGCTTAAAGGGCTATGATTTGATTTGGATGGTGATCCGAATTCATATAGGCCACGAGTTCCTAATGGGCCTCAAAGTCGAGACCCATCATGGATGCCTATATAAATAGGGGCGGTGGCATGGGGTGCGGGCGAGGATGATCTTTGGAAGAACTCCTGAAACCCTAATAGCCACGCCTTCTCAACCACGCTGCCGGTGCTAGCACTCCAGCGCGTTGTGATCCTGCCCTGTACGTGTGGATACCTCGGAGGTGTTGTTGCGAAGCATCAGCACTAGGAAGATCCGCAAATCGTGACGGTCACCGGAGTCGAAGGAGCATACGCGCAGCGAGTACGACCACTCGAAAGAGGAGACGCGTTGTGAGTACGACTAGGACTGCATCAACTCGCTACAACAACTCTACTTCCGCTACGAGTCGGCGCGTCTAGCGGTAATCCCGTGATCTATTACTAGTGGTGGTTCCTTGGTTGCGCGGTAAATTTTTGTTTGTGCTATCGTAGCATTGCCGCGATCCCTTCATGTAGTCCATTCAATCAACTATCAGTGTTGCTCATTATGCATCCTAATTCTTTCCCATGTAGTGCAACAACTTAAATTATCAGTATGTTTGTTGTACTGGCCAGTAATTGATAGGAATAATCAACGATTAGTATATTTGTTTGATTTGATCAAACCTTATTTCAGATCCATTGATATTGAACTTTCAGTCTTCTTCATTGCTTCTAGTTGTTTCATTAGTTTCAGTTTGTAGTCAATTGGACATTTTCTTAGCCATTAATAATACATATGCAATTATCATCAATGGCATATTCGAGCTAGCTTTTCATAGATGCAAAACATTGAACTCAAAACTACTGCATCTTTGCAATTATCATCTGCGACATTTTGGTCAGTGTAGAAGGTTACTATTTTCCACAAGGTGTAACAAAGGTTATTCATGTACTCCTTGGAATAACCCTCAAATAGAAGTTATTTATGTGTATTTATACTTTATACATATTGTTCTTTGTAATTGAGATTCTCTATAAAATTTGTAAGCATATGAATTGCTTTTCATGACATCTCACTTCTGTAGCAATTTTAAAGAATAGCAATATATCTCACTTCCTGATGTAATTAGCACAAATATAACTCACTTCAGACTGATTACAATTTTCCTTGACTGTAAAACTGGCTCCAACTCGAACGACAATCAATTAAAATTATCGGTTTGATTCCAAATTGATAAAAACTGAGTACCAAACATAGAAAGTCAATTTTCCTAGAAGCAAGTGCTTTGATTACTTCTCTGCAACATGGATGCCATGGGATGCCTGTTTGGAATTCTTAATTTTTTGCACGCAACCTTGTAAAAACCCTTTTTTCTTATGTTAAGGCCTTTTATGTAGTTCGATGATAGTGCTACCATTTTTTAGCATTGATAAATGACTTTGTTTATCTCTGTACACAACTGTTATATGAAGCAAATAAATATAATACTTTTCAAGATCTGAAATCAAATTTGGTAATATAAGGTTACTATTTTTCACAAGGTGTAACATACGTCAACTAGAAGCAATTGATCCCTACTTTTTTATGGCCATAAAACAGAGGATATTAACATCCCTAGGAGTTATAAAATCAAATTTCAAATTCGCTCACTAGAAGGAATTGGTGACATATTTCAGGAAATTTGCCAAAATGGTGTACTTAACTGTGACAAAGTTCTTTCGATATTTCAGGTTATAAAATTTGGTGGTTTTTTTTTCTAGACCGCTAACGATCTATTGATAGTACTTGGAAGTTGCATAGATTTTGATATATCCACTATGCTTGATTTGGTTGATACCGGTTTGGTGAATACATCAATTTTTTTGAATATTGTGGTCAATGAAATCTTAATTTTGTCTCATATTTTCATCTTAAGTTTTGAATATTATGGTCAACAAAATCTATAGATTCTTCAACCTTGAGTAGTTATCCCAAAAGAATCTGATTCAAGAATAGTAGAATATATGATTAGTGAAGTTTTGTCTCATATTTCTCTATATTCACAGGCTTTACAGAAATATATGCCCGTAGTCCGGCACTAGCTTGTCAAAATATTAAGGTTTTCTTTCAAGATTAGAAGTATCAGGTTTGTGCATGATTTAACTGTTCTTTTTCGTTTTGATCAACAACGAACTTTGTGAATGGAATAATGCCTTTTAGATTATTTGTTTTTTGTAGTACCTGCTTGACTATTTTGATCCGTGGTAGCACCTAGAATAACTTAGCAATTTCCTAAATGAGTGTCAAGTAGCGATGTGAGAGAACTCTTGGTCCTAGCCATTTATTTAGGTAAAGCATTGCAAACAATCTATCCAAGTTTCTTTGGCAACAATTGTAATTTTTTTGCAGTCCTACTTGTAACATAAACTATTAGAAATTGAAAGATCTAACTATATAATTTGTTCAACCAAGAACCAGATCGGGTAACATATTGATTCCCCATATTGCTTATTCTTCTTAATTTGCTATATTTTGTAGTTACTTTACCTTCAGAATTATTGGTTGCTACAGTTTGATGACTGATGTTCTTGATGGTGATGTTCTTGATTTCTTTTTCAAGTGTGTTCTCTCCATTTGGATTATAGTTAATGTTATTTATTACGGCAGAATACAACAGATAATTCTAACATTTGGAGATTGAGGTAAGATTTCTGTCTTATCCTTTTGATTTTGTCCATAGAAGCCTACAATTATATATGTCCAGTAGTCTTTGTGGGCTATTGAATGCCCTTTAGAAGGTATCTCCCCGTGTTTTCTGGAATTTTGTATTTTTAGACTAAATATTTTACTTACTTTCAACAATCAAGATGTACCACTCCAGATTTTAATTCTAATCAGATGTGACGTCCTTATTATTTGTGATCCGAATTATGACTTGCTCAACCTGGATGTACCTCATTTTTAAGTATCCATGTTGTTCTTTTTAGTCTAATTAGTTTGTGATGAGGACATCACTTCCATGCATACACCCAACACTCCTCATAATAGAGCTGAATCTATGCACTTACAAGGTCCAATCATCAGAGCTCGTGCACATCAATTGAACTATCAGGTAACTTTATTTCTAGGAGTAGATTTTGTTTCTAATAAGAATATGCTGCTACTTGATGCATGTGATGTTCTTTTAATCAGGAACTTAGGACAGATCATGAAGGGAAGTATGTGCAATCCAACTCAGCCTCCGGAGATAGCACCGACTTCAAACGTGTATAGCTTTCGCATATGGAGTTCGTTGGAGGTCCACGAGTATTTGATGGAAAGTTTATCTCGCCCTCTTCCAATGGATCCAGTCCCACCTCCAAATTTCTTCTGAGCACGCCGCAATTGACAAAACAATCCAACACTATTTTTGAGCCCGAGTCAAAAGGGTGCTGCGCCACCTCCACTTGGGCCTGTGGACCTTGTAACCCTAGGAACGTGAGTCCACTTCCCTGGAAGTCACCCTTGGTCGTCTCCCCATATAGGAACCGTCGCCTCTCTTTGCTAGAACTCGGATTTCATTTATGTTTAGCTCGCCTTCGTTACAACTTGTATCTTCTGTGTGTGTCGACTAGACCACCCGATCAAGATCCTTATTCGGAATCCCAGCTTATCAGTACTTTCATCAATATTTGCAATACATCATATTGCGTTTCACCTTGTTCTTGTGCGTGCTTCTTCGGTGTATGTAGGGATTGATCTTCGTGATCAGGTCATCCGGGTATTCGTACACAATTGATAACGACTTATCAAGTTGTTCAGCGATTGCGTGGTTTCAAGCCTTGCGAGATCATAGCTAGGATCGTAAGAGTTGAGCAACTTCTATCAAATTTATCTTCTCGTTGAAAGATTAGGCCAAATCAGAATCTCTATGGTTCTTCAGTTTGGATGTACCTCATTCAATTTTTAGTGCTACGTTGTGTGTGTGGGTGTGTGTTTATTCATTGGAGAGTGTAATGTCCTTGTTATTTTATAGATTTGCTTGCAGTCGTATCGTTTAAAAATCTACAGTTTGCATAATTTCCCAGGCCAAGCTATATATGTTGTAGCTTAATTTGTTCGAGGTGATTTTTCTAACTTTGGTACCATCTCCGCCTGTGTAGCGTGTTGTCCTTGTTATTATGTGAGACGGTATTATCTGTACCTCATTCAAGAACAAGAACCATACTCCCGACATCATTTATTGAGGGCAAAAGCGATATGAAACGAAAATACCAAGATGTGATGGCCTTGGTGCAAAAGTACGGAAAGCCAGACATCTTTCTAACGATGACTTTCAACCCCAACTGGGATGAGATTACCAAATAGCTCGAGGCTGGCCAAACCCCACAGGATCGCCCTAATCTCGTTGTACGGGTATTTAGAACTAAGCTAGAGGACCTTAAGAAATAACTATTCAAGGAGCACATGCTCGGTAGAGTGGCTGCATATGTATACGTCATTGAGTTCTAGAAAAGGGGTCTACCTTGTGCTCACTGTCGGGACCCAAATATGCAAATTTGGACCCTCTGTGTGTAATGCACTAGTCCAGAATCAAGCTAGTACACACAGTGTCAACATAGATGAGTATTATTCCAAACAGGACAAATATAAGAATAAATGACTACTTTCATTAAATAAATAGTAGTTTTGACCTTATAGTCGAGTTTACAATTATTAAGCCATGTAGGTGACACTAATTAAAAAGACGGCAACATTACAAAAGCAACTCTAGCGAAAACCCATCGACTTGCCATAGGCAACCGACTAGAATCAAAACCTAGCGATCACCATCCTCGTATAGCTCCTCCTCAAAGGCAGACGACGATTCCTCCACTTTAGCTGAATGATTGCAGCAAGAATGAGTACTACGAGTACTCAACAAGTTGTATCACATAATGCAATTATAGATGATGGCTTATTCCTAAGAAAATGGCTTCTGTGGCTATTTTGCAATAAAGCAGCATTTGAAATTGAATACAAGAAATAGATTGAAAGCTTAATTCAAAACAAATATCAATAATAATTTTAACAAGTATTTTCACAAAGCTCCCATAACCTAATCAATTTCTTTCACACAACTGCATAAGTTATCCCACACAGTTGTCCCTTCCCAATTGTTTTTATAAAAATCTACCCCTCGTGAAATTCTCGAGCATGTCCACCACCGCGGACGTGGCTATTCGAATAGATTAATTAACACTATGTAGAGATCGTACACTTTACCCACATGATGCAATCAACTTGATCGAAGCTGATCACAACAAAATATTTACGAAACTTTGTCTCGATAATTGACACTCTCGTTGTGCTTACTGTCGGCACCAACCTCTACACAGGTGGTTAGCCCATTGCACACTATTGGACCTAAAAATGGCAAACCTCTCACGAATGTGAATAGCCACACAGACAGAAGCACACCACCACCCTAGCACACAGCTTAAACTATCTGCCTTAGTAATCAATATCAATACTCCATAGTTTACTAGGTTAGGCCCGTCTCATCAGGCATGTGGTTATACAGTTGTGGCTCAGTTCAATGGCACATGAAGTTAAGTTCTTAATTGACTAAGGCGAGACTACCAAATTCTAACTACTAACCATCATTCATATTTTCCAAACGCAAGTTTATCATACCACCAATCCTTTACACTCGCCTCTGTCTAAATCCTTTTCCCACCCTGTTGGTTAAGTGCAACACATGTCATCAACAAGTAACAGTATACTGCACACATTTGAAAGTTCATTTAAGCTTGATTAAATCAAATAAAATTTGATGAATTTTTCTGATGGACTAAACTACTCAAAAGGTTTTGAAACTCAGAAAATTAGGACGTTACACTCACTTCCTGCTGATTATGGAGTCCGAGTACAAGCTGACATGCCTAGAACAGTACGAAGGCATCATATCTGCTGAGCTTCCAGACAAACATAAGTACCGATAGTTGTACGAGATAGTTGTCAAGCACATAATGCATGGTCCGTCCGGAGTCTTGAACCCTAAGAATGTGTGCATGCAGGACGGTGGTTGCAAGAACTATTACCCATGTCCATTCAACGTGACAACACTCCAAGGGAAGGACTCATACCCCATTTATAGGAGAAAGGACGACGGTCGTTGTGCAAATGCCCGAGGCTAAATGTTGGACAATAGGTGAGTTGTGCCATACAATCCTTATCTGTTGAGGAGGTACAACTGTCACATCAACGCCGAGGTTTGCTCAAGCATTAAGGTCGTTAAGTACCTCTTCAAGTAGATCTACAAGAGGCACGATCGTGCATCGATTTCTGTCAACGAGGATAGCAATAGAAAGGTGGATGAGATCAAGCAGTACAGGGATTTTAGGTGGATCACCCTACTAGAAGCATTGTGGAGAATCTATAGCTTTAACCTCAGTAAAATATCTCCGTCTGTTAGGCAACTACAACTTCATCTCCCAAACATGCACATGGTGTTGTTCAATGCAGGTACATACTTTAACGAAGTCGTCATTCGGCTTGGCGCCGTGAAGACCATGTTGACACAGTACTTCGAGACGAACAAGGAATATGATTGGGCTCGCAGCATCCTCACAGAGACTTCCCAGCGTCGTTTGTAGGGATGGCTAGTGAGAATTATTGGAAGCCAAGGGAAGAACGTACGTAGATCGGTCGAATCATGTGCGCACATCCGACTGATAGGGAGCGATACTATCTCAGGATTCTCCTAAACCATGTGATAGGCGCTACCTCCTTCGAAACTTGAGAACGATGGACGGTGTTATTTGCCCGACCTTCCATGATGCCACCGAAAGGAGGGATCGTATTGAGGCTGACAATAGCATTGATGATTGCCTTAAAGAGACTGAAGTATTCCACATGCCATCCGTGCTTCGTAGGCTCTTCACTATGATATTGGTCTACTGCGAGCCTAGCGATGTGCGCGGTCTCTGGGATAGGCACCTGGAAGTAATGTCAGATGACTTTTGTCGCTCCCTAGGGTGTCCGCGTGCAGTCGAGCAAATGGTACCGTTGGATATAAGAGATATACTCCAATCGATGGAGTAGGATATAACATTGTTCCCTCTTCCCAAGCTTGATGAGACCCATGACTATACTGGTGGTGAGGCTAGGGAGATCATCGTGGAGTCCACAATTGAGGTAGACCAAGACCACACATCTCTAACATCTTCTCTCAACCCCGAGTAGAGGTACACATATGAGGAGATACTAGCCACACTTGACAACGATGAGGGGGCGTATTCTTTGTTGATGGCCCGGGAGGTATAAGAAAGACATTCCTATACAAAGTGTTCCTTGCAAAGGTTCGAGGTGAGGGAAAGATAGTTGTGGCAACTGCGATGTTGGGCGTCACAACCTCCATTATGCCTGGTGGTAGGACTGCGCACTCGAGGTTCAAGATACCCCTAAACATTGAAAATGGTGCAACATGTAAAGTGGTACATCTAAACTTCTTTGGAGGGCATCCCTAATAATATCGGATGAAGCCTCCATAACAAAGAGGCAGGTGGTCGAGGCCCTTGACAATAGTATGAGGGACATTACGGGTCGGCATGACTTGCCTTTTGGGGGGAAGATGGTTATGTTTGGGGGTGACTTCAGGCATGTGCTACCTATTGTTTGGAAGGGGACAAGGGCACAGATAACTGATGCTATGCTCTACAAGTCTTACCTTTGGGAAAGCATGAGGCAGCTAAGGCTTGTTCGTAACATAAGGGTTCAAAACAATTCATTGTTTGCTAATTACCTTATGAGAATCGTAATGGTACTGAAGAAACCGTAGAAGATGATTATGTGCAGCTTTCAGACAAGATATGTGTTCCATACACTCGTGAAGAGTATGACATAAACAACCTTATAGAGAATATCTTCCCAATGTTGAATGCAAACATCTCCAATGTGGACTACATTACTTCTCGAGCTATTCTAGTAACACGTAATGAGTATGTTGATACGATAAACATGAAGTTGATCAATTGATTTCCTAGGGAGGAGATAATCTATCATAGTTTTGATCGTGCGGAGGACGATCCTCATAACTACTACCCCTCTGAATTCTTGAATTCTCTCACACCTAATGGTTTGCCTCCGCATGTGCTCAAGCTAAAGGTTAACTGTCCTGTTATATTGCTACGGAACCTGTATCCAGTAAATGGATTGTGTAACGGGACACGATTGGTAGTCCGAGGCTTTCAAAAGAATACTATTGATGCTGAAATAGTGCTTGGACAACATGTCGAGAAGAGGGTTTTTCTACCCTGGATACCTTTATGCCCATCTGGCGATGAAATATTCCCCTTCAAGTTCAAGAGAAAGCAGTTTCCAATCAGGCTAAGTTTTGCTATGCTGATTAATAAGGTACAAGGCCAAACTATCCTGAATGTTGGTGTGCACCTCCTGGGTCCTGTTTTCTCACATGGACAACTCTATGCCACGCTTCGCTAGCAACTGCTAGGAGCAATATAAGAATACTTGCTGCACGGGAAAAGGATAAGACTTTCATATCTGCCCGTACAGTCACCAAGAATATCGTCTATAAAGATGTGCCTTGTTTTCCTTTGCACTGTGTTCCTTGTCTCTCCCTCTCTATTGGCAGGTGGGCCCTTCCCTCAGTAGCTCCCTGGCCTCCCCCACTTTGTGCTCTGCCTCCTCCCTGTGTAGCTCCCTTTGTATTGACCTCTCTCTCGGCAACTAACCAGTGGACCATTCTAGTAGATGGTCAGCTAGTAGTGGATGGTAGATTGATTAGTGTTAAGCAAGGATTAAGGTGGATTGTCGATGTAGGTTTCAGTTGCCATACACTTCCTTTAACTAAACTAATTAGTGAATCAATTGAGTGGATGATCCGAGTACGTACAAGCCACTGAGGGTGTAAGGCTGATGTCTAGTTGTGGATATCATGGGGATTTGCTCCAGATCTTAGGATGATGTGACAATTGGCAATGGCGTTAATGGTTTATCGTTTCACGTGTTTTCGGCAAAGTTCAGTGCTGTCAGGCCATAACCGGTCTGACCGGCCAGGTAAGGCGGTCAGATCGGTCCATACGGCGGTCGGACCGGCCCTGATGGCAGTCGGACCGGCCAACTTCAAAAGTGTTGAATTGAGCTGGGCCAAAAATAGAGGGTGTAGGCAACAGAGGGGATTCTATTGCACTTGGTCTCATAATTTTTGGAGTCTCCAGTCAAAAGTTCTATTGGTTTAAAAATTCCAGTAGGTTTCAGTTTTCTAGAGAGGAAAAATGGCTAAGTCATTACTGACGGTCTGACTGGCCATACGGGCGGTCTGACCGGTTTTCACTTGGTTCGTCGCCCGTCGTGGTGACGATATTCGGTTGTTAGGTCAAAGTCATGAGTTTCAGGGCATATATGTTGCATGATGCATGTTTTGACTAACATGGGTCAAGTTATGAAGAACTTGTTCCTAAATTCTGTTTACTTGTCTATTGTTGTGCAGTTTGGTTGGTGGTCAACGACGGTCAACGGCGAGGATGATCGGGACTAGGTTTGGAGAGCTGAGGTACAGAACGATCGACGATGTCGGGTGAGGTCAATGTACTCAAGCGTAGTGCAAGATGGACAAGGGTGACCTATTGGCTAATCCGAGGTGCAAGATGGCGTAAGGTGTAGCTATTTAGCTCAAGAGGTGTTAAAGACGGCGCATTAAAATGTGTGCGTATGTGTCCCGTTTGTTTTGGGCCTTAGAGGGAGCCCAATAGAGTCAAACTTCTAGAAGATCTAAGCCTCCACTGTAAATAGGAGAGGGAGGTGGCTGCACCTCCTCTTCGTTTCTTTTACAATTTTTGTAAACCCGAATTTTCTTAGGGAGAGCTTTTGTGGAGGCTAAGGTTCTTGATGTTTTGATTTGATTTTCGTGCTCTTGGCTTGAGTATTGTCCTCCATTGATGGAGTGGCTGTAAGCACAGATCATATCAATCAATCAAAGGAAAGTTTGATCAATGTTTTGTCTCATTGCGTTCTTTCTCTATATTTGATAATTTTGGGTCTTTCTTTGATCCGTGAGTTTTTTTATTGAATTTTTCATGTGATCTAGCTTGCTGTGACGTGTGGAAACCTATCTAGGATCATCTTGATCGTCAATCAACCACGATCAAGATCTTGGATCAAGTTTTCATTTTGACCCAGTTTTGAACCCTTCTTCAATCAAATAAAAAAGGATCGCTATTCTTTCAAGAATTATCATAATCTTCGATTGGAATAGGTTCCTGATATCATAGAGAAGGTGTTTTCCAAGTTTCATCAAGTTTGGATTAGTAGATCAAAAGTTTCATCTTCGTCATCGGGGCTGATCGGTTTTGTTCTAGAGGCCGTGATCGATCGCCGCGGGCCACCGATCGAGCCGTGGAAATCGGTCCGACCACCCTTGAGCCAGCGGTCTGACCGGCAGTGCACTGTGATTTGTTATCTTGTGCTTGATCTTTTGTAGTATTGCTTAGGGGTGTTTATTGGATTCAATATTAGTCTTCCGCTATACTGATATACTGATCTTCATAGCTTCCATAGCTACTGGAGTGAAATTGTGTTGAATCCAGTATTTGTAAAAAAGTGAGCGTGCTCCTATTCACCCCCTCTAGTCGCCTTTTCGGTCCAATAAGTGGTATCAGAGCCCAGTTAGTTCAATCTTGATCTTAACCGGTCACTGAACTTGGCGATGGATAGATACTCCACAAAGCAGTATATCTTCGATGGGTACGACTATGCCTATTGGAAGAATCGCAAGCTAGTCTTCCTTGAGAGCGAAGGACATGCTCTATGGGAGGTTGTTCGAGTCCCGCTCGTTGTGCCCGAAATTGCTACGCCAGCTTCAGAAGCTCTTTTGGCTAACAACAATAAGGCTAAAAACCTCTTATATGGTGGGCTTAGGAGATAGGAGTATGATCGGATTTGCAATCTTGAGACTGCACATGAGATTTGAAACACCCTCGAAACCTATCATGGGGGTTCGTCCCAAGTCAAGAAAGTATGCCGAACAGTCTATAAGTGTGAATATAACAAATTCGAGATGCGTCCTGGAGAGAGCATCGATGATATTTTCAGTCGCTTTAATAAAGTGATTAATCAGATGAAAGCTGTGGGTATTGAATATTCTCAGTCTGAAAATACTACCCATCTCTTGGCTGCAATCAACACCAAGGAGTGGGAGATAAATGCTACTGCCATTGAGGAGAATGTCAATCTTTCTGATCTAACTTTGGAGCTGCTCTATAGCAAGCTTAAAACTCATGAGATCAAGAGGATTGATCCTCCCAAAAAGGAAAACATAGCTTTGGTAGCATACCTGCTCAAGAGAGCTTCTGATGGGTCTTTTGAGTCTTCTTCTGAATTTTTGCTTGCTAGTTTATCTGCAATTCACGAAGAAGAGTTTGAGAGTCTTCCTGAGGCTGAGTTGGTCCTCATTGTCAAAAAGGTCATACGGGCTTACAATAATATGAGAAACAGAAATCGAGGAGGTCTCGTGACTTGCTATGAGTGTGGTAAGCTTAATCATATACGGGCAAATTGCCACAAGCTGAAAGGTAAGAGTAACCACAAGGAGAGAAAGCCAGCTTGGAAGAAGCATCAATATAACAAACCAAGGTTTGATACTTCCAAGTTGACAAAGGCCGCTCATCGGGTGCTTACCACTTTTGAGGATCAATCCTTGAGCGATGTTGACTCCGAGAGTGAGGAGGACAAGGAGGAGATCCCTCAAAACAAGAAGAATGGGAAGACCAAGGATTTCACCGGCTTGTGCTTCATGACCGACTCCGTTGACGACGACAACGATGAGGTATCTCCTTCCTATGATGTTCTTTCTGACAGATGTGAATCTATGTTTGAGCAACTCATGAGTCAGGATAAGGCTTTAGAGTTTGTCATGGCCAAGAATAAGGAATTAGAGTCACAAATAGATAATTTGACTTTAGAACTTGGAAATACTAAGACTTTTGAATCTGATGAATGTTCATCTTGCCATGCTTTGCACTCTGAATTTGCTAAACTGCAATCTGCTCATGATATTGCTTTGCAACAACTTGAAAATGCTAGGACTGAGCTTGTTGAGATTAAATCTGCTCTATGTGAAAATGCTTAGAGTCTAGCAAGTTAGTTGCTTCTGGTGTGGTTGATTCTAGCCTTTGCACTTTTTGCTTAGAACGCGAACATGAAGTTAAAGATATCTTAGAAGCAGCTAGAGCTAAATATGCCAAGCTTAAGGACAGTATTGAGTTTTCTACATGTGCTTCATGTCCAGCTCTTAAACTTGAAACTGCTTTATATAAGGAGAAAATATGCTAGAGCCATTAAGGGTAAAACCTGTGAATCACGTGTTAATCTTAAAGAAGAAAATGCTTATCTTAAGGATACCTTAGAAAAATTCTCGAAAGGTAAGAAATAATTAAATATGATTCTGGACAAATCTAAAACTCCTTATAAGAAGCAAGGATTAGGATATAATCATGTTCAAAATAATTCAAACCCAAAAGTTACTCAAGTCTTGGAAAATGGGTTAATTGAATTCAAAACACAACCTGCAAAAACTATCTTTAAATCTGCAGGTATTGCCCAACCATTTGTTAAGTCTAAGGGTGTTTCTCCCAGTGGTATTAAGTATCATTGCACCTATTGTAAAAAAAGATGAGCATTTAATTGAGTTCTGTTGGCGTATGTTGAAAAATAATAAGAAAATTTTTGCAAGAATTTCAACTAATCAACCTAGAGCTTTTATGAGACATGGTAACATAGAAAAGAAGAAACCTGGTTTAGGATTTGTATCACATGCCCATCATCATGTTCCTAGACAGGATAACTCTCATGTTACTTTAACCATTGCTCATAACAGAACTTTAAATAAAATCAAGGATAGCACTTCTGCTTTGCATACTACTCGCAGATGTGTGTCTCAGTACTAGGTTCCTAAGTCTTGTTTAACTAACCCCAGTATTGAGACACATCGTTTTTCTGTTCCTTGATTTTCAAGACTACCGTGGAAAGACGAAGGACACGTGGTTCGTCGACTCCAGCTATTCACACCACATGATCGGAGACTCAAGATGGTTCACCTCTTTCACGCGGTCGACAGGTGATGATTTTATCACTTTTGGAGATGATAAACAAGGGCGGATTGAAGGAACGGGATCGATCAGGGTGAATGCTAGTTTCATCCTCAAGGACGTCGCCCTTGTGGACAAGCTAATGTTTAATTTGCTTTCTGTCTCTCAACTTATTGATGATGGATATGAGACTATATTTAAGAAAAATGCTTGTCGGGTGCTTAATTCAACTGGTGAGCTTGTTTTTGGAATTACTAGAGTTGCTAGAATCTTTGGAGCTGACTTTTCTAAATCTCTTACTGGTTCTCTCAAATGCTTGATTTCTTCTTCTTCTTCTGAGTTCTGACTTTGGCATTGTCATTTGGGGCACATTGGTTTTGATCATCTGACGCGAGTTAGCAACCTTGAGCTCACAAGAGGTTTGCCCAAACTCAAAGCCGTCAAAGATGCTGTTTGTGCGCTCTGTAGGCATGGCAAGCAAGTTGCCGCCTCACACCCTTCAGTGACTATGGTCATGGTAGACGGACCGTCTGATTGCTTCATATGGATACTGTTGGTCCTGCTAGAGTTCGGTCAGTTGGTGAAAAATGGTACATTCTTGTCATAGTCGATGATTTTTCTAGCTACACTTGGGTGTTCTTTCTTGTTTCGAAGGATGAAGCTTTTGATTATTATCATGATCTTGTTCTTCGTTTAGCTTCTGAACTTCCGGGTGCCTTGAGAGCGATCCGCAGTGACAATGGTACGGAGTTTAAGAATGCCTCATTTGCTTCTTTTTGTGTTGAGCGTGGAATTGAGCATCAGTTCTCTTCTGCACACATCCCTCAATAAAATGACGTTATGGAAAGGAAGAACATGACCCTGGTCGAGATGGTTAGGATGATGCTAGATAAGTATAGCACACCGAAGAGATTTTGGGTCGAAACTGTTGCTACTGCTTGCCATATTGGTAATCGTGTCTTTGTGAGACCTTCTTTGGGCAAGACTGCTTATGAACTTCGATTTTGTAGAAAACCCTCTGTCTCGCACTTTCGAGTTTTTAGATCTAAATGTTTTATTCTGAAGATAGAAAATCTAGATAAATTTGAGTCAAGAACTTTTGATTGTTTATTTCTGGGTTATCCTGCACATTCGATGGGTTTTCGGGTTTTTAATATTGAAACTAACCTTGTTCAAGAGACATGCAATGTTACTTTTGATAAGACTAGCCCTGGAGCTAGATCAGATATTTCAGGTGATACACAGGTGACAGAGAGCATATTCATAGAGGAAGATGATGAAGGACTTGATATTCTTCCACTTGTTGTTGTTGACGCTCCTATTCCAGTACAAGAACCTGTTGTGACTACTTCGCCTTCAGATGAGGCTCCTGCTGTATCTTCATCATCATCAGTACCTGCAGAGGTTGAAGAGATATTTTCCTCTATGGGTGCACCACTTCGCATTCGAAGGCAGCACCCTCCGGATCAGATAATAGGTAATCTCCATGAGCGAGTCACTCGCTCCAGGTACAATGATCCAAATCTCTACTCTCATTCTGCATTTGTTGCTTCTTTTGAACCCCACGATATATCACATGCTTTATAGGATTCTAGCTGGGTTAATGTCATGCATGAGGAGTTAGAGAATTTTGAGAGGAATAAGGTTTGGAACCTAGTAGAACCTCCTACTGGCCATAATGTTATAGGAACCCACTGGGTTTAAAAAAAACAAAATGAGGTTGATTCTGTAATTAGAAATAAGGCCAGGTTGGTAGCTCAGGGTTTTAGCCAAGTTGAGGGGTTAGATTTTGATGAGACCTTTGCTCCTGTTGCTAGACTAGAAGCCATTCGCATTCTGTTTGTATTTGCTGCATCTAAGTGCTTTAGATTATATCAGATGGATGTTAAAAGTGTCTTTTTAATTGGTTTCATAGAGGAGTAAGTTTATGTTAAGCAACCCCCAGGCTTTGAGAATCCCATGTACCCACATCATGTGTTCAAGCTATCCAAAGCCTTATATGGTCTTAAGCAAGCCCCTAGAGCCTAGTATGATAGACTTAAGATCTTTTTGCTTAAGAATGACTTTGAGATGGGTAAGGTAGACAAGACTTTGTTCATTCTTAGGCGTGGTAATGACTTCCTGCTTGCTCAAATTTACGTTGATGATATTATCTTTGGTGGTTCTTTTCATGCTCTTGTTTCCAGCTTTTCTGAGACTATGTCTAGGGAATTTGAGATGAGTATGATGGGAGAACTCAATTACTTTTTAGGGCTTCAAATCAAGCAATGCAAGGAAGAGATCTTCATCCATCAGACGAAGCACACTAAGGACTTGCTCAAACGTTTCGACATGGGTGACTGCAAGCCAATCTGCACTCCCATGGCAACTTCGACTGTTTTGGATCCAGATGAGGAAGGAGAAGCCGTGGATCAACGCGAGTATCGCAAACATGATCGGTTCCTTACATGTCGACGGCCTCAAGACAGGCATCCACTTCACGATGCGCCTGCATGCGAGGTTTGAGCGTCTCGAGGACTTCCCATCGCCAACCCGTTAAGCGCATATCCAGGTATTTACTCTCTACCCTTCTGTATGGCATTTGGTATTCATGTTCTTCATCTTTGTCCATTCGGGGTTTTCGATTACGATTTTTGCGGTCATCGGCTAGATAGGAAGAGTACCTCAAGCACTTGTCACTTCCTAGGCACTTCTCTTGTATCTTGGTCTTCTATGAAGCAGTCTTCTATTGTACAATCCTTCTTTGAAGTTGAATATGTAGTCTTTGCTAGTTCTTTGTAGTCGATTTTGTGGATGGTAACCACTCTTAAGGATTATGGGTTAAATTTTGCCAGTGTTCCTCTTTTCTGTGATAACACTTCTGCTATTAACATTACTAAAAATCATGTGCAACACACTAGGACCAAGCACATAGATATTCGCTATCACTTCCTTAGCGACCTTGTTGAAAAAGGTGATATTGTGCTACACTTTGTGGAGTCCGAAGCTCAACTGGCTTATATTCTCACCAAGCCTTTAGACCCAACTAGGTTTGCCACCTTGAGAAGCGAGTTAGGGGTAATTTATCCCTATGGGTTGGTTTGAGGGGGAGTTCGATCTTTTCTGATCTTACCTTGTTCTTTTGATCTTTTCTTGTTCTTTTCTGAATTTATTGTTCTTTTTGAACTCTTTAGGTTTTTAGGCTTTTACTGCATCTCATTTCATCATATTGCATTCATATGAAAAATCCAACAAGTGGTATGAAAAACCCAACAAGTGGTATCCAAAAAGATGCATTGTAATATAAGTTTTTCTGCTTATCTTTTAAAATTGAAGAAGCTTTGCCTATTACCCTTTGGAGCTTTAGTTTTTCAATTCTTGCTCAATGCCATGTATAGTTCTTTGACTTGCTAGAATTATCATGTTTTCACATATACAGATAAGTATTTGTTGTATGAGCTAGAACTCTAAAACAACTCGAACTAAAAAAATTACAATTTGTGGATATTTTAGCGAGTTACGAAATTAGTGCTCCTTTTGTAACATTGGCCCTGTCAGAATTGCTTTGTTAGCTCTTGAATCTAAAATTGACCATTACGTGAGCTTCTTGTGTTCTTGAGATTCTAAAACTGATCTTGTGAAACATGAAAAATCAAGATTGTCTTATGCTTAAATTATGCAAAACTATTCTTACGAGACTGCTTGTCAAAGATATGAACTTGGAGATAGTTTGATGATTCAGACGATCTCATGGGGACTGCTTGTCAGAAATGACATGAACCTCAAGATTTGTCGCCCAAGTAGAAGCTTAGGAAGAGTTTGTGGATGGCTCCTAGTCCAGTATCTTCTTCACTAAGATATACATTTAATCAACTTCTGATCGAAGCTTAGAATGAGTTTGGGGATGGCTCCTAGTGCAGGATCTTGTCACTAAGTTAGATCATTAGTCAACTTCAATATTCAGTGCAAATGAGAAATCTGTGGAAAAATGGGCGTTTGAGAAATTTGAGCAAAATGATTCAATACAGGACCTGATTGACTCTTAATGTGGTCTTTGTTAGACTTTTGATCTCACTTTGACATTTTGACATGGCTAGTTTCACTTTAGGATCCCTGTTGATGAACTTGCTGAATTTGAAGCTTTGCTTATATTGATCAAATCTATTGCTTTACTTTTGAGCCTTCGTGCTTGGCTTTGATATATATGTCCTATCATGATCATGCTAGCTTTGTTAGGCTTGATATGCTGTTTGTGCAATATTAGAGATGCTAGCTTGTTCTTTTTGGGTAATCTCCAAAGTTTCTTGTAATCAAAAATTGAAAAATACAAAAAAAATTGAAGCTACTGCATTGCATTTCATGCATACTCCTTCTTATGCTTCTTTCTTCATTCTGCATTTGTTATCTCTGGATGAGAAGAAGGCGTGATTCCTTGATGGCTCCATTGTCAAAGGGGGAGAAGATATTTCAATGTTGGGGTAGAAGATATATCATTATTGAACAAAGGGGAGAAGATATATAAAAAATATAAAAAGGGGGGAGAACTAGGAGAATTTGAAATTTTTTGAAATCTGATGATCATAGTGAGGGGGAGTTTTTGAATTGCATTCTTATTATCTTATTGACTTTTCTGAACTTGAATTGCATTTATTTATTCTCACAATGATCATAGGTCAATTGAACAATTGTTCTTTCATATGGACCTTAAGTGAGATTTTTGACTCTTTTCTGAAAACCAAAGTTTTCATGCGTTTTTTTGCCTTATCTCACATACCTATGCTATTTTGATGCCAACTTGGTCATTTTCATGGCTTTCTCTTGCTTATGGACCAAGTTGTGCCTTTGTGCGAAAACGAAAATATTTTACTTTTCAAACCTTCAAATTACATTTTCTGGATTATTACCAATGTGTTCATCAAGGGGGAGATTGTGGATATCATGGGGATATGCTCCAGATCTTATGATGATGTGAGAATTGGCAATGACGTTAATGGTTTGTCGTTTCACGTGTTTTCGGCAAAGTTCGGTCTTTGTCGAGCCATAGCATAATCGGCCCGGCCAGTCGCGGAGGTCGAGCCGGTCCATGCGGCGATCGACCATACCAGTGGCGATCGGACCGCCAACTTCAAAAGTGTTGAATTGAGCTGGGCTAAAAATAGAGGGTGTATGCAACAGAGGAGATTCTACTGCACTTGGTCTCATAATTTTTGGAGTCTCCAGTCAAAAGTTCTATTGGTTTAAAAATTCCAGTATGTTTCGGTTTTAAAGAGAGAAAAAATTGCTAAGTCATTACTGGCGGTCTGATCGGCCAATAGTTGGCGGTCAGATCGGCCATAGGGGCTGTCTGACCGGTTTTCACTTTGTTCGTCGCCCGTCGTGGCGACGATATTCGGTTGTTAGGTCAAAGTCATGAGTTTCAGGGCATATATGTTGCATGATGCATGGTTTGACTAACATGGGTCAAGTTGTGAAGAACTTGTTCCCAAATTTGGTTTACTTGTCTATTGTTGTGCAGGTTGGTTGGTGGTCAACGATGGTCAACGGCGAGGATGATCGGAACTAGGCTTGGAGAGCTGAGGTCCAAAACGATTGACGATGCCGGGTGAGGTCAATGTACTCAAGCGTGGTGCAAGATGGACAAGGGTGACCTATTGGCTAATCCGAGGCGCAAGATGGCGCAAGGTGCAGCTAGTTAGGTCAAGAGGTGTTAAAGACTGCGCATTAAAATATGTGCGTATGTGTCCCGTTTGTTTTGGACCTTAACGGGAGCCCAATAGAGTCAAACTTCTAGAAGGTCTAAGCCTCCACTATAAATAGGAGAGGGAGGTGGCTGCACCTCCTCTTCGTCTCTTTTGTAATTTTTGTAAACCCTAATTTTCTTAAGGAGAGCTTTTGTGAAGGCTAGGGTTCTTGATGTTTTGATGTGATTTTCGTGCTCTTGGATTGAGTATTGTCCTCCATTGATGGAGTGACTGTAAGCCCAGATCATATCAATCAATCAAAGAAAAGTTTGATCAATGTTTTATCTTATTGCATTCTTTCTCTATATTTGATAATTTTGGGTCTTTCTTTGATCCGCGAGTTTTTGATTGAATTTTTCACGTGATCTAGCTTGCTGTGACGTGTGGGAACCTATCTAGGATCATCTTGATCATCAATCACCTACGAGCAAGATCTTGGATCAAGTTTTTATTTTGACCCGGTTTTGAACCCTTCTTCAATCAAATCGAAAAGGATCATTCTTCCAAGAATTATCATAATCTTCGATTGGAATAGGTTCCTAATATCATAGAGAAGGTGTGTTACAAGTTTCATCAAGTTTGGATTAGTAGATCAAAAGTGTCATCTAATTTCATCTTCGTCATCGGGGCTGATCTATTCTGTTTTGGAGACCGGCGATCAAACCGCCCGTAGCCACCAGTCAGACCGGCAGGAAATCGGTCCGACCGCCCTTTAGCCAGCGGTCTGACCGACAGTGCACTGTGATTTATTTTCTTGTGCTTGATCTTTTGTAATATTTCTTAGGGTGTTTATTGGATTCAATATTAGTCTTCCGCTGTACTGATATACTGATCTTCATAGCTTCCATAGCTACTGAAGTGAAATTGTGTTGAATCCAGTATTTGTGAAAAAGTGAGCGTGCTCCTATTCACTCCCCCTCTAGTCGCCTTTTCGGTCCAACACTAATCAATGCCTGGAAGTTCCAGCCAGGGCTCGTGGAACTTTCTTGATAGATATGAATCGATAAGAAAGTCATTAAGTGAACTAGACCCTATGTATCGGTGAGACTTGTGTCTACCTAGAGCAAATCCTCGCACATACACGCAGGTCTCACCTGACTATCATGGAACTTCCTCGATAAATAGGGAGTAATAACTAAAGAAACCATTAGATCAACTAGGCGTCGTGTGTCGATATCAATGATACGTTCCCAAGTGGATGATAGCAGGCCAACCACGAATCGACGTCATATGGATTCCAGCTATCATGCCTCGTTATCCATTCCTAGTAGTAGGAGGATTCGTGACCCGGAGGTGGATCAGAGAGTCCTACCTAACTGGGTGATCTCTCCCATCTCAGTAACCAATACATAATATTCCTATGAATATTCTCTCCCTCCGTTGGAGTCCTAACTCCTTGCACCAGCGGACTTCCCGAGAGCCCAATCCCTCTCGCCCTCACTCTGGATCAAACGGTTGCCTAACCCTAAGTCTGACTATCAACCCAAAACCACAACTGTAACACCCCAGCCCAACACTGAGCCTAGAATGCCACCACACTATTCTTCCAACTAATAAATATCGACACACTATAAAATTACATCAAGAAATCATCAATAAACATAACCATGGATCACAAAAGGACATATATAATTATGGATCAAACGATAATGAATACGCAAGGAAAAGAATATCCAGGTATATAATCCAAAATAGCATCAACCATTGAATCCAAATTAATAAAGCAAACAGTCTAGTCCAAATGATGTCCTAAATTTTATTCAACCTCTAACATGTCCAAGTGTAAATCAATATTGAATGAAAAGATTATCATGGCGAATGATCATGTGATGTCCATGTGCTCTACTCGCTCTCAATTACGGCATCCTCGAAGATCACCTAAAAACAACAGTAGAGCAAGGGTGAGTCCACGACTCGACAAACACATCCATAAACAACGAACAATAATAAATCAACAGCATTCAATAACTTCATTATCATCATATGCACTTCTATTAACATTCTCATTCATCAATCTCAAATATCAATGCAACTCTAATCTATATGTCCACATGCACTTCTTTCGCGTATACCGGTATAGCGTGAGTGAATCTCGCGACAACATTCACTCTCAAGCCCGTTCCTCCAAAAGGACGGGGACCTCCTCCACTCCGTGGAGTTGTGATCATCATGATCACCTTCTCAAATGCAATGATGCTTATGTATACAAAATATGCAAAACTCCAACATAAACATCATATCCAACTTTTCATCATGCTTGTCAACAAAGATATAATCATACCAATTCATTGTTTGCAATTAAACCAAATAAAAGCACAACAATAATGGTAATAGAAGATAAAGAAAGCGATGATCAATCATTGATCATTTGTCTACCATCACTTGCCTTTACTAGTTGCGACGCACAATTTGGCTAGCAGATGGCAACAAGTACGACGCTTCTCCTACATTAAATACACACATCTCAATACAAGCCACAGCATCATAGGAATAACAATCAATATACATCGCTCCTACACGTCCCCAAATATACCACGTTACGCGCAGTCTTGAATAGTTACCTATAGCTGACCGGTTACTAAAAAGAGCGTAACTTTTGACTCAAAAGTCCGATCACCACAAACCACCCCATTCTGGATTCTTCACAAGATTATCCACATTTTCTTAGATTACGAAGACTTCTAATTAAATCATCTAACCCTCCGTATTAAGCCCAGAAAGTCGGTCTGCCCGCTTCGGAACAGCAGACTTAATAAATTCATAACTTTTGTTTTACTTAACCAAAATGCGCGTTCTCAGATCCTACAGAACCATTGGACAATTACCTACAACTTTCATGCAGATCAAAAACTCTAATTAGGCTATTTACTATTTTTAGTTTACAGTCTACCAAAACAGCGCCGAAAGGCGACAACCCTAAAAACAGCGGCCTTCTCAAAATCATAACTCAAATTCTACTTGTCCGATTGACGTGTTTGAATATGCTATAGAAAGATATCGAAATTATCTACAATTAACTAGTAGATGATATTTCCAAAATTTGCCATTAGGGTACCCGAATAAATCGTACAACGGAACAGCAGGCTAACGGATCTATTAATCGACCTCTCTAATTAACCTTGATTATAAACTCTAATTAACAGCGTCTAGCAAACCAGAGAAAACATGCAACCAACCTCCACGCGACGACGTCGACGCACATGCTGGCAAAGCGGAATCGGTTGGTCGGCTCGGCAAGCGAGCGACACGGCAAAGACAGAAAAAAAAAGCAGCGATGGCGGCGGTTAGCGAGCGACAGCGCAGAGAAAGAAACTCAGCGGCGGCGGCGGCGGCCCGGCACCGCAGCGTGAGTCGGTTGGCTTCCACGCGCAGAAGGAAAATTAGCGCGGCGACAAGCGGCCGGCGCCAATGAGAACAACAAAGTAATGCCTGCAATGAGCAAGCGGCCAGCGCGGCGCCGGCTCCACGCAGCGACGCAATGAGCTCGGTTTGGAAAAGAAAGCGCGATGCAGATTGGTCGGGCGGCAAAGGCGGCGGCGATCTGGCGTTAACCGGTAGAATCGGCCTGATCGGAATGGCGGGAAAAAGCCAACGCAATGGCGAGAAAAGCCAACGCATTGCGTGATCTGAGAAAGAAAATAGTAGCAACGCAGCGATAATCGGTGGCTTTGCTTGGGCGCAGCAATCGGTAGCACTTGTCACGCGGCCGAACCAGCGTAGAAAAATCCAGTGGCGACAAGCAATAAGACAGTGGTGTTCGACTAAACCTGACTTGGAAAAAGCAGTATACAGGGAGAAAATTTTCTTTGGCGGTGGGAAAGAAAAGATTTAGGGTTTCTAAAAAAAACCACAACCTATTTATAAAGCTCACAAAAATCCGAAAATACTATTTTTTTTTCACAAATTCTTTTTATTTAATTACGCAAAAACCCTAATTTCTTTAATTACTTAACTTATTATTTTTATTGCTATTAATATGTTTTTAGAATATTACATTCTACCCTCTTAACAGAATTCGACCCGAATTCTACTCGTGGATTCTACTCAAATAAAAACTACTTCTTTGAAATTAAACAACAAAACAACACGTGCAGACGTGAACAACTCAAAGTCTTGCTCGCGCATCACGAGACTCCAACTCCCAAGTCGCCTCTCTCTCGGGTGATCGTCCACGGCACCTTGGCGTATACCAGCGTCTTGTGCCTCGGCCTCGCTCCGATCTCTCCGAATCGCACGGACGCGACTCAAGCGTGAGGTCTTGCTCAATAGTCACGGCTCTAAAGAAATCTTATGCTCTGGGTCTCTCAAAAACTTTCTCAGCATCGAGACGTGAAACACATTGTGAACTCCACGCATGGATTGAGCGAGTCCAGGCGGTAAGCTAACTTTCCAATTCTTGCAATAATCGGGAGCGGTCCAAGCGTACCTCGGGCTAAGCTTCCCTCGTACCGAATCGGACAATGCCTTTAGTGGGAGACACTCTCAAAAGCACTGGTCACCCACCGCAAACTCAGTCACGCCTCCTCAAATCAAGATAACTTTTCATGCGCTCGAGCCGCCAACAAATTACGCCTCACCATGGCCACACGCTCAACGGTCTTGAATCGGTCGGACCAAAATTGCCTTCTCTCCAACTGCATCCCAACAAAGCGGTGATCTGCACTTCCGCCCATAGAGAACCTCAAATGGCGCGGCTCTAATACTGGAATGGTAACTATTATTATAAGCAAACTCGGCAAGTGGCAACTGGTCCTCCCAACTACCCTTCCAAGATAGAACACAAGATCGCAACATATCCTCCAAAGTCTGAATAATGCGCTCGGCGCCCATCTGCATGGGTGAAGCAGCAGTACTCGGCGGAGCTGTGTGCCCAATGCACTCTGCAGACTCTCCCAGAACTTGGAGACAAACTTCGCGTCTCTGTCAGAAATGATGGTCTTTGGCACTCCATGCAGTCTTACTATTTCACGCACATAAATAGGAGCTAGATCACTCGCTGAATTTGTCGTGCGAATAGGAATGAAGTGTGCAGACTTACTGAATCGATCCACCACTACCCAAACGCATCTTTCCCTCGCGGGCGAACGAGGCAACGCCACCACAAAGTCCATAGAGATATCATCCCAAGGCCACTGGGGTACCTCCAAAGGCGCAACAACCTGCGGGGCGCTTGTGCTCGGCTTTCACTTGGCGACAAACACCACAAGAAGCCACATAATTAGCAATGTCCACCTTCATTCTTTTCCACCAAAAATTTTGTTTGAGATCTCGATACATCTTAGTCTCACCGGGATGAGCGATTATGCGGAGCGATGTGCCTCCCTCAAAATATCATCCTTGACCTCCGCCTTTGCGGCACGCAAAGACGTCCTTTAAACCTCAAAGTACCAGAATCATCCATACTGAAGTCACACTCTTTACCCTCTTCAGGACGCTTCCGAACCTCCTGTAGTAGCCGGTCACTCTGTTGTGCTTCCGCGACACGGTGCGGAATAAATGACTCAAGAATCAACTGTGTCTCAACATGTGTCGTGCCCGCATAACAATAAGATATACCCATGCGATCAAAATCAGCAATGAGGCAATCCAGAGTAGCGGGAGTCGCCTTACGACTAAGAGCATCTGCAACAACATTGGCCTTGCACGGTGATCTTGAATAGTAAGATCATAATCCTTGATCAACTCCAACCACCTCCTTTGCCTCAAATTGGATCCTTACGAGTGAAGATATACTTGAGACTCTTGTGATGCGTGAAAATATCACGGGGCTCACCGTATAGATAATGCCTCCAAATCTTGAGAGCAAAAACAACCGCAGCCAACTCCAAATCATGGGTGGGATAATTCTGCTCGTGCTTCTTTAATTGTCTCGACGCATAAGCAATCACCTTACCGTCTTGCATAAGCACACAGCCAAGACCCACTCGAGACGCATCCGAAAAGGCGTGAACCGCTTCCGGCTCGGGAAGAGTGAGAATAGGAGAGGTCACCAACCTCTCCTTCAAAATCGTAAATCGCGCTCACACTCATCGATCCACTGGAATCTCACACCTTTTGAGTAAGGTGAGACATCGGCTTGGCAATGATAGAGAAATCTGCACAAAAGCGCCGATAATAACCACCAAACCAGAAAACTCCTCACCTCCTTCACACTAGTCGGCCTCTTCCAATCCACCTTGTAGAGACCTTACTAGGATCAACAAAGAATACCACGAGGTTAATCACATGACCCGAAAACCTACTACAAATCCGAACTCACACTTCTTCAACTTAGCATAGAACTTGTGCTCTCTCAAAGTATCTAAAACCGACCTCAAATGGCGCTCATGATCCTCATTGGTCTTGGAATAGATAAGAATATCATCAATGAACACCACCACGAAGTCATCTAGATACTCGTGTAACATGTTGTTCATGGTCTCCATAAAAATGGCAGTGCATTAGTCAATCCAAAGGACATAACTTTATACTCATAATGCCCATACCGGTGGAGAAGCGATCTTCTCTACATCTGCTCACGCACACGGATTTGATTATACCCGACCGGAGATCGATCTTGGAGAATACTTGAGCTCCATTCAGCGATCAAACAAGTCCTCAATGCGGGGCAATGGATATTTGTTCTTGATTGTTCTTGCATTAAGCGCACGATAATCAATACACATGCGCCAACTCCCATCCTTCTTCTCTGTGAATAGAACAGAGCTCCCCCGGCGATACACTACGCTGATCAAACCTTTAGCCAACAAATCATCCAAGCTGCTTCTTCAACTCGTCACGAAGCGGACGTGCTAATCGATATGGAGACATCGAGATGGGGCGAGTACGGAACAAGATCAATCACGAAACTCCACGTCTCGCACGGTGGCAAACCGGAAGCTCGGTTGGGAACACATCCGGATAATCACTAACCCTGGAATCTCCTCAATCTGCGAAGCCACACTCGGTTTCGGCAAGAGCTAAAAGAAGTCGATTTTCAACACTGTGACGAGAACAGTCCGGCCAAAAGCGAAAGAGAGCGCGGGCGCCTCCTGAAAAGTCAAAGTCTCCCAGGCGAAGTGCGCTGCAGAGCTGTTCTACAAAAGCAGGATATCACGGCTCGATAAGAGTGCAACCAATCCATACCCAAGATAACATCGAGCGGCTCCATTTGTATAACTATCAAATTCGCGTGAACTTCTCTCCATCAATAACAATAGAACACCGGGACAAACAGTAGAACTAGCAATAATACCCCCAGGAGAACTAACCAACACTGACTGAGAAATCCACTGCATACTCAAGCTTGCTCTCCTAGCAAACGCCGTCGACACAAACGAAAAGGTAGCCCCCGAATCGAAAAGGACTAAAGCATCAAGCGAATCCACAAGCAAAGTACACATCACCACGTCGGGGCGGCCCACGGACTCATTGTGGGCATGGCGTACCTCGGTGGCGCCATGGCGAAGAAGACGATGCCGGGCGGCGAGCCCCAACAATCTCTTTGTGGCGGTGCGGTAAAGCGGTCGTGCAACGATGCGGTGCGAAGGTGGCGGCCGCCGATAGTACCTGCTGGAGGCGCCAAAGTGAAGGAAATGGCATCGTTGGAGGAGCGATCATCATCGGAAAGATCCTCGGCGGGACCCGCGATGGCGAAGAAGATGGCACAGCTCCCACTTGATCACGCTAAGCGGGTTACGGCGACACACCGCTCCTTGTGACCCGGATCGGCCACACCGGCGGCAATCACCGTCCAAGTGCACTCGGCGTAGCGGTGTCCATCACCGCACTTAAAGCAAAGCATACCACCTGCTGGGACAGACGAAGAGTGAGTACTGCAAAGGACGAGGCGCCAAGAAGAAAACGGCCTCATTGTTTAGACACTGAAAGATCTGCGGTCCTCCTTGAATTTCTTGGAAAGCGGTTGAATAGACCCACTTCCCTCACTAGAACTCCTCTTGGTCACCACGAAACTACGATCCACCGGAGGCTTCGCCCCTTTGTGAGTGCATCTCCAACTCCATGCCCCGGCTTGCTCCACAACAGAGTGTAATCACGAGTGGAGTAGCTCCCAACACATGTCGGTACTCAGGTGAGACCCAGCGGAACCTCTTGGCTTCGAAGATCATCGTTAAGCTCTTGAAGGGACAAAGCGAACCAAGTTGTTGAACTCAGCCTCATACTCAGCAATAGACCTCTTCCCCTGAGCAAAGGTCGTCAAGGCAACCTCCATCTTCTCAACAAAAGAATAGGGGTAGAACTTCCCCTTGAACTGATCAACAAAGTCCTCCCAAGTGACTGGCCCTTGAGTGGCGGTCCTCGAAGACAACACGCCCTCCCACCAAATATCCGCCTGTTGACGAAGAGCACGGATCTCGCCACCAACTCTCTCAACAAGCGGGGTTTCATCACGGACCACAGCCGAGGCGGGTCAGCAGCAACCCCTCGACTCTCGACTCAAGCACTACAGGAGGTGGCTCCACGGAACCTCGCCCGCGGCCACGACCTCCACGACCGCGGCCACCACGACCACGTCCTCTACCCCTCGGCATAGCTATCAACCACAATCAACAATACACAATGAGCTCAAAGCTCAAAATAAACTCATCCATCAATGAATAACATAACGGAAGCGTAAAACTATATTCGTACCTCTCTCTAACCTACTGTGCACTAGTGTGTCAAATTTTAGGTTAGTTAACCATTAGCAAATTTTAGTTGATTTACTAAACTAAAACAAATTTTAACAATTTTAGTTTGCCTAAGTTGTTAATCTATTCACCACGGACCTAAAGCCCGCTCTGATACCAACTGTAACACCCCAGCCCAACACTGAGCCTAGAATGCCACCACACTATTCTTCCAACTAATAAATATCGACACACTATAAAATTACATCAAGAAATCATCAATAAACATAACCATGGATCACAAAAGGACATATATAATTATGGATCAAACGATAATGAATACGCAAGGAAAAGAATATCCAGGTATATAATCCAAAATAGCATCAACCATTGAATCCAAATTAATAAAGCAAACAGTCTAGTCCAAATGATGTCCTAAATTTTATTCAACCTCTAACATGTCCAAGTGTAAATCAATATTGAATGAAAAGATTATCATGGCGAATGATCATGTGATGTCCATGTGCTCTACTCGCTCTCAATTACGGCATCCTCGAAGATCACCTAAAAACAACAGTAGAGCAAGGGTGAGTCCACGACTCAGCAAACACATCCATAAACAACGAACAATAATAAATCAACAGCATTCAATAACTTCATTATCATCATATGCACTTCTATTAACATTCTCATTCATCAATCTCAAATATCAATGCAACTCTAATCTATATGTCCACATGCACTTCTTTCGCGTATACCGGTATAGCGTGAGTGAATGCTCGCGACAACATTCACCCCCAAGCCCGTCCTCCAAAAGGAACGGGGACCTCCTCCACTCCCGTGGAGTTGTGATCATCATGATCACCTTCTCAAATGCAATGATGCTTATGTATACAAAATATGCAAAACTCCAACATAAACATCATATCCAACTTTTCATCATGCTTGTCAACAAAGATATAATCATACCAATTCATTGTTTGCAATTAAACCAAATAAAAGCACAACAATAATGGTAATAGAAGATAAAGAAAACAGTGATCAATCATTGATCGCTGTCTACCATGCACTTGCCTTTACTAGTTGCGACGCACAATTTGGCTAGCAGATGGCAACAAGTACGACGCTTCTCCTACATTAAATACACACATCTCAATACAAGCCACAGCATCATAGGAATAACAATCAATATACATCGCTCCTACACGTCCCCAAATATACCACGTTACGCCGGTACTGAATAGTTACCTATAGCTGACCGGTTACTAAAAAGAGCGTAACTTTTGACTCAAAAGTCCGATCACCACAAACCACCCCATTCTGGATTCTTCACAAGATTATCCACATTTTCTTAGATTACGAAGACTTCTAATTAAATCATCTAACCCTCCGTATTAAGCCCAGAAAGTCGGTCTGCCCGCTTCGGAACAGCAGACTTAATAAATTCATAACTTTTGTTTTACTTAACCAAAATGCGCGTTCTCAGATCCTACAGAACCATTGGACAATTACCTACAACTTTCATGCAGATCAAAAACTCTAATTAGGCTATTTACTATTTTTAGTTTACAGTCTACCAAAACAGCGCCGAAAGGCGACAACCCTAAAAACAGCGGCCTTCTCAAAATCATAACTCAAATTCTACTTGTCCGATTGACGTGTTTGAATATGCTATAGAAAGATATCGAAATTATCTACAATTAACTAGTAGATGATATTTCCAAAATTTGCCATTAGGGTACCCGAATAAATCGTACAACGGAACAGCAGGCTAACGGATCTATTAATCGACCTCTCTAATTAACCTTGATTATAAACTCTAATTAACAGCGTCTAGCAAACCAGAGAAAACATGCAACCAACCTCCACGCGGCGTCGGCGCGCACATGCGCAGCAAAGAAGGTCGGTTGGTCGGCTCGCAAGCGAGCACTGCAGCAAAGACAGAAAAAAAAAGCGATGAGCCGGCGGTTAGCGAGCGCAGCGCAGAGAAAGAAACTCAAGAAGGCCGGCCAAGGCAAAGCGCGGCCAGATCGGTTGGCTTCCGCGCGAAGGAAAATTAGCGCAGCGACAAGCGGCCGGCGCCCAATGAAGAATACATACAAGCAAAGACAGAGGAGCAAGAAGCGCCATGGCGACCGGCTCCACGCGGCGGCAGCAGTTTCTCGGTGGAAAAAAAGCGAGAGCGATTAGGTAGGCGGCAGAAGATCTGGCGTTGGCCTACGAATCAGCCTGAGATCAAGGCGGCAAAAAAGCCAACGCGGCCGGGAAAAAGCCAACGCAAATGCCGGCAAAGATCTGAGAGAAAATAGCGGTAGCAACACGGCGATAGTCGGTGGCTTTGCTTGGGCGCGACAATGGCGACACTTGTCAGCGGTAGAACCAACAGAGAAAAATCCAGTGCGCAAAGAAGCGCGCCTGTAATTGTGTTCGTTTCGGCCTGACTTGGAAAAAACAAATACGGAGAAAATTTTCTTTGGTGGCGGTGGGAAAGAAAAGATTTAGGGTTTCTAAAAAAAAAACCACAACCTATTTATAAAGCTCACAAAAATCCGAAAATACTATTTTTTTTTCACAAATTCTTTTTATTTAATTACGCAAAAACCCTAATTTCTTTAATTACTTAACTTATTATTTTTATTGCTATTAATATGTTTTTCAGAATATTACAACAACACTAGACCAAAACGAGTAGAGTTTGGATCTATCTACTTTGGTCTGAAGTATTTCTTTCATTCCAAACCTCCTGGATGTACTTCAATTCGTCTCAAGTATTTCCTTCACCAATTCCACTAAGTAGAGTTATATTCATTTTGAGTACTTCCTTCTTATAGGATACCCTTGGGTATACTTAGTTTCATTTAAGTATTTACTGCTTCTAACACTTGTGGGTTTGATTGACTTTCATTTGAAGTGTACTCTTGTTTACTTGCCTTTGGATTTATTGGATTTTATTTGGTTGTCTTTCAGACGTTCTTGGGTTCAATCGTATTTTGCGTAGATAGAATCTGAAGATATGATGGAACAACAGTCTGAGACAGAATAAGAACAAGACCATAATTACCATAACATCAAGCAAAGCGGTTATCGAAATATTGAGTAATATGAGTGAACACTTTGATCATGTTGCACCTACTTTTAAATTATAATTATATTATTTTAAATTATAAAATTGTATTACTATAATTTATACAACTATGTTGGTCTAGCTCATAGTTAATACCTTAATGATAATTGAGTATAACATTTCCAGTCTTGAACTTGGACACTATCCTTTGTCACCCAAGCACCAATGGTATACATACTAGTTAATAATTATGTATGTTGAACTAGAAAAGTATTTCTAAACAAAAGTGAAAACCCAAAAACATATTTAGAATCGGGTGGCTGGAAAGTGTGGCGGGTGCTAGGTGCATGACAGAGTGGGTATGGGAAAGTACCGCCCGAGTCAATTAAGGACCCGGATCTTGTGATGACCTCTTGTGTAAAAGCAATGCAACCACAAGTCTATAATGGGTACGACCTGACTAACTAATTTGTTTGGCTCCTCGCAACCTCACCATTGGTAGGTGTATGGTGTGTACAAGGGTAAGGGAGCCACCGAACTATACGACGCAAGTGGGAGACCTCCGGGCGTGGCCCAAGGAGGTGATACCTAGCGGTGTGGGGTTGTGTTGAGGTGGGGCATTGTAAAGGTCTTGTGACAATTATCTTAGTCGCACACCCATAGAAGTATGTCAAGACGGACATTATAAGTTGATTGCCTCTTGTGAGTAAAGTGTACGAACTTTGCATAGTGTGTAAAACTATCTAGATAGTCATGCCCATGGTCATGGGCGGTGTCGAGAACTTGCTTGAAGTAGCTTTCATTTTTATAAAATAATTTGTAGGTGGGATGAGAGGATGGGTTAGAGTCCAATGATTGGAAATATTGGGTTGGAACCCAGAGAGTTGAGATGGCCTTGTTGAGATCCAGTGAAAAGTACGGGATGTGACCTGAGTTTTTGGGTGGATGGAGCCACTCAATGGTATAGGAGGTTGGAGTCTGCACTAGTACTTTACAACATAACTCAGTTTATCCAAACTTGTGTTAGTTAAAATGTCAGGTCTTAAGAATTGTTTACTAATTATTCTAATTCACATTTAGCTTTATACAAATAAAAGAACCATGAACCTTCATTTGAGTAGCCTTGCCTATATATAATAAATGCATTTTGTGTGTTAGCTCACGAGTAGGGTTGTGTACTCATGCTTGCTTAATATATTCTTTTAGTCGGTAAGCATAAAAGAAGAAAGTTATGTGGGCACTTATGAACATTCGCCAAGACTGGAGATCAAGAAGGCCAAGAACTAGGTCGTGGGCCCCAACATGTGGGTATATCGTGAGGGTTCCAAGTGGTGTACTTTTATTCTGCTTCCGCTGCTGATTCTTTAAAGGTATTTGGCATGGTCGGCCATTCTGAAAGACAAACGCCATAAGTTATATTTACTCTTTGTTTATTATTACGTAATAACTTTATATTTTCGTGATATATGTTTAATATCTAATGATGTAACTGTAGGCACTAGCTACTAATCTAGGGACTTGTGCTGTGAACACAAAAGATTTCAAATTTTAAATTTGGGTCTGACAATTTAACATGAATAAAATAATATGGTTGACGATTTCTATTTTGTAGATGCATCCACTTTCATGAGTTGGGTATAGACAGTGTACGTTTTATGTGGTTCTTCCGGGTGTACGTAGTGCACAAATTCCATGTGTGAGACGTTATGTCTGGACCTATGCTTCAGATTATTACTGCTGATGAGAATGTATGTATCGATATCTACTTTAATATTTATTAGACACATATGTTATTTTGTTTTTCCTACCAAGATCATTTCATGCATTGACCATATGCTTTCCGTATTTCTATTAGGGCATGAAAATAGAAACATTTTGCTTCGGTAGACAAGCGCACGATTTGATAGATTACTTACGAAAGGAAAATCTTATGAGGCCCATGTCGTAAACGTTGATCCAAATTCCAATGAATTCCACTTAATTGGGAAGGTGCTTGAGTTAAGGTTTACGTACCAAACTACAGTTCGACAATTGAGTAGTTTTATTCAGTTTTCTGATCCCCCTACCTACTTCACACATTTTGAAGAGGTTTATTAAAAACCAAATAAGTCAATTGTTGGTAAGATCTCTGTTTTCACATATTGTATCTTCTCATATAATAGACTTTTTATATTGTTACTTCTCACAATTGTAATACTTGATGCAACTTTGGCAAGATGTGGTCAGTTTGGTTGTACACATCGGCCTAATTCAGCACATCAATGACTTCCCACGTCGTATACCGACGAGGGAATTATGCATCATGGATGACAGTACAAGTAGCACAATAATACTTCTACTTTTTGAAAGAGAATATATTATATTGCATATCTTTCATTGAGTCTATGTTTTATGTGAATTAGTCATAACTTACTATTCGTGTGTGTTTGGGATAGGCTAATTGTGCGGTATCTAACACGGTGGAGACTTGCGGACGAAGAGCGCCATGTTTTGGCCGTGACAATGCTGAAGAAGAATAGTTAGTATGGTATGTATAGAGTTATTTTGATCTTATTTTTGATACTTAACAAATTTCTATAACATATTATCCTATACACTATAATGTTGAAAATGTCACTTGATGATAATGAGATGTAGCAATTTCTTCTTTGGACCTCAAGTTGCTGACGCACAAGAGGTCGAAAGTAAACAACTATGTAAATAATGTATGCACATCTTTCTTTCATAATTTAATCGATACTCTCTTTAAATAGAACTACGACAAGTAGTGTTGTACGATGTGAATGTAAGGAACTTTGTCGTACATGATGTTGCAATAAGGAATGATGCACTGGCTGGAATGTTTGTACATTAATAACGTAAGTAAGTCACTCAATCTTTTGACATTTTTTACATATAATACACAATAAATTTATGATGTTTGACTTTTATTTGCCATTTTGTAGAGTGTATTTACTTTCTCTTTACGTGACAAACTAGAGACGAGGATGGGTCTTCTATAAGGTTGTCGCATCAGCTTCATTTCTAAATTGTCGTTTATGTTTCTGTTTAATTCATGATGTCTACTTTATCTGTTGATTTGTACTTAATTTACATGATAATATGTCAGTTATTTATATATTGAAGTAAACCATAGAAAAATATTATTTGCTACCGTTTATTTATAGAATTATCGCACAAAGTTCTTGTTCTCTCGTGTTGCACTAATCTGATACCCGTACGTATCATCGTCTTTTAATTGTTTAATTCGTTTTATATGTTAAAGTGAAATATCATTTTTATAAGATTTAGAGTTCTGCCGTAACTCACGTAGACAAAAACATCGGATCTCGGTACCATGTGTTCCGTTCGGATCCGATTGGCAGAGCGGTACGGCCTCCCAGAGATCTCGTCTCGCGATCCATGCCTTCGCCGACGTGCTATGGTACCACCGTGACTAACTTTGCAGTAGAGGAAAAGAAATGCTTGATTTTGATCCAAATTCCAAAGCAAAGCAGTTGCAGCCTTGCTTGCAGCCAGATCAACACCTATGCCGTACGGGCACCAGAGGAGTTCTGGCCGGACACAAGGCATCTCTCTCTTCCACGTCCGTTCGTCACGACACCAGCTGCTTTAAGAGAGCCAGCCCTTTAACCACCCCACCACCACTTCTGCATGCGACCAGGCGACCAAAAAAATGGACGGCACCAAGCACACACAAACCGATCCAGCGGCCGGGCGGAGATCGATCGGTCGAAACGGCAGGTTGGCACGTGATCGAAGCGACGAGCCGCGCACAGGTAAAATGTCCATCAAGAGGAAAGCGAAACGGAGAGCAGAGGCCGCGGTATATATACCGGCCCGTCCGCCAATCTCGCTCCGAAGTTGCAACAAAACGATCGTATACAGCGCAGCAGAAGCGGCGCGCAGCAGTTTACACGAGCCGGAAGGAGGGACACGCGAGGAGAGGAGAGGAGAGGAGACCAAGTGGTTGTGCAGTCAGGTGAGCGGGCGCCTTCCGCGCCTCATCTTGTCACGCACTCGTTGTTGTTGTAGTAGTTCCGCCGGGAAACTGGAAGTGATGGGCGCCGTGGCCAATGCAGGAGCGGCGGCGGGGATGGGGGGCTACGAGCTCGTCCGGGGCGACGTCGCGGCCGGCCCCGTAGTGGATCTGGAGGCCGGCTACCACAAGGGCGCCGCCGGTGCCGGCTCCTCCCCGACGGCGGGGCCGCCGTCTCCGGCGTCATCGCGGCAGCGGCTCGTCTCGCTCGACGTGTTCCGGGGGATCACCGTACTGGTTCGTGCGATACAAATCTTTGTTCCTTTTTAATCTGTTTGCTTTTATTTTTCTCCTGTTATTGTCGCTTCTTTCTTGCCGTGCTTAATTCACGATATGATGATAATCTACCAAATCGAATTGCTTGCTGAGTGGGTCTCTTCCTGCGTGTGATCGACCTTGTTTGTGGTGGCCTTGGTGCCAACCAAACATGTTCCATGGATCATGATGCATGGTCGCGGTAGGAGTTTACTTTCCTTTTCTTTTCTTCTCCCTTTTTGTTCTACTTAAATCAGAGTAACCCAAAGAAAGCAGAGTTGCTTAAACTAACCCATCAATACAAACTTTAGCTTTAGGGAATATTACAAACCAGCGAGGCATGTACAGATGGACACGACAGCTCGCGCTTCCATTCATGCTGCCACAAAACATAGCTCTATCTCTAGCTCCTGTTCTTCTTCAAAACAGTTAATATGCCTGTCTCCTATAGCCTCTGCTATGTAGACAGTCATTGTAGCCATTATGGACATAAGTTTACATCATCAAGTGGCACATCTTGATGCTATTGGAGATATGGTTCTTTAGAACTGACGTCCATTAACAATTACCGGCCTGGCTCAGTGGCTTTTCAGCGGTTTTAGATAACGGAAACACTTTTTTAACAGAGGGCGGTAAGGCTGAAAATCAGAAAATTTCGGTCAAATCTGGCCAAAATTTGCAAATCAAAATTTGTTTTTTTATATTCTAAACTAAAAATCAAATTCAAACAAATTCCATTTTTTTACAAAATTTATCCAAACCGATTTTTTACTAACGATTTGTATTCCTACCGGCCCACCGGTATGGCTGAAATTTCCGATTTTCGTCCGAAATTCCGAACACTAGTCGGATGCTCGAGAGTGCTCATATCCCATCACCCACCCAATGGGGTTAGAACCGTCGGTGCTCGTGGCCCACCCGTTGGCAGTAAGAAATGCCCTGCTCACCAGCGTGCGGAATTTCATCAGATATTGGACTCAACACTACACGGCTGGGCTGGACTCACTAGAATACTAGTTTCAGTTTATATTGCTTTTGTGTTGCATGGCTACCTGCATTAGTTGGATAGAAAAAAAGAGTAAATGCCAACTCTAGGTCACCGGTCCATGTTAGCTCAGACAAGCGTGTATGATGTGTGCTTGTAATTTAGATAGATAGGTACATGAGCGCATGTATCCTTATAATTGGCGCTTAAAAAGGTTTATCGTGTACACATTCAGATGCAGCTATGACAGTGCGCGAATAGAAGTTCTAATGGTAGAAATATTCTTGTGCGATCAGCAACACGATATGTATACAAACTGTCGTACCAGATTAGGTTGAAGGGCCCAGGTTACAAGCAAGCAGAGGAAGAGTCCAATATCAAGGATAGAATTGAGCATATATAAGATGCTATTAGTAGTGTGATAGATCACTCCTTTGTATTGGTACGGTTTAGTCCCGTTTGGAACACAGGGATTTTCCCCAATTCCCGTGGGAATCAAATCCTTCTATTGTGAATTCCACAAACGGGAGAAACTATTTCAGACGTTGGATGGGATTTGGAAGATGAGAGAAAAGAGCAAGAATGTTAGGTAGCTGCCCAATTCAGCATGTGAGTAACTGAAAACGTAGCATATGTACAGTCGTAAGAATTACATCTGGCATCGAGCCCATATGCGCCGGCTGTTGGCCTCTCCACGTCGGGACAATCCCATGAGACGCGCGATGCCTTTTGCATGTGACGGTCTCGCTCGCGCTCGCGCCGGGGACGCAAAGCCGCAAGGGATCTCTCCTCTGCTTTACATCACGCGCGGTCGGTGTCGATCGCCCGGCGTGCTTACGCGTCGCGCGCCGACCCAACCGACCGCAAGCACAGAGGAGTAGGCGAAGCTTACGCTGGTGCCAAGAGCGAGTAGGAATGCTACTAACTCTTCGCCTTAGATAGTAGTGGCTGGGGCGTTGTTGGTGGGTGACTCGGCCCTGTTCGATCGATGGACCGGCCGCGCGTTATATATATATATATATATATATATATATAAGAGTGGATTTGCTAATTTTTAGTTGGCTGTAAATTTTTTATTCATTAGTTATCTATAGTTATATAGTATTAAATTTAAAATTATAGTATCAATTG
Organism: Hsuehochloa calcarea; assembly: GCA_036346395.1. Lineage (NCBI taxonomy): Eukaryota > Viridiplantae > Streptophyta > Magnoliopsida > Poales > Poaceae > Hsuehochloa > Hsuehochloa calcarea. The sequence continues at coordinate 25,420,175 of CM070599.1, read as the reverse complement.
ATATGTAATTTTAATATAATTTTACTGTAATTTTCAATTCTATCTGTGGGCTCCCCATCCGGCGGAGGGGATATAGGGCTACGGCACGGCCAGCGCAGTTGTGGGATCTCGACTGGCGGATCGGTTCCAACCGTCACACAACCGGCGCCGGGCGCATCTGCTCCACATGTTTAGAGTTTAGAACGTTCTCGCCCTTTTCTCCTCTAGTTTTCTTTTGCTTGTTTGTCCCGCGACGTCGATCGCTCGCACGCGCGGTGGATCGGCTCATCGGCAAGCCGACACGCCGCCCCACCGGCCTACAGCCAGGGGCCGGATTTGCCAGACGAGGCCGAGGCAGAGGTAGAGAGAGAGAGAATCTTGCCGTTTTCTTGGATCCTGCCATCTTGGTACGTATGACCGGGCAGTAAGCTGGGTAATCGTGTGGGTGTCAGACTAACACGGCGCAACCATGAGACTAATGGAAGCGACCACCACCACACAAGATGACAATATCCATGTTTTAGATCCAGATGGTCTCCGGCACTTTGAGAACTGGAGGACATACGAAAATGCAGAGTCAAGATCCACTAAGTTCGAATTGAAGTCTTCAGATCAGTACGAAAAGGCGAGCAACTGGCCTTTTGATGTCATGCCCCATCGATTCTGGAAGGAAAGAACTTTCAAAAAACCTGATCTTAAACAGTGGATTAGCTAGCTTGGCTAGGGTGTTTCTGATTTTCCATTCCAGCTACGAATGACTAGCTAGATAGGAAAGTAGCAAGCAGGATAGCACGATGATGGGGCATGGATATGAATAGAGAGTACATTTTATGGATGTATGTGCAGCTAGCACATCTTTAAAGGAGATCTGAAGACCAAAGAGCAACACTAGTATACGATTTCAAAGGAAGATCTTAGTGGTAGCTTATTGGACGGAGCACGTCAAGGCATGACCAATTAGGCATGGTTACCCATGTTGTATTGTGTATGATGGGTCCCAGTGTCTTTCGTTTACTCCTTCACCGCTGCGTGAAAGGTAGGCCACGGTGCATGCATTACACTGCTGTCAGTGCCAAGGGAACGTTAGGTTCCCGTCGCTGTATACCTTTGGTGATTCATCTCTCCACCTACTACTGCTCTTTACTACCCAGATGCAAATTTAATAAGGCGCTTCCTGTACTTGGACAATGGGAAGCTCTATTCTGGCATTGGTCACCGATCGAGTTGTAGACGGCTCGGACGAATAGTAATCAGCTGAAAAGTAGTACTACTATGGTCTTGCTGTTGCCGACTTGCCGTGCTGCTGTCCATTTTTCATGGTCGCTGGCCAAAGAATAATGACTAATGGCAAGGAGTTCAGGTGTCAAATTGACGTTGAGGAGCAATGGCAAACGTGCATCCGTCTTTTTATCATGGGGGCTTTCTTTCTTCCCAATTAGAATATATATATGGCTCTCGAGGTGAAATGTATGTGGAGATCGAATCTGATGCCAGGCCACCATAATGTGAAGTTGTTATGATTATCAGCATCGCATTCTTCCTAACATATTTATAATGGTCTTTTTAAGGGCTGTAACAATGCGAGAACCACAGATTATAGTATATAATAACATTGACAGAGTGGAATCATATCTGATTATCTGGTTTGTTTTTGTATCATGATCAGATCTAGTCTGTAACAAGTGGGGTTTTGCTTGTAGCCTCTTGTAGATTTGCTACCTACAATAATGATACTTGTTTTAGCCAGTGGAAAGTGCTAACTACCAGTGACTTTGGAAATTTTCTACTGGTCCTCGAATCATTATCGTTGAAACCTTTAGTACAAGGAAAAACAGAAAATTTTGTTTAATGACATGCACAGTACAGCTCTATATACTGAATAGAAAATCATTTTTCCGGGACCCTTGTCACCTCTGGTGACAAAATGTATCAATTTTTTTTTAAAAAATAGCAAATAAGATTATCTGTTGTTTTCCTTGCCTCAGCTTATGATCATCGTGGATGACGCTGGAGCATTTCTTCCAGCATTGAACCACTCCCCATGGGACGGCGTTACCATAGCTGATTTCGTCATGCCTTTTTTCCTTTTCATCGTTGGAGTCGCTCTAGCTCTAGCGTACAAGGTACACACTGACAAAGCAAAGACTGTGACATTTACCTTCGTTTCTGGAACTAACACCAGTGACCTCTTCGACTTGCTTGAATCTAATTGCGTCACCTTATGCAGAGAGTGCCAGACAAATTGGAGGCAACTAGAAAAGCAATACTTCGTGCACTGAAGCTGTTCTGTGTTGGTCTAGTTCTCCAAGGTATTATGATGACTATTATTCTTGAACTAAACGAAAAAAACACTTAATGCAACAAAATATTTTATGTTTAATTTTTCTTGCTGCTACATTACACAGGTGGATTTTTTCATGGTGTTCATAGCCTTACTTTTGGGGTTGATATTAAAAACATACGGTTGATGGGTATACTGCAGGTACGCGACATGCATCATTTATACGGTATATAGTTCTGCATCAACACTACAACTCAGTGTGTGATAAGTATATTGATGTCATATCTCCTTGGTTGCAGAGAATCGCAATAACTTATCTTGTGACAGCACTATGTGAAATTTGGCTCAAGGGAGATGATGATGTACATTCTGGATTTGATTTGCTGAAGAGATACCGATATCAACTGTGAGTTTAAACCAAAAGCATTCCCATTTTCTTGGGTTATTCTTCCGCACATAATCACGTTGATGAGAATAGACAGTATGTGACTGCACAATGGATAGACCAATGAGCGTTCGTTACTCTCTGTTCTAAACTCTGAAGTGTCCTGTTGCATTTTATTAGTTCATCATTTCCATATCCTTTTGGTCTATTTAATTTACATGACATAAGAATTAGCAGCAGAATGAACAATTTTGTTGCTATTTTCTGATTATTATTATTTTTCGTTTTTGTTCTTGTAGGTCCATAGGCTTGCTCGTCGCAATCACATACATGGTCCTCTTATATGGTACCTACGTTCCTGACTGGGAGTATCAGATATCTGGTCCTGGTTCCACAGAGAAATCTTTATTTGTAAGTGCCACTTCACCTTTTCTTTATGCTAAGAAATATTCAGTATTCTACATGAGAGGGGGAACTGATAAGCTTCAAATATTATAACCTTTATCAGGTGAAATGCGGTGTAAGAGGTGACACCGGGCCAGGTTGCAATGCGGTTGGCGTGATTGACCGCAAACTCTTTGGCATCCAGCATCTGTACGGTCGACCGGTTTACGCGCGATCGAAGGTTCTACTGAAGTGCAACAGTTTTCCTAGTGTTTCTGTCTCATGTTCAATTCAGTCTCCAACAACAGTACTTCTCTCCTGTGACAGCAATGCAGCATAAATTCACCAGAAAATGGACCGCTACCTCCTGATGCTCCCTCGTGGTGCCAGGCCCCTTTTGATCCTGAAGGCCTTCTCAGGTCAGTAAACCCTTCATCATTGCTTTAACCTTTATCTTTCGAACTGTAATACAAGTTTTGCAACAATGGTAAATTCTGACTGTTCTGTCTTTCTGCGCTCAACCAGTTCCGTGATGGCCATTGTCACCTGCTTGATTGGTCTCCAATACGGGCACATAATTGTACATTTTCAGGTATAATACCTGCTTGCAATGCCAGTTTGGTGAGCACTTGACCTTGTGGGTGAATGCAACATATTCTGAATTTTTTGTTCTCTCCTGAATTGACTTGCAGAAACACAAGGAAAGAATCATGAACTGGCTTGTCCCTTCCTTCAGCATGTTAGTCCTGGCCTTCTCAATGGACTTCTTTGGTAAGGATTTCATGAACATTAACATTTTATTCCTAATTATATAAAAAAAACATTAACGTTGACTGACCACTACGCTGATGATGTTTCCAGGAATGCACATGAACAAGCCATTGTACACTGTAAGTTACACTCTTGCCACTGCCGGCGCTGCGGGGCTCCTTTTCGCCGGAATCTACGCGCTGGTCGACCTGTACGGGTACCGGCGGCCGACCATCGCCATGGAATGGATGGGAATGCATGCACTGATGATATATGTCCTGATCGCGTGCAACATCCTTCCCATCTTCATCCATGGCTTCTACTGGGGGGAGCCCAAGAACAACCTGGTAAGTTTACGTAGATGAAATGCATTTTTTCAGCTAGATTCCACCGAAAACAACAGAAATCGCTGCAGTTCTTGACACCTGACACGGTTGCTTGGTTGGCTCTATGTTTGCAGTTGAAATTCATTGGAGTTGGGGCGTGAGATGATGAGCATGAGCTTCAATAACTCGGCACGATGGATGATGGAGCTAGAAGACACATATAGAGATATTTAGGACTCTATTTGCACAGAGATGGCGAGATGTATGCAGGCCTCGTTTTGCTATACGGCCAGGGCATCATCATGTGCAGCTGCCTATTCGACACGGCCAGGCCAGGCCTAGTTGTTGCTGCACAGGTTGCTTTCGCTGAGAGCACTTTGTATATGGTAAAGAAGCTTTGTGTATATGATAACAATTACTAGTTAAAAGGAATATAGTACAAAAATTTTCAGTTTCAAACAGAAACATGCGTGAGTGAAATTTGTCAGCACAGGGAAACCAGGGATGCATTGCGGAGATGGGCCAGTTCTTGTGGCCTGCTCGAGTGCTAGCACAGCCCGTGAGGCTAGATTATACGTCTATTGCACTGGACAGGTCGGCTCATGGTTCGAAAATGTACTGCTTTGGTTTAATTCGGCCCATTTCGGCCGAATTAATTTGGCTAGGCACAATAAACACGAACAAATGCGTCACATAAAATTGTACAGTCGCCCAGGACCGAATTGTATTGAGAACCCTGGCAAAATGTGATTTATGGCCCCTCGCAGAACCAAAAAAAGGTGAATCATTAAACATTGTGATTGTCTGTGCCATATTCACATGTTTTTCTCTCATTTATGTAACCAGTGCATACATTTATACTCCATATTTGGCTATCTGTACTGTGATCCAACAATTTACAGAGGCGCCGCATCAAACCACTACTAAGATTATTACGCGTCTCACTTTTGACTTGCAACACCCCAAGGCACTGAATAAATAAAGGGAATCCTGATCCACGCGCGGCACATAAATTTTTTTTTCATTTTTACACGTCATACAAGGCGAGCAAAAAATGGGACGTGCTGGATGTGCAGGTGCCATCTTCGTGCTCACACGCTAGCTATCGCTGAGCTCGATCAGCTGGTCGACAACACTGGGGTCAGCAAGCGTGCTCGTGTCACCGAGCTCATCCAGCTGCCTGGAGGCAATTTTCCGCAATATTCTTCGCATGATCTTGCCGCTCCGTGTCTTAGGGAGCCCCGGCGCCCAGTGGATCTTGTCAGGTGCTGCAAATGCGCCAATCTGCCACAAAGAAGACATGATATATTATTATGTTGAAGTTAAAACTCTCCAAGAGAAAATAATCCACCCACTCTGGAAAGAAAAGATCGGAAATATTCCAGTAGAGCATATTGTAGGTGCTATCATTGAAAAAGCATGAGAAGATTTCATTATTAATTGGGTTATTTTGCCATCACAAATGTACCTCTTCCGGTAATCCCATCACTATAAGAAAACTGTCCAAATAAAATACCTGGCTGCGGACCGCCATAATAAGGCTTTTTCGTAGATCGTCACTAAAAGGAACACCATCCACCAAAGTCACAAAAGCATATATTCCCTGACCTTTAACCTGAAACATGTTATTATTAATTTAAGACCTGGGTATGATGAAACTGGGGGATCAAGATATGGAGCAGAAAGGAGGGAAAACAAGTTCTGGACTAGACCTCATGATCGATACCAACAACAGCGGCCTCAGCACATTTTGGATGCCAAACCAGAGCAGACTCAACCTCTGCTGTCCCAATCCGGTGTCCACTATATATATATATATTCCAAACAAGGGTCATATACTCACAGCTTGACAGCTTTTTAAAACCATGTATGGCATGAATCAAATAAATAGCTAAGTTACCTGACATTGATAACATCATCAACTCTTCCGGTCAGCCAATGGTAACCGTCTTTATCCCTGGCATGCAAATTTAGTTTGTTAAGGCATATTTATACCAGCTACCTGCTTTGCCATTTGAAGAAATATTTGATGAGTCACCTGCTGCAACCATCACCAGAGAAATAATAGCCAGAAAATGGTTTGAAGTATGTCGTCTCATATCTGTCCTTGTCTCCATAGAGAGTCCGGAAAGCCCCAGGCCATGACTTCTTTATACAAAGATATCCACTGCATTCTCCTTCCATTTCCCGCCCTTTCTCATCGACAATGACTGGCTGTGAACCATGTGCACAGTTATTACAACATAAGAGAGGTGATGCGATCATACAACAACTTTCATTTCCGATAAGTAATGCGTACCTGTACACCGAAGAAAGGAAATGTTGCAGATCCCGGTTTCTGAGGCCAAGCACCAGGTAAAGGCGTGATCTAACAAATGCAAGCATTGCAGAACACTTTGGCATATAAGATGGCGCTCACCTTAAAAGCTCTGAAGTTTCCCATGAAAAATGTAAGGACACACTTACCATAAAGCCACCAGTTTCAGTCTGCCACCAAGTGTCTGATATGGGGCATCGTGCATCGCCGACAACGTTATAAAACCATCTGAAATGAAGAATAGTGCATGTAAGACATATCTAGTGCATTAGAATTTTAAGACTCAAAAATGATTGCAAACCTCCATGCAGTGGGATTGATTGGCTCGCCCACACTTCCTAGAATTCGGAGAGACTTACGAGAGTACCGAGAAACATACTGCAAAATACATAAGAAAATCAAAAGGGATATACACAAGAGATACACATGTGGGACAATATTAGCTAGCATTAACTAATTAATTTAAAATTCTCCGGAACATATCACCAAAATCAGATATACATCAATTAGAGACTGCAATCAGGAAAAAATGTTTTGTCCTATTATTTTTGTAAAAAAAAAGGATTCTGCAGTTGATAAAGCTTCCTGTTATGTCAGACAAATTCATTCTGTCAGAAAAAATGCAGTGCCGGACAAGAGGTCGTGTCTCATAGTTGGTCCAATGACTAACATATAAGAAAAATGCATGCAAACTCAATTCAACGGACAGCAGAGAAAAATAAATTGGTACTTTAACAAGCTGAACACTACAAATTAAAACTTAGAATATGGTTGGTTCTAGTGACGGAGCTTGAGCAAAATCTCAAGGGGGCAAAGATCAAAGCAAATTACCACCATCAGGACTCAAGGTTGTAGGAAGAATCAAATCAATCAACCAAAACAATACAACATCAATAAGATTTAAAAGCACACTACTCACTACTGGTTGCACGTCCCATACGGCGCACAGATTTGGCTCTCCGGCTATCGGTTGCGCGTCTGTCATCGCCGTCGGGCCCAGCGCAGTAAGCCCGCGACGCACCTGTGGACGCGCTTTGTCTGTTGCTTCCGTGCTTCGTCACCGCTGCCGCCGACGATTGAGATCGTTGTCTCGCCGAGTAGAATCGTAACTAGTAGCAAGCAGCAACAGTGTAACTTCTAGATGGACCTGACCTAACAAAATTGGCTGGCTGCGGACTGCATACATGTTTTTTTTCCCTGAAATGCTTGGGGGGTCTGGGCCCAGACCAACCTCCGTCCCTATTTGGTTCGACTTGGCCAACTAGGCTTAATGTTTTGTTCAAGCTGTTTCCTTTTAATTGTAGCAGTACGTACTAGAGTTGATTAAGTGAGATCATAAAAAACTGGAGCTCAACAGTACCACCTAGCGTGATGGATGGCTGCATCAATTAATTGGGTAATGAGCCTAAAAACAAGCAGCGTACCTCAGTACCATCACGCATGAGTGAACGAACAAGTGTTGGTGCAGTATAAAATATTGTCACTCCGTATTTGTCAACAATGTCCCAACACCGACCAGGATCAGGGTAGTTTGGAGCCTACAAGTGCATTCAACAAACACATTACAAGTTACAAAAATAGGCCAATTCAAACAAGCTCCAAACACATAGGGTCACCATTGATCATGATTCCATCCAACATATCAACTAAAAAACTTTCTGAAGTTACCCCTTCGTAAACAAGAACTGTGGCTCCATTCAGGAGAGGGCCATATGTCACGTAACTATGTCCAGTAATCCAGCCACAGTCTGCAGTGCACCTGATGCAAGTGAAACAGGGGGCTGTAGTAAGAATAAGGAAAAATGCTTGTTTATAATGTTTTTGCCACAGTCCCGTAACATTAGGAACATGTTTTTGCCACCCGAAGACCCCAAAAAACTAGCATTATACCAGTATATGTCTGTTGGCTTGTAATCAAATGCATGCTTAAATGTTGTTGCGGTGTACACCATATAGCCCCCGGTTGTATGCAACACACCCTGCATACTTCACAATATATTAATGTTTGGCCAAAGGGACAGAGGAGCAATCTAGTGGGTTAAGGGTACCTTTGGCTTTCCTGTGCTGCCACTCGTGTATAGAAGAAACAATGGATCCTCTGCATCAACCCATTCCACATCACATTTAGTTGGGAAATTGGGCACAACATCCTGGCGGACATCAACATATAATCAGAAATAACTCATACTTGTGATATAAACACAAAAGGGAAGGGTTAAAACTTGAAAGGAGATAATCCGAATGACATAGAAGTTTTCCAGAGGTTCTGTGCCTAACATATATTATGTAAATAGGTTATCATTAAACTTGTTTGTTTTGGACATACCTGCCACCAAACGTCTCTTCCTGTTTTCCATCGTGTGTCTTCTTTCTTCATTGCTGACTGATTTTCATATGTCAAACAAATGCCTGATCAGCACAATAAACACTCAAACATGAGAAAAACTTCACATTTTCTTTCAAAAGAAGAAGATAACTTCACATTGGATTTCTTTAAACCAATTTTGTGCATGTAGCAAGACCTGATATACACCCAGGAGGTAAGAACTGTAGCGACAACTACAGGTGTTTGAGGGGGAAATCTAGACTATTGATTTTATTGCAATATCGCCTAAAAATGTGGTATCAAGACAACTTTACTTATACAGTGTGAATATAAATTACTCACAGTATAAAACTAAGGACATAAGGAACCCAAGGCAGTAAATCTAAGTATCTAACCTCCCAAGATATTTTATCAATCATCTGTGTGATTTCTGAAGAGGATAAGACAATTACGGTAGTACCAAGAAGAATGAGAAAGTTAGACGAGAAATGCCAGTGGACTAAATCTCAAAATCGCCAATGCTGATGGAAGACGGATTCTATTGCATACCTACAGTGACTCCATTCTTCGCACTTTCAACCAGAGATTGGTCTACTATGTCTTTGAGAGGGATGAGTTTCAGCCCCCTTTTCACAGCATTGCATGTAATCACAACCTTAGGTTTGCAGTCAATGATTCTTTGGGCTAGTGCATCGGCAGAGAAGCCAGCAAACACAACCTGGACATAATTCAGAGTCATAACATATGTAGGATCAATCAGAATAATTAGCAGCGCAAACTGGGGCAACAATTACCGAGTGAACAGCACCGATGCGTGCACATGCAAGCATTGCAATGGGAAGCTCCATCAACATCGGCAGGTAGATCACCACAGCATCACCCTTTCCGACACCAACACTTTTCAAGTAATTGGCCAGCTGCCAGAAAACGCACCACAACAAATTAGCCCTTGTCTATATATACATCATGGACACAACATATGCAATTGTTTTGGCATATGAGCACGCATATTTACCTGGCAAACCTTGTCCAATAGCTCTGAGTAGGTTAGCTTCCCGTCCTGATCGGGCTCATTCCCTTCCCAGTACACAGCAATCTTCTCCCCGTCCCCAGCCTCCACAGTGCGGTCCACCGCATTGTAGCATATGTTGGTCTTGCCCCCTTTGAACCACTGCAATGCACCAACCATCATCAAGAACACTATCCTCCCATCACAAATAAGTATCGAAATCAATCAACCATCAGTTAGGCAGGCGCTTACTTCCATATTGATCGGTCCCTTGGTCACATCAAGGTTCTCGGTGCAGACTTCATCAGGGCTCCACTTCTGCTTCCAGTAGAACGTCTCTGCAATCTCCGACCAGAACCCGGCCGGGTCATCGATCGACCGCTGGTACATCTCCTGGTACTGCTCACCGGCCATGGCAAAAACACCCAGATCACTCATGACATCCAATACCACAAATCAAATTCAGAATCACCGAATGTTCTAAGATCAGTACATGGCCCCTACAAGCGAGAATGGAAATTAACCCACACCCTCCCAAAATCCCCTAATCCCCGGTCCTACTACTTATGCCCAATCCCTGTCTGCCTTATCTGATCCGGTCGGCAGCGATGCATTGCAACGAGACGCATACTCCGCGCCTCGAAAGGGAAGGTCTTTTGAACGTGCGCCACACATTCGCGAACGAATTAACAAAATCGAAATGGAAAGTAGTAAAAAAAGGAGGCGTCTTGGTATATCTATCTGCGATCACCTGCTGCGGGGAGGAGACGAGGGCCTGGGCGACGAAGTCGGCGCTGGGATGGACGAGGCCGTGGTCGTCGGACGCCGGCAGCGGCTCGCCCAGCACGGTCCCCGCGCACGGCCTCCTCGGCCGCGGCTTGGCGGCGGCCACCGTCAGGTGATCGCTCGCGCCCATGGCCCACCACCTCCGCCGGAGCGGCAACGCCTGAAGCGACCGGGACGACGAGGAGGGAGAAGCTGGAGCTGGTGCGGGAAGCGGGAGCTTTGTCGCGGGGTGGGCGCAGCAGCAGCGGCTGGTGGTGGCGTATATATATTGGGCCATGACGGCCTCGCGGCCTGACGGCTACGGCTCACCTCACCAGCCTTTGCCGCACGGCCGTGGGCCAATTTTTTCTGACTTTGCGTGCAGCCTTTCTGGTCGAGGAGGTAAATCAGGCGGGCGGAATTTGTGTGCTTCCGCTTTTTTTTCTGGTGGCACTGAGTTGTAGAGTGCTACTGCTGCTAGTCTACTGTACTGGGTTTTTTCCCCGGGCTGGATTCGTCGTCGTCGTCGGCGGCGGCGGTGACGGGAACGGAGGTGGGGAGGCGCGCGCTGGCTGGGGCAATTTCCTTGTATGCGTGCGTGTGCGTGGCGATCGAGAAGCCGGCAAGTTGTGTGGAAGAATGGATGGATGGGCGGGATTTGACTCGGCTCGGCGGCGTCCGCCGTTAGGACAGACCGGACGGACGGCTGTGCCTGGTTTTTTGTCGCGTGCGATCGGTCGTTTCGGCGATGATGCCTGCGTACGTCGTGGCCTTCGTCAGCCGTCACTGACGACGTTGGCTGTTGGCGGCTTCAGCTTCGCGTCTAGAAGGACCGATTAAAGAAATAGAAGCACTGCCACCGCTTTTCTGCTCGCTGCTAGTACTAACTTATTATTACTCGCTGCTAGTACTAACTTATTATTACTCGCTGCAGTGTCTCGTCTGCTTTCGCATGGGAAGTTCCGCGATCTTTGGAACAGCTACCGCACGATCCTGACTCTGGTTAGACTCTGGTTGGATGGATCATCGTCCTTCGAGGAGTCTGTTGGACGATATTTATCCAGGCCTAATATCGTGTTGGGAGTAATTTAAAAATTCTACTATATAAATTAGGATGGTATATAAGTAAGGTTATAGATCGTTATCACTAGACACATAATGTAGTGAAAGAAGAGTTAAAGTGGTCTGGTCCAACAAAAAGCGCGTCGATGTAGTGGTTGTAGTCGATCGTCTAATGTAGTTGATCGCCCAGCGTAGTCGTCGCCGATCGTCTCCTCCAGCAATCGATCGCTTTCCTCGTAAGGTCGCGGATCGTCCTCAAGCACAACAGCAACCGCATTAGCGTCTCTACGATATCCACACATCCAGAGTCGGAACGTCGTACGCCGGTGTGCTAGCATTTAGACGCACGGGAAGGCTCTCTCAAGAAGATGGCGGCTAGGGTATGGTGGAGCAATCACGTATCCTCGTCTCCACTTCCCTCTTCCTAATAGCATCAAGCATCCCTTTAAATAGTGTCCGTGACGGATCCTATCCGAATACGTTTGGTGGATCGTATCCGTACTAGTTTGTTCTAACCCGTTAAGTGTGTGACCCTGTAGGTTCATATGTAGTTCGGTTATGACTCAGAAACCTTTTTCGACCATGAGTCGTTAGTGGTACCTAGCAGGACATAACGATTTTCGAATACACACAAATTATATCAGATGAACATTAATGCAATATGATCTACGACCAAGTCCTATTTGGTCTTGGTCAGTTCGTAACTCCTTACGACCAGGTTTCGACCAGCCTACTACTAGCTCATATTTGGTATCGACCGGTTCATAACTCCATACGACTAGGTTTCAACCACTTAGTGATATGTTCGACCAGCTTACGACCAACTCGTATCTTCATACGACTAGTCTGTATCTGATCAAACTGAACGACCAGCTCGTGTATGCTCCCTTTGCCTCACGATATCTGGTTGAACTCTAGGTGAGATATTATGTCATCCATAGATTGTTCAATACTTTCTCGATCGAGTGTTAGATAACTTCATGTGGCCGAACTCTTCGACCACCAGTGGTATGGTCATGCACTTTCTTTATCCGACCACATCGAGGGGCTAAGAGACATCTCTTCTGTTATGTTAGGAGGGACAAATCTTATATCCGAACAGTCACATTCCTTCGCATGTTTCATAGCATATCCGAAAGCTACCTTTATGACTACCTAGTTACGAAGTAGTCTTTGGTAATCTCAAAGTGTACTTTTATACATGTAGGAAACCATACTGATCTCAGGTTTAAGGATTATACATCATCATTACTTGAGACCAACTGATGACACATGAAATCAAAACAATCTCAATAGTGTCTCAAGGTGGGTGATACGGATCAACGTGTGTTGATGCGTAATGTGGCCCTATCTTTCACGGTACTTGTATTTCAATTCTGAATGAAGTGAAACTCCCGCTTTCCTCTCTCTTGATTTGGCAAAATAGAAGAGCAAGTATATCTCCAAAGCAAGTAACACTTGGTTGATGTTGAATCAATCTGAAGAGAGAAACAAAATCAAAACCGGAAGAACAACACCAAACCGTGAGCAATTGAGGATGCTACGAATTGGTGAGATGATCCACAAGGAATCACGGATCTTGGAAGCACAACCTCCCTCCAATATTCACGCAATCACTAAACCCTAGATGGGAATTTCCGAAACGCATGTATTCATTTTGTGCCACATAAACCTGTGACTTTTCTGTATTTTATTCAACTCTAACTTGCTTACAATGGGGCTCTACCCCTAAATATATAGGCAATGAACAGTAAAACCGCCTCTGCATCTGTAGCATGAGCAAGAATCCGAGTCGGATCTTGTAGCAATGAACGAGAACCGACTTCGATTCATGTTCATGAAAAGTACCTCGAACGGGTTTTTTATTGCAAACTCCTTTATTCGAAATTTAAACTACTCTAATTGCTGAAAATAGATTAAACTATCCTATTACAAGTAATTTATAATTAACTTCTTTTAAAGAATGATCCGAATTGGAATTGCACCAATCCAAACCCATTTTGGATTCTTAGGCTGAAAATGTATTGATTTCGGAATAGAGTTTGAATTTAGTTCTTCTGTCTTTTCTTGGCGGAATTCTCTTGTATACTTTGCAACATGCAAAGTCCTTTGTTGTTGTGTCTTCCCATGTCCGCTAAAGCTCCCCAGTCGGCATTCCTCCCTATCCTTGCTCTTTGCCGAATCTAGTTCTTGTTTTTTTCTCCATTGATGCATAATAGGCTCAACTTGAGGCTTAATACACACTTGCCGCTTAGGGATATTGACTACCGTAGTAGATGCACTTAGCGCCTCATCATCCTCCCCTTCTTGAAACAAAACCGTCCTCGGTTTTAGTGTAGTCTTTACGGCCTTCTTCTTGCTAACCATAACCAAATCACTCTTGATTTCTTCATCTGTCTTTGACACCAAAGCATGGAACTCTCCCTTGTGCATGAATGTATATCGGTTGGACCGTCCTTGATGGGTAGCATTCAGATCAAATTGCCATGAACGTCCCAATAGAATATGACCAGCATGCATTGGTACCACATCACACTCCACTTTATCGACATAGCCATCAATAGTAAGTGGCACTCTCACCTTGTGTGTGATCTTGACTTTGCCGACGTTGTTGAGCCATTGGATATAATATGGTTTAGGATGCCTCCATGTGGACAATGAGAGTGATTCCACCACATTCTTGCCAATCATGTTGGTCGAACTCCCATTATCAATAATCAACTTACACACCTTTTCTTTGATCTTGCAATAGGTTTGAAAGATATGATGTCGCTCTCCCTTCCTCACAATAACGGCGTTATCACGCTGCACCGTTTGAGCTATCAAGCTAATACCTTGTTCGGGATAGCAAATGATTTGCTCTAACTTCTCAGATTCATCAAAAGATTCAGATTTATCATTGTCGCTCTCTGTTGCATAGCCATAATGTGTAAGCAACACCGTCTTCATGTTTGGACAATCCTTCTTCATATGACCTCGGCCCTTGCACTTGAAACATTCAATGTTGCTAGTTCTAGCCGTAGAGAATGCACTCAAATCAGCATGTGAGACATCTTTGCCTGCAACAGTAATAGGTTTCGAAGCTTCCTTGAATGTACTACGAACCGGTATAGTGGATGCAACCGGTTTAGGAGTTGATCCCGCATCTCCATCATGCGGTTGCACGCCTCAAAGTGCTATGAGTGGTACGCCAACCCTTGCTTGAGTGTCCTTCACCCATTGTTCAAGACGCTCCGCTTGATGAAGTAATTCTTACTGCAGTGTTATATTGCATTAAATCAACACGGTTTCGCACATCTTCATTCAGCCCTTCAAAGAAACGCGTCATGGTCGCCTCCGCCGACTCACGCACACTTGTACGGATCATGAGCACTTGCATCTCTTGATAGTACTCGCCACCGCCTTAGCACCTCGTAAGTCGTCGTAGCTTTGTATGCGTGTCCTTGTATAGTATCTGGCACAAATCGCTCCCGCATAGCTTGTTTCATTACTTCCCAAGTGTTAGGACGTTCCCCTGCACGATTCAATTGATCCCACCAAATAATAGCATATTCGGTGAACTCAATAGAGGCAACACGAACCTTCTTCTCTTCAGAGTAGTGGTGGTTGTCAAAAATTTGATTGACACGCATCTCCCACTCCAAATAAGCCTCCGGATCGATCGCCTTAAACTCCGGTATGGTGATCTTGATTCTCCCGATACCGCCATCTTCATATTCACCTCCATTATGACGAACACCATGTCCAGCACCTCGACGATCAAAGTATTCACGTCGTGGACGTCGTTGATGTCTTTCACGATCATCGAAACAACCTACTCGAATCAAGAAAGATAGAAGTCATCTCCGGCATGGCGTACAACACGTTGTGCGTCCTCGTTGTGGTTGGGGCAAGACGGTACATTTGCTCCTCGTGGCGGTGGTAGCCTCTCCTCCAAGCGAAGGATAGCAAGATTCAGACGGTCAAAACCTTTCATCATACGACGTTCATTTGCGTTGAGACGATCGTTCAGTGTGTCTTGCACTCCTTGGATTTGAGCTTCAAGTTGATGGCGTAAAACCTTCTCGCAGCGAAGAAAATAGCCAGTAGTAGCATCAAACTGAGCACGTACGTCTGGTAATAGTGTATCTCCGTACGTAGGCTCCTCGTCCGATCCACCATTAGAACCATACTGACTAGTTTTTGACATGATGATCAACCTCAATGTACAAAGATGAAAAATTTCACGTACCGTGATCAACCACGCTCTGATACCAAGATGATACAGATCAACGTGTGTTGATGCGTAATGTGGCCCAATCTTTCACGGTACTTGTATTTCAATTCTGAATGAAGTGAAACTCCCGCTTTCCTCTCTCTTGATTTGGAAAAATAGAAGAGCAAGTATATCTCCAAAGCAAGTAACACTTGGTTGATGTTGAATCAATCCGAAGAGAGAAACAAAATCAAAACCGGAAGAACAATACCAAACCGTGAGCAATTGAGGATGCTACGAATTGGTGAGATGATCCACAAGGAATCACGGATCTTGGAAGCACAACCTCCCTCCAATATTCACGCAATCACTAAACCCTAGATGGGAATTTCCGAAACGCATGTATTCATTTTGCGCCACATAAACCTGTGACTTTTCTGTATTTTATTCAACTCTAACTTGCTTACAATGGGGCTCTACCCTAAATATATAGGCAATGAATAAAACCGCCTCGAATCAGAGCATGAACAAGAATCCGAGTCATGCATTGTAACAATGAACGAGAATCACTCTTGATTCATCGTTCATGAAAAGTACCCCGAACGGGTTTTTTATTGCAAACTCTTTTATTCGAAATTTAAACTACTCTAATTGCTGAAAATAGATTAAACTATCCTATTACAAGTAATTTATATTTAACTTCTTTTAAAGAATGATCCGAATTGGAATTGCACCAATCCAAACCCATTTTGGATTCTTAGGCTGAAAATGTATTGATTTCGGAATAGAGTTTGAATTTGGTTCTTCTGTCTTTTCTTGGCGGAATTCTCTTGTATACTTTGCAACATGCAAAGTCCTTTGTTGGTGTGTCTTCCCATGTCCGCTAAAGCTCCCCGGTCGGTATTCCTCCCTATCCTTGCTCTTTGCCGAACCTGGTTCTTGTTTTTTTCTCCATTGATGCATAATAGGCTCAACTTGAGGCTTAATACACACCAGGTCCTTATCACTTACGACTTGCTCGTATCTCTATACAACCAGCTCATATTTGGTTTCGACCTGCTCGTAACTCCTTACGACCGGGTTTCGATCACTTAGTGATCATGTTCGACCAGCTCGTATCTGTGGATATCATGGGGATATGTGCATGATCTTAGAATGATGATACAATTAGAAATGGCTTTGTTGGTTTGCCGAATCTCGCGTTTTCGAAAAAGTTCCAATCTTTGTTGTCAGGTCTCGAGCGGCGGTGGTCGACCGGAGCGTGTGGCGATCCGGTGGCAAGCACTAGTCGTCGACCGTCAGCCGAAGAAGCCGCGTGATCGACCGGCTTTGTCGGTGTGACGACCGCCATAACTTTTGGTTGAGTTTGGAGCTAGACAAAAAAAAAAGAGTGTGTAGGTAAGAGAGGGGAGTTTCTTGCACTTGGTCTCATAATTTTTGGAGCTTCCAGTCAAAAGTTGTATTCGTTTGAAATTTTCAGAGAGCTCTCGGATTTCCAGGATGAAATTTTGGTTAAGTCCTTGCTGGCGGTCCGACCGGCTAAGACTAATCGGTCCAACGGCCTGAGGGCGGTCAGACCAGCCCATGTATGGTAGTCAGACCGGTTTCCACTTATTCGTCGGCCATCTTGGCGGCGTTGTGTGTTGGTTAAGTCAAGTTCATGAGATTCAATGTTTTAATGATGCATATTGCATGTTTTGAGCTAACGTGGGTCAAGTTGTGAAGAACTTATTCCCGAGACGATTTCTTGGTCTGTTGTTGTGCAGGTGGCTTGTAGGTCAACGACGGTCAACGGCGAGGAGGATCGGGACTAAACTTGGACAGCTGAGGACCAGAACGATCATGGATGTTGGGTGAGGTCGAGTGACTCAAGCATGGCACATAATGGACAAGGTGGATCGAACGGGCAGTTTGATGCAGCTGGTTGGATCAAGCGACGCGGGAGTCGGTGCAAGTGCCTTGGAGGTTCCGATGGGATTCGGACGGGAGAGACTTGCCGACATGATGAGAGTCGTTGATCAACCCACACGTGGTGAAGCAGATGATTGCTTCGACTGGACTGGACTCGGTCCATGGAGAAGGTTCGAGAAAGGGGTATTTTGGTAATTTCACCAAATACCGCCTTTGTGAGAAAAGTTCGTGTTGAATCTAATTGAGGTGAAAATCGAGAAAGCGTCTATTCACCCCCCCCCCCTCTAGTCACCTTTCCGGCCTACAAGTGGTATGAGAGCTCGGTTAGCTCGTCTCATTGATCTAAACAGATCTAAGGAGCTATGGCGTCCGACAAGTATTCCACCAAACTACATCTTTTGATGGAGTCGATTTTTCTTACAGGAAGGCTCGAATGCATGCCTACATCGAGGCTCAAGGGCACTCAATATGGCTTAAGGTCAAAAATCGTTACGTAGTGCCAGCCAATGACGATGTGATCTCACCTGATGTAGAGGCAAATAACAAGGCTCGAAACTTTTTGATTCAAGAGCTTAGTCGATCTGAGTTTGAGCGTGTTGCTCATTTGAGGTCTGCTCACGAGATCTAGAACACCCTCACTGACTATCATGAGGGTTCTACCGCGATCAAGGAAGTGAGACAGAACCATCTTAAGAAAGAATACTCAAAGATCGAACAAAGGCTCGGTGAATCTTTGGATGAGTTATGGGGAAGATTTTCAAAAATCATTCATGACTTGCGTGCTATGGATCTTGTTTTTACTGAGTCTGAGAATGCTCGCACGCTCTTGGGTGCTCTTGATGTGAGGGTTTGGGGAATGAAGATCACGTCCATCAATGACAACACTGTCATGAGTGAGCTTACCATAGATAAGCTCTACTCGAGGTTGAAGACGCATGAGATTGATTTCATCTCGCGTCTCTCCAAGACAGAGTCGATGGCTTTAGTGGTCGACCAATCTAAGGGTAGCTCGTTGGACTTTGGCTCATCTGGTTTTTTTATCAGCTTTGCATTCTTCGAGCGATGAGCAGCTAGAAAAGCTACCTGAGAATGATTTAGCCCTCATATCCACCAAATTCTCAAGAGTTTACAACAAGGTGAAGAACAGAAGGAGAGGTGGCTCTGTCACGTGCTTTGAGTGTGGTGAGCCAAACCACATTCGCTCAAGGTACCCTAAGCTGAAGGGCAAGGAGGAGAAGAACTCTTGGAGGCGTCCTCAAGCTAGGAATATGAAACTCAAGAAGACCAACTATCGCAAGTTCGTCAGCCAGTTCCTTGCCGCTCTTGATAGTGTTAACATGAGTGATGTGGACTCGGAGATGGAGGACGACGAGGATGACTCCCATGGCAAGAAGAAGGCTCAAGATTTCACCGGCATGTGCTTCATGGCCAGGGACAGCCACGACATCGACTCCTCCAACGACGATGATCATTTCAGCGATCCCGATGAGGTATGTCCTTCATCTGCTGATATGAAACGTGCCTTGGTCCTTGCTGAATAAAAACTGAATAAGCAATCTAAATTGATTAAGAAACATGACACTATAATTGATAACTTGAACCTAGAAGTTGTTAGGCTCAAATCCATTAATCCTGATGATATTTGTGATTTCTGCACTAGCTTGCTTAATGAATTGACAAGTCTAAGATCTGCTCATTCCTCTGTTGCGAATCAATTGAAAGATGCTCTTGATGAACTAGAATCTCTCAAGTCTAGTCCTGCTTGCATTAATACCATTGCTCTTAATGTGACTGTTGTAGATGCTATCTCTTTACCTTGCTCAAATGGTGTTTTGCTTGAATTAAAATTAGATAGTGATATAAAAGAATTGTAGAAATTTGATGCTAATCACACTTGCTCTCATTGTGAGAATAATAGTATTAAAATAAAAGAGATGATAGAAATGGTTCTTTACTCTAAATCTGCATCATGTGAAAGTTGTCCTAAGCTCACAATTGAAAATGAAGCTCTAAACAAAACTCTAGAAGAAAAAGCTAAAATTAAAAATCTATGACTATTACTGCATCCAAGAAAGTTATTGACTCTACTTGTTGTGTCTTGTGTACTGAAGTTGGGACAAATGTAGATAAGATACAAGAGATTTTTAGAGACAAATTTAATGAGCAGTTGAATAGGATTAGGGATTCCTATTGTGTATCTTGTGAGGCATTAAAAGTTGAAGTAGCCCTTCTTAAGAGTGAGTATGATGAAGCAATCAAGTCAAGAAAGTGTGCTATATGTGACAATCTAGCCAAAGAGAACGATTACCTCAAAGTGACTCTTGAGAGATTTGCTAGTGGAAAGAAGAACCTCAACATGATTCTTGACCAATCTAAAGTGAGTGTGAAGAATAGTGGCCTAGGTTTTAATTCCCTATAACATTCCAAGAACCATTCACCTAAGATTGCCAAAGTTGTTGAGAGTGGCCTGTTTGAGGTAGAACCCCCTGAGCCATCTAAGGACATCTTTAGATCTGCAGGTTTTGCCCAAACTCTGTCTAGCAAGACAGGTGCTTCTGCTTCATCAGGTCAGACCCCTCAAAAGGTCAAGTACCATTGCACCTTCTGCAAGAAAGATGGCCACATTGTTGAGTTCTGCTTCCGTAGAGCCAAGAATAAGAGAAAGGAGAGGATGAGTGCCTTGAGAACCATTAGAGGGTTTCCTTCACCTGCTATAATCTAGAGACAGGTAGTCTGTCTTTCCTGCTAGACATAGACATAGGTTCATAGAGGACTTCTTTGACTCTTTTGGTGGATCTAGGCAACGTTCTGGTTTAGGATATCATGAGGAGAAACCACGGGTAGCATCTAGACAGGGCGAGTACCGATCTTTTGGTAGATCGATTCGGAGAGGTCTAGGTGGTTCTCCTGTGCATTCTTATGATTTTACTCCTAACCATTTTACTGCTGCTTCTACTGTTGTTCCCAAGCATCGCGTGACTCAGTACTGGATTCCCATGTCTCTTATCACTAACCCCAGTACTGAGAAAAATATGTTTCCTGTTCATACTTTTTAGGTCCGTCGTGTGAGGAAGGAGGACATATGGCTTATTGACTCTGGGTGTTCTCGATACATGACTGGAGATTCTAGATGGTTCTCCTCCCTCACACTGCATCCGGCAATGAATTGATTACATTTGGGGATGCTTCTACCGGGACCGTGACAGCTAAGGGCACTGTGCGCGTCAACAAGTTCATGCTTAAGGACGATGCTTTGATAAGTAAGCTGAGGCATAATCTGCTATCTGTTTTTCAACTTCTTGATGAAGGTCTAGAAGTAATATTTAAAAGTGGTGAGTGTAGAGTTCTAGATTTCTCGAGTGAGCTTACCTTTGAGATCTCCAGGTTTGAGACGATCTTTTGTGCTGATTTCAGTGGTTCTTCTGCTTCCAGTCCTAGATGTCTTGTAGCTTCTGATTCTCTTGATCTAGTTTTGTGGCATCGTAGACTTGGGTATATAGGCTTTGACCACTTGACTAGAATCAGTTGCAAGGATTTGATTAGAGGTTTGCCTTGGTTGAAGGTTGTTAGAGACCTTGTGTGCTCACCCTGTAGGCATGGTAAGATAGTTTCTGCTTCTCATCCTCCTCTTACCTTAGTAATGACTGATGGACCAGGACAGCTTTTGCACTTAGATATTGTTGGTCCTTCTAGAGTTCAGTCAGCCGGTGGGAAATGGTATTTGCTTGTGATTGTGGACGATTTCTCCAGGTATTCATGGGTTTATTTTCTGGTTTCTAAGGACGAGGTATTTTGCTATTTTAGAGAATTGGTCCTTAGACTTGCTGTTGATCTTTCTGGAGCCTTGAGAGCCATTAGGAGTGACAATGGGACAGAATTCAAGAACTATTCCTTTGCTACCTTCTGCACTGATAGGGAAATCGAGCAACAGTTCTCTTCTCCTATAGTTCCCCAGCAGAACGGTGTTGTAGAGAGGAAGAACATGACCCTTGTAGAGATGGATAGGACCATACTAGATGAGCATTCCACACCTAGGAGGTTTTGGGCCGAGGCGATCTCTACTGCTTGTTATGTCTCTAATAGGGTTTTCTTGAGATCTGTGATTGGCAAGACTTCTTTTGAGTTTAGATTTAGTTATAAGCCAAAAGTCTCTTATTTCAAGATTTTTTGTTGCAAGTGCTTCATTATTAAACATGGCAACCTTGATAAATTTGAATCTAGATGTTCTGATGGCATATTCCTTGGATATCCTGCTCATTCTCGTGGCTATCGTGTATTTAATTTTGACACTAACAAAATTGTTGAGACTTGCGAAGTCACTTTTGATGAGGCTAGTCCTGGTACTAGACCCGATGCTACAGGTACACAGGTTCCTGGTAATCGAGAAAGCATCTTCGTCGACGATGACTCTGAGGATGAGGACCCAATCCATCCTCCAGTCACTTCTGAGATGGTTGGAGAGCCGGCTTCTACTACTCCAGCTTCAAGTGAGCAGCCTCCTCCTATCTTCACCGACGACCTGAGTGGCTCTGCTCCTACCTCCACAGCCCATGAGGTAGAGGCCACTTCTACACCAGGAGCTCCTCTTCACATTCAGCGACGGCATCCACCTAAGTAGATGATTGGGGATCTTCATGAGCAAGTCACTCGCTCTATATTTATTTCTCCTGATTCTCATGCACATTCTACTTTTGTCGCTTCTTTTGAACCCCGAGATATCACACATACTTTATCTGATGCTTCTTGGGTCAATGCCATGCTTGAAGAGCTTGAAAATTTTGAAAGAAACAAAGTCTGGACCTTAGTTGAACCTCCATCTAATCATAATGTAATTGGAACAAAAGTGTTTTAAAAAATAAGCAAAGTGAGGATGGGTTAGTAGTTAGCAATAAGGCTAGACTTGTAGCTCAAGGATATTCTCAGGTAGAGGGTTTAGACTTTGAAGAGACCTTTGCTCCTGTAGATAAATTAGAAGCCATCCGCATTTTACTACCATTTGCATCATCTAAGGGTTTTAAGCTTTATCAAATGGATGTTAAAAGTTCTTTCTTATATGGTTTCATAGAAGAAGAGGTTTTTGTCAAGCAACCTCCTCGTTTTGAAAATCATAAGTTACGAAATCATGTTTTAAACTCTCTAAAGCCTTGTATGGATTGAAGCAAGCCCCTAGAGCTTGGTATGACAGGCTTAAGAGTTTTTACTTAAAAATAATTTCAAAATGGGAATGGTTGATAAAACTTTGTTCACTCTCAGGCATGGCAGTGATTTTTTATTGGTTCAGATTTATATGGATGATGTCATATTCGGTGGTTCTTCTTATGCTTTGGTGTCCAGATTTTCAGATTCTATGAGCAGGGAGGTCGAGATGAGCATAATGGGCGAATTGATATTCTTCCTTGGTTTTCAAGTTAAGCAACTGAAAGAAGGCACCTTCTTCAGCGCTTCGACATGGGAAGCAGTATGCTAATGTCTACTCCCATTGCCACAACCACCGTGCTGGACCCTGATGAGGATGGAGAGCCCGTGGACCAGAAGGAGTACCGCAGCATGATCGGCTCCCTCCTCTACCTCACTGCGTCGAGGCGGACATACAATTTGATGTATGTCTGTGCGCTCGATTTCAAGCTTCCCCTCGTGTATATCATCATCAAGCAGTACGTCGCATTTTCAGGTACCTCCAAGATACCCTTGACTTTGGACTCTGGTATTATTCTTCTTCTTCTCTCTCTATTTGGGCTTTTTGGATGCTGACTTTGCGGGGTGTAGAGTGGATAGGAAGAGTACTTCTGTTACTTGTCATTTCTTATGCACATCTCTTATCTCTTGGTCTTCTAGAAAACAATCCTCTGTTGCACAGTCCACTGCCGAGGCCGAGTATGTAGCTGCAGCCAGTAGTTGCTCTCAGGTTCTCTGGATCTTATCTACTCTTCGGGATGTGTTATTTTTGGATAGTCTTCCTCTTTTCTGTGACAACACTTCTGTCATAAACATTGCCAAAAACCCCGTGCAACATTCTATGACTAAGCACATTGACATTCGATATTATTTCCTTAGAGACCATGTTGAGAAGGGTGATGTTGTGCTTCACTTTGTAGAGTCTGAGCAGCAGGTTGTGGATATTTTCACTAAAGCACTTGATTTTTCTCGTTTTGCTACTTTGCGAGGAGAGTTAGGGGTTGTTA
The DNA here is from genome assembly GCA_036346395.1 of Hsuehochloa calcarea. Classification (NCBI taxonomy): domain Eukaryota; kingdom Viridiplantae; phylum Streptophyta; class Magnoliopsida; order Poales; family Poaceae; genus Hsuehochloa; species Hsuehochloa calcarea. The sequence goes on along the minus strand of CM070599.1, from coordinate 25,396,303 downwards.
GTCCTCTTGGCCTGTTTTGAGGGGGTTTGCTCTTTTTGCATTCATTGTATCATAATGCATTTTTAAAATTCAAACAACTTGCATTATAATATAAACTTGTGGAACCTTGATTATTATCCTTGTATGACTTGTTTTCATACATTATGCCATGCCATGTCTTGTGCTAGTCTGCTATAATTCTTTTATGGCTCTTCTTGTTTGGCTTAGCTTTTGCCATGCTAGCTTTATTATCTGTGAGCAAATTGAATCAAAACATGACTTGTTGGATCTTGTGACTAGTTTTGCTATAGTGATCCTCTCATGATTCATGCCATGTCATATAGGTTAAATTGAGTCTTGAACTTATTTTGAGCTATAAATTGAGCTATGATAATTCTTAAGTCAAGCAAATGAAGAATGAGTTTTTCTGTGCGAAAAAGCTGATCTCACCAATTCTTTCTCATGAGACTGCTTACCATTACACTAGGCATGAACTCAGTGGGAGTTTTGGATGACCTAGACCACTCTTTTAAGTTTCATGCTTAAGATGGTCGCGGTAAGGCTTGAGATCTAGAACAATGCTAAGAAAACAAAAATGTCAATTGGTTGAAGCTTAGGAGGCAGTTGTGGATGGCTCCTAGTCCAGGACTTGTTTTACTAAGATAAAATCAATCATTTTCAACAAAGTGCTAAATATTTGAACAAATTGTTTCATAATTGAACTCATAATGCTCAAAATTGACTCAGTTTCTAGTTTCTGGTCTCCATTTTGCTTATAGACATGGCTTGACTCATTTTTTGATACCTTTAGTAAAACTATGATTTTGAGCAACTTATCATGGTATCAGTTCATTCAATCTCAGATTATTGCTATTTTGGCATTAGCTTTGTTGTACATGTTTTGCCATGATTGAACATAGCTTCTTCATATAATCTGGCTTGGTGTAATACTTGTATCGTCTTCATGGATAATCTTCATGGCTCCTTTTGCTAAAATTTAAAAACTAAAAAACTAAAAAATTGAAAAACTGCAGCCAGTCCATTCCTTTCATGCTCTATCTTCTTCCATGCACCTTGATGAATTCATTGTCAAAGGGGGAGAGAGATTGGTAAAAATGTTGTTTTATAGCTTTTTGGAGTCATAGGGGTAAAATGAATTCTCTGAAAATTGGTGATCACAGTGAGTGGGAGCATCTCAATTGCATTCTTTTGGTCTTATTGCCTTTTCTGATTTTGATTTGCATTTCTAGAAGACTCACAATGATCAAATGTCAAATAGAACAATTGTTCTTTCATATGGACCTAAGTGAGATTTTTGGCTATTCTCTGAAATTGAAGCTTTTGTGCCCTCTTTGCCTTATCTCACTTACCTATGCTATTCTGAAGCAAGCTTGGTCATTTCCTAGGCTTTCTCTTGCTTATGGACCAAGTTATGTCTTTGCGCGAAAACTACGAGTACTTTACTTTTCAAACCGCAAACTTACATTTTCTGGGAGATTGCCAATGTGTTCATCAAGGGGGAGATTGTGGATATCATGGGGATATGTGCATGATCTTAGGATGATGATACAATTGGAAATGGCTTTGTTGGTTTGCCAAATCTCGAAGCCGAAAAAGTTCCAATCTTTGTCGAGTCTCGGCGGTCAAACCGAGCCAGGTGGCGATCCGACCAAGCAAGCATCGGTCGGTCGGTCGTCAGTCGAAGAGGCCGGCGGTCCGACCAGCCAGAACTTTGGTTGAGTTTGGAGTTAGGCCAAAAATAGAGTGTGTAAGCAAGAGAGGGGAGTCTCCTGCACTTGGTCTCATAATTTTTGGAGCTTCCAGTCAAAAGTTATATTCGTTTGAAATTTCCAGAGAGCTCTCGGATTTCCAGGGTGAAATTTTGGTTAAGTCCTTGCTGGCGGTCCGACCGGCTAACACTAATCGGTCCGACTGGCCTGAGGGCGGTCAGACCGGCCCATGTATGGCAGTCAGACCGGTTTCCACTTATTCGTCGGCCATCTTGGCAGCGTTGTGTGTTGGTTAAGTCAAGTTCATGAGATTCAATGTTTTAATGTTGCATATTGCATGTTTTGAGCTAACGTGGGTCAAGTTGTGAAGAACTTGTTCCCGGAAACAATTTCTTGGTCTGTTGTTGTGCAGGTGGCTTACAGGTCAACACGGTCAACGGCGAGGAGGATCGGAACTAAGCTTGGAGAGCTGAGGTTCATAACAATCATGGATGCTGGGTGAGGTCGAGTGACTCAAGTATGGTGCAGAATGGACAAGGTGGATCGAACGGGCAGTTTGATGTAGCTGGTTGGATCAAGAGGCACGGGGGTCGGTGCAAGTGCCTTGGAGGTTCCGATGGAATTCGAACAGGAGAGACATGCCGACATGATGAGAGCCGTTGATCAACCTACACGTGACGAAGCAGGCAATTGCTTCGACTAGACTGGACTCGGTCCATGGAGAAGGATCGAGAAGGGGTATTTTGGTAATTTCACCAAATACCACCTTTGTGACTCTTGACTAAACCGCGGCACTGGTCGGCGCTTGGAGAAGCGGTTTAGGTCAATCGAAGATGAAGATGACGCTTTAAAATACGTGCGTATGTGTTCCATTTGTATTAGGCCTTAATGGAAGCCCATTTGGTGAACTCTTCTAAAAGCTAGGCCTCACTATAAATATGAGGGAGTTACTGTTAAACAGACTCAAGCACTTCATTTGGAGAAACCCTAGTTTGTCTTAGGGATTAGAGAGGAGAGGAGAGGCTTAGGTCCTAGAGAGATGTGTTGGGTGTGTGCTCATGGATTGAGCTCTTGTCCTCCTTGAGGGAGTGGTTGTAACCAGCAAACATCATGAATCAATCTATCGATGATTATTCAAAGATGAGTCTTCTTGTGTTCTTCCTTCTGATGATTTTGGGTGCTTCCTTGATCCTGTGGCTTTTGGTTGGTTTCTTAACCTCATTTACCTTGCTATGACGTGTGAGAATACATCTAGGATCATCTAGATCATCAATCTCCCACGAGTAAGTTTTGGATCAAGTTTTTGTTTTGCTTGGTTTTGAACCCTCCTTCGGTAAAACAGAAAAAGGTCAAAACTTTGATATAGATCTGGATGATCGTTGATTGGTATAGGTTTAAGATATCCTTAGAAAGATGTGTTCCAAATTTGGTCAAGTTTCATCATAAAGATCAAAAGTTAGACCAATTTTCGTTTTGGTTTCGGGCTGTCTGCACTATTTCTGGTCAGGGCCGGTCAAACCGGTTTCATAACGCCGGTCAGACCACCGAGATGTCAGACCGCCAGTTTGTCGTCGGTCTGACCGCTCCAGTGAGCTTGATCTCCATATTTTGGGTCTTTTGCTTCAAGGGTTAATAGGATTTGCTTCAAGGGTTAATAGGATTCAGCACAAGGCTTCCTCTGTGCATTTATTGATCTTCTTAGATTTCATAGCTATTGGAGAAAAGTTCGTGTTGAATCTAATTGAGTTGAAAATCGAGAAAGCAACTATTCACCCCCCTCTAGTCGTCTTTCTGGTCCTACAGTATCTCCATACGACTGATCTGTATTTGATCGAACTAAAAGATCTGCTCATGTATTGTTACAAAACACAAACCCTGATTGTGATCTGAAATTATCCTTGTCGGTTTGAAAACTAGTATCAGTGTAACAATTTACGACTAGTTCTTCCTCACCACCATACACAAGGAATGCATTCTTAGTCATTCTCAAGTACTTAAGAATATTCTTGACTGTTATCCAGTGACCTTCACTTGGATTCGACTGATATATGTTCGTAACACTTAGAACATACGACATATCTAGTCGTGTACATAGCATAGCATATATGATAGATCCAATAGCCGAAGCATATAGAATTCTACTCATTTTGTCTCGCTACTAAGTGGTCGTAGAACACCGACTCTTGCTAAAATTAATGCCATGCGCCATGGGCACCAGACTACGACCAGCTTGTATCTCCATACGACTAGTTCGGATCTGGTCGCATCACTATACGACTAGTCCGGATCTGATCGTATCACTATATGAGGTAACCTTTCTTGGAATCCTACATGTTGAACCGTTTCAACACCTTATATATGTACATATCCTGGCTTAATCCAATTAGCCTTTTAGATATATCTCTATAGATCCTTATACCAAGAATATATGCTGCATCTTCTAAATCTTTCTTTGTGAAACTATTTATTAATGAAGTTTTAACAGATTCAAGCATTGAAATACCATTTCCGACCAGTAGTATGTCATCCACATACAAGATCGTAAATACAAGCTTGCTCCTACTAACCTTCATTACAAACACAAGATTCTTCCTTGTCCTTGATGAAGTCAAAGCCTTTGGCCACTTCATCAAAATGAATATTCTAACTCCGACTTCAAGGCTTCATGCCATGACTCAGAGTCTGGGTCCACCATCGCTTCCGCGTAAGTTTCAGACTCATCATTATTCAATAATAAAACGTCATGCACATACCTTATAGGCAATTGGCGTAACCTTTTAGATCTACGTATGGCTGATGTCTCATCTACAAGTTCAACAACATTTTGTTCATCCTGTAGAGATTCAGTAGGAGTTGAAATATTTTCAGATGTTTCCCAAATTTCTTCAAGTTGCACCTTGCACCCACTGACTCCTTTGGAAAGAAACTCTTTCTCCAAGAAGACATCATTACGGGCAACAAACACTTTGCTATCAACCCGATTAAAAAAAATAACATCATTTAGTTTCCTTAAGATACCCTACAAAGAAGCACCTATCGGACTTGGATGTGAAATTGACTCGGTTTCTAGTTTCGGTCTCCATTTTGCTTATAGACATGGCTTGACTCATTTTTTGATACCTTTAGTAAAACTATGATTTTGAGCAACTTATCATGGTATCAGTTCATTCAATCTCAGATTATTGCTATTTTGGCATTAGCTTTGTTGTACATGTTTTGCCATGATTGAACATAGCTTCTTCACATAATCTGGCTTGGTGTAATACTTGTATCGTCTTCATGGATAATCTTCATGACTCCTTTTGCTAAAATTTAAAAACTAAAAACTAAAAAATTGAAAAACTGCAGCCAGTCCATTCCTTTCATGCTCTATCTTCTTCCATGCACCTTGATGAATTCATTGTCAAAGGGGGAGAGAGATTGGTAAAAATGTTGTTTTATAGCTTTTTGGAGTCATAGGGGTAAAATGAATTCTCTGAAAATTGGTGATCACAGTGAGTGGGAGCATCTCAATTGCATTCTTTTGGTCTTATTGCCTTTTCTGATTTTGATTTGCATTTCTAGAAGACTCACAATGATCAAATGTCAAATAGAACAATTGTTCTTTCATATGGACCTAAGTGAGATTTTTGGCTATTCTCTGGAAATTGAAGCTTTTGTGCCCTCTTTGCCTTATCTCACTTACCTATGCTATTCTGAAGCAAGCTTGGTCATTTCCTAGGCTTTCTCTTGCTTATGGACCAAGTTATGTCTTTCTTAAAACTACGAGTACTTTACTTTTCAAACCGCAAACTTACATTTTCTGGGAGATTGCCAATGTGTTCATCAAGGGGGAGATTGTGGATATCATGGGGATATGTGCATGATCTTAGAATGATGATACAATCGGAAATGGCTTTGTTGGTTTGCCAAATCTCGAGTTTTCGAAAAAGTTCCAATCTTTGTCGGTCTCGGCGGTCAAACCGAGTGTGGCGATCCGGCCAAAGCAAGCTTGGCGGTCGACCGTCAGTCGAAGAGGCCGGCGGTCCGACCGGCCAGAACTTTGGTTGAGTTTGGAGTTAGGCCAAAAATAGAGTGTGTAAGCAAGAGAGGGGAGTCTCCTGCACTTGGTCTCATAATTTTTGGAGCTTCCAGTCAAAAGTTATATTCGTTTGAAATTTCCAGAGAGCTCTCGATTTCGTGGTGAAATTTTGGTTAAGTCCTTGCCGGGCGGTCCGACCGGCTAACACTAATCGGTCCGATCGGCCTGAGGGCGGTCGGACCGGCCCATGTATGGCAGTCAGACCGGTTTCCACTTATTCGTCGGTCATCTTGGCAGCGTTGTGTGTTGGTTAAGTCAAGTTCATGAGATTCAATGTTTTATTGTTGCATATTGCATGTTTTGAGCCAACGTGGGTCAAGTTGTGAAGAACTTGTTCCCGAAAATGATTTCTTGGTTTGTTGTTGTGCAGGTGGCTTGCAGGTCAACACGGTCAACGGTGAGGAGGATCGGGACTAAGCTTGGAGAGCTGAGGTCCATAACAATCATGGATGCCGGGTGAGGTCGAGTGACTCAAGTATGGTGCAGAATGGACAAGGTGGATAGAACGGGCAGTTTGATGTAGCTGGTTGGATCAAGCGGCACGGGGGTCGGTGCAAGTGCCTTGGAGGTTCCGATGGAATTCGGACAGGAGAGACATGCCGACATGATGAGAGCCGTTGATCAACCTACACGTGGCGAAGCAGGCGATTGCTTCGACTAGACTGGACTCGGTCCATGGAGAAGGATCGAGAAGGGGTATTTTGGTAATTTCACCAAATACCGCCTTTGTGACTCTTGACTAAACCGCGGCACTGGTTGGCGCTTGGAGAAGCGGTTTAGGTCAATCGAAGATGAAGATGACGCTTTAAAATACGTGCGTATGTGCTCCGTTTGTATTAGGCCTTAATGGAAGCCCATTTGGTGAAATCTTCTAGAAGCTAGGCCTCACTATAAATATGAGGGAGTTACTGTTAAACAAACTCAAGCACTTCATTTGGAGAAACCCTAGTTTGTCTTAGGGATTAGAGAGGAGAGGAGAGGAGAGGAGAGGCTTAGGTCCTAGAGAGATGTGTTGGGTGTGTGCTCATGGATTGAGCTCTTGTCCTCCTTGAGAGAGTGGCTGTAACCAGCAAACATCATGAATCAATCTATCGATGATTATTCAAAGATGAGTCTTCTTGTGTTCTTCCTTCTGATGATTTTGGGTGCTTCCTTGATCCTGTGGCTTTTGGTTGGTTTCTTAACCTCATTTACCTTGCTATGACGTGCGAGAATACATCTAGGATCATCTAGATCATCAATCTCCCACGAGTAAGTTTTGGATCAAGTTTTTCGTTTTGCTTGGTTTTGAACCCTCCTTCGGTAAAACAGAAAAAGGTCAAAACTTTGATATAGATCTGGATGATCGTTGATTGGTATAGGTTTAAGATATCCTTAGAAAGATGTGTTCCAAATTTGGTCAAGTTTCATCATAAAGATCAAAAGTTAGACCAATTTTCGTTTTGGTTTGGTCGCTCGCACTATTTACGGTCGGGGCGGTCAAACCGGTTTCATAACGCCGGTCAGACCACCGAGATGTCAGACCGCCAGTTTGTCGTCGGTCTGACCGCTCCAGTGAGCTTGATCTCCATATTTTGGGTATTTTGCTTCAAGGGTTAATAGGATTCAGCATAAGGCTTCCTCTGTGCATTTACTGATCTTCTTAGATTTCATAGCTATTGGAGAAAAGTTCATGTTGAATCTAATTGAGTTGAAAATCGAGAAAGCGTCTATTCACCCCCCTCTAGTCGCCTTTCCGGTCTTACAGTATCTCCATATGACTGATCTGTATTTGATCGAACTGAAAGATCTGCTCATGTATTGTTACAAAACACAAACCCTGATTGTGATCTGAAATTATCCTTGTCGGTTTGAAAACTAGTATCAGTGTAACAATTTACGACTAGTTCTTCCTCACTATCATACACAAGGAATGCATTCTTAGTCATTCTCAAGTACTTAAGAATATTCTTGACTGTTATCCAGTGACCTTCACTTGGATTCGACTGATATATGTTCGTAACACTTAGAGCATATGACATATCTGGTCGTGTACATAGCATAGCATACATGATAGATCCAATAGCCGAAACATATGGAATTCTACTCATTTTGTCTCGCTACTAAGTGGTCGTAGGACACTGACTCTTGCTAAAATTAATGCCATGCGCCATGGGCACCAGACTACGACCAGCTTGTATCTCCATACGACTAGTTCGGATCTGGTTGTATCACTATACGACTAGTCCGGATCTGATCGTATCACTATATGAGGTAACCTTTCTTGGAATCCTACATATTGAACCGTTTCAACACCTTATATATGTACATATCCTGTCTTAATCCAATTAGCATTTTAGATATATCTCTATAGATCCTTATACCAAGAATATATGTTGCATCTTCTAAATCTTTCTTTGAGAAACTATTTATTAATGAAGTTTTAACAGATTCAAGCATTGAAATACCATTTTCGACCAGTAGTATGTCATCCACATACAAGATCAGAAATACAAGCTTGCTCCTACTAACCTTCGTACAAACACAAGATTCTTCCTTGTCCTTGATGAAGTCAAAGCCTTTGGCCACTTCATCAAAACGAATATTCTAACTCCGACTTCAAGGCTTCATGCCATGACTCAGAGTCTGGGTCCACCATCGCTTCCGCGTAAGTTTCAGACTCATCATTATTCAATAATAAAACGTCATGCACATACCTTATAGGCAATTGGCGTAACCTTTTAGATCTACGTATGGCTGATGTCTCATCTACAAGTTCAACAACATTTTGTTCATCCTGTAGAGATTCAGTAGGAGTTGAAATATTTTCAGATGTTTCCCAAATTTCTTCAAGTTGCACCTTGCACCCACTGACTCCTTTGGAAAGAAACTCTTTCTCCAAGAAGACATCATTACGGGCAACAAACACTTTGCTATCAACCCGATTAAAAAAATAACATCATTTAGTTTCCTTAAGATACCCTACAAAGAAGCACCTATCAGACTTGGATGTGAGTTTATCAAACTTCAAATATTTTACATAAACTTCACAACCCCACACCCTGAGAAAAGACAATCAAAGACTCTTCCGGTCCATATCTCATATGATATCTTCTCTACAGTTTTTGGTGGAACCCTATTCAAAGTGAAAGTAGTTGTTTCTAAAACGAATCCCCAGAATTGCAATGAAAGATCAGATTTGCTCATCATTGACCGAACCATGTTCAACAATGTTTGGTTCCATCGTTCAGACACCTCATTCCATTGAGGCGTTTCCGGCAGAGCAAGTTGTTGAATAATTCCATACTTCTTTAGATGATCACCAAACTCATAGCTCAAATATTCACCTCCACGATCAGATCGTAGATATTTGATTGTCTTAACAAGTTGATTATGCACTTCATACTGAAATTCTTTGAACTTTTCAAAGTTGATGATCGTATTCGACCAGTCTACGACTAGCTTGTATCTCCATACGACAGGTTTGGACCTGGTCATATCACCATACGACTAGTTTGGACTTGGTCGTATCACCATGCGACTAGTGTGGATCTGGTCGTATCACCATATCATCAGTAAAAGTTATGAAGTACTGAAAACCACCTATGGTCGGAGTGCTCATTGGTCCACATACATCCTTATGTACTACGATCAGTAAGGCACTCGCCCTCTCACCTCTGGTCGTGAAGGACGCCTTTGTCATCTTGCCAAGTAAACAAGATTCACATGTTTCAAATGATTCAAAATCAAATGAGTTTAGAAGATCATCTTTATAGAGCTTCATCATGTGCTTCTCATTTTTATGACATAAATGATAATGCCAAATAAAAGTGGGATTCAATTCATTTGGTCGAAGTCTCTTAGTATTTATGTTATAGATAGGCATATCCTCAAGATTCAAAATATACAATCTATTCACCAATGGAGCATGGCCATAAAGCATATTTTCAAAATAAATTGAACAACAATTATTCTTTATTCTGAACTCATAAACTTCTGCTCCTAAACATGAAGCAGAAATATTATTTTTGCTTAAGGTAGGAACATAATAACAATTATTTAATTCTATAACTAATCCTAAGGGTAAAGCTAATGGTAAAATATCAATAGCTAATGCAGCAGCTCTTGCTCCATTGCCCACACGGAGATCAACATCTCCTCTTGTCAAACTTCTACTCCTTATCAATCCATGCATCGAATTGCAAATATGAACAACCGATCCGGTATCAAATACCCCAAAACTGGTCAGAGAACTGGCAAGATTAATTTGTATAGCATTTATACCTGAACTGGAAGTCTTACTTCCCTTGTTCATTTTCATCTCTGCTAAGTACTTCTTGTAGTTTCTCTTCTAATGGCTAGTCTTATGACAATGGTAACATTCTAATTTAGGCTTAGGACCTAGCTAGAGCTTCTTAAGCTTAGCCTTGAAACTCTCAATCTCATCTCGAGTCTTTCCTTTGCCCTTTCCCTTTCCTGACTTACCCTTCTTCTTGAAGCTGGTAGTCTTTTGAACCATCATCACATGATTGGAACTTTTCTTGATGCTCTCCTCAGCACCCTTAAGCATGTCATGCAACTCGGTCATTGACTTCTCCATGCCATTCATATAAAAATTCAATATGACAGGCTCAAAGCTCGCAGGGAGCGATTGGAGAATCACATCAGTAGGCAACTCTTGGCTAAGGGGCAAACCAAGTTTTTCTAAGTTCTCACTGTGACTAATCATCTTGATCACATGAGGACTTACGGTTTCCTCTGACAGCCTACAAGAAAACAATGTCTTAGAGGTATTAAAACTCTCTGCCCTTGCTTGATCATAAAACATACCTTTCAGACCTACAATCATATTGTAAGCGTCTATGGTCTCGTATTGCTTCTGAAGCTCAGAGTTCATGGTCGCAAGAATTAGGCAGTGCACATCGACTGCGTCATTGCAATGCTTCTCATAAGCATTCTTTTTAGTTCGAGTAGCATCAGCATTCAGTTCCTCGGGATAGGGACCCTCTCGAACATATTCCTTCTTTTCTTGTTTGAGAACAATTATCAGATTACGAAACCATCCAATAAAGTTGGTTCCATCCAGCTTTTCTTTCTCAAGAACAGATAGCAAATTAAAGGTAGGTGCAGAAGAAGTAGTAGGCGCCATGATCTACAACAGAAATATATACAAAGATTCAGCAATATGTTTATGTAAGATCTTCTATTATACACTTATGTTGATGGTCGTGTTCGATTAGTCTACGACTAGCTTGTATCTCCATACGACTAGTATGGATCTGATCGTATTACCATACGACTAGTCTGGACCTGGTCGTATCACCATACGATTAGTCTGGATCTGGTCGTATCAATATACGACCAGTCCATATCTCATCGAATTTGACCATCAACAGTCAATAAAAGATACTCGCACTATATGTTCTAAATCATGCTTCCCTCAAACATCATATAGTGAGTTCAAGATCCAAAAAATCATTAAGTCCTAGTGAGCTATGTCATCACTGCTAGAAACCTAGTGATTTTAGGTAGGCAGCCTCTTGCCAATCATATCACATATGACTCTTGTCTGTTTGGCGGCATCTCTAGGCTCTAGCAACCAACAATACCATTCCCCAAGGCCCAAAACTGCTTTGATAGCCTTGTTAAGTTAAATCAATAATATGCATGTTGGTGTCCGACACCCACCCCGTCTTATTAAGATAGTTAATGGCACCCTACTATGGTAGACCAACCAATTAACAATCAAAATCATGATAGTCGCATCAATTGGAAAGACGTCAAATTAATTTAATTTTTCTTGAGGGATACTATTCTATCATGCTAAAACATCTAATGATAAAACATGATCAAATAGCAAGACATGAATAAACATTAACAGATGATCATATTAAACTGTGAAATAGTATAACCCTTATCATGACGATCACTATCACCATGTTTCCTGTACTCCGACCACCATGCTTGAAGTCTCTGGCCGCATTCATTTACTAAGCAATTACTCCTAAGAGTTGGTAATGAATTACAGAAGATAATATCAAGCATCACACGTCGATACGCAGATTGTTATACAATAAAATGTAGCTCGATGGCTATCTCACAGCATGACACGCAGGCCATGAAAAAACCATACATGCATCACATACACAATGAGCTATACTATTCATATTAATCCCTACAAAAACAAGTTATGCATAGAATCCAATTATATTGGGCGACATGACACATAATGCCATATAACGCAGCTACGACCACAGCGGTCTCACTAGCCAGTTAGCTGATAGGGTTCGAAGGGACAACACTCTCGGAAACTTTTTCTGGTATATGAATCTTATTCACGTAACCAAGCCTCGAAAATCATCGGATTAATCATATTAACCCTATTCTGAACCAATCTGATTATTACCTTGATACAACCACGTATTGCGACATACTCGATGACAGAATTCCAACCGGTAGGAGTATCATGCAAGGCCGTCGTAAACAAGTCGAGTAAATCATCTAGTGCTCTCAACTTATACCTCTTCTCAAACCCATCTACTACCATCGAAACCCGATCGATCTTATCGACCAGTGTCTAGATCGTTCCATCCATACGGACCGATCTAGGTTACCAGACCAAACTAGTAATAGATCCAATCTACTACTACCACATATCCAGTATATACGACCGATCTAGATCAAAAACTATGCAGGATGGCTCTGATACTACTGTTGGGATACGGGTAGGTTACGCTAGCTAACAATTCAAAAATTCTACCATGTAATACAGGATGTCATGCAAGCAAGAGATAATAGATCTCTAACATCAGACGTGCAATGTAGCGAAAGAAGAGTTGGAGCAGTCTGGTCCAACGAAGAGTGCGTTAATGTAGTGGTCGTAGTCGATTGTCCGACGTAGTCTATCGTCCAACGCAGTTGATCGTCCTCGCAGTTGATCATCTAGCGTAGTCGTCGCCGATTGTCTCTCCACACGTCCAAGGCCGGAACGCCGTACGCCGGTGTGCTAGCACTAAGTCGGACGGGAAGACTCTCTCAAGAAGATGGCGGCTATGGTTTGGTGGAGCAATCACGTATCCTCGTCGCCACTTCCCTCTTCCCAATAGTCTCAAGCATCTCCTTATATAGTGCTTGTGACGGTTCCTATCCGAACACGTTTAATGAATCATATCCGTACTGGTTTGTTCTAACCCGTTAAGTGTGTGACCCTGTAGGTTCATGTGTAGTTCAGTTATGACTCGAAAACTTTTTCCGACCACGAGTCGTTAGTGGTACCTAGCAGGACATAACGATTCTTGAATACACACAAATTATATCAGACGAACCTTAATGCAATATGATCTACGACCAGGTCCTATTTGGTCTCGGCCAGTTTGTAACTCCTTACGACCAGGTTTCAACCAGCCTACTATCAGGTCATATTTAGTCTCGACCAGTTTGTAACTCTATCGCTCGAGCTCGGTAGAATAAAATGATTATATGAGTCATTTATCATCAATTCAAAATCCAACATGTTTCGACCACTTAGTGATCATGTTCGACTAACCTACGACCAGCTCGTATCTCCATACGACTAGTCCGTATCTGATCAAACTGAACGACCAGCTCGTGTATTCTCCCTTTGCCTTACGATATCTGGTTGGACTCGAGGTGAGATATTATGTCATCCATAGGCTGTTTAATACTTTCTCGATCGACTGTCAGAAAACTTCATGTGGTCAAACTCTTCGACCACCAGTGGTATGGTCATGCACTTGCTTTATCTGACCACAACGAGGGGCCTAGAGACATCTCTTCTATTATGTTAGGAGTGGAAAATCTCATATCCGACCAGTCACATTCCTCCGTATGCTTCATAGCATACACGAGAGCTACCTTTATGACTACCTAGTTACGGAGTAGCCTTTGGCAACCTCAAAGTATACTATTACACATATAGGAAACCATGTTGATCTCAGGTCTAAGGATTATGCATCATCATTGCTTGATACCAACTGATGACACATGAAATCATAACAATCTCAGCAGTGTCTCAAGGTGGGTCAATCTAACACCATGTTCTCTAACATGTGTTCACATTATTGATTTGATATCCCTATATCCATGACCGGTGAAATATGATCATCAATCAATACATGTGCTAGTCGATAGAATCACTGGTATTCCGACCAGTGATACATTTAGAACGACATCATATAGGTTAAAAGAGATTCACCAAAAAGTCACATACTTGTTAATCTTTATAACAGATGATTCATTCAAGGAACGGAATAACACTTATTCAATAAATCATAAACATATGTGTCATACAATCATATCTATGATTGCCTCTAGGGCATATCACCAACATATCGTGGGGGAGAACTCCTTCATCAATCTTGTTTGTGGCATGGTTTTCTAGGTCTAGTGAAAGATTTTTGGAAATGGAGTTGCAATCGGACGAAATGGTGTTGTGCTCATACTCGTAGCAGACATCATGTCAAGTTATGCGTAGTCTGCCAAATCGAACCAATTCTTCTCGTTTCACTTTCCTACCCTGGAAGCATTAGAGGTGAAAAATAAAGACAATTTGTCAAAAAGAAATGAGAAATCAGAAGCTCCCCACTGACAGCGCCATTTGTCGATGGTTTAGTATCGATCTTATGAATGAATGCTGGGGCTCTCCTAGAAAGAAACCACACAGAAATTTTATACAGGCTCAGACATTCTCTTGGGAGAATAATAACCTTACTCATGTGTTTACGGTATTGATTGTGTTTACAACAAGAAGAAGTCACTAAAGTTTGGGCTTAATCTTTTTGTCTCTCGCTTCTCATCTGCCCCTTCCTCTGTCCACCGACTTTACTCCTTATATAGCGCATGAAGGGTTGTCAGTTGTTTACGTCAAGAGGTACACTGTCGTTTGATGCAATGCGCACGTTTAAAGGTAGTTATTGTCATATACGCATCCCCACGTTGCCTTGGGGTTATGTCAGATACAAAATTTTAATACATGCAGTTAACGACACATACAAACTATTGCGTGTATTAAGCACAACACACAAATATCTCTAGTCGATTGAGTCCACATGTTTGTATGCTTTATCGACCATAGGGTGGTCGTAGATGACCTAGTCGTAGTAAGATTTACGACCATGAAGTAACCGTAGTAGGACCTACGATCATATAGGTTGATTGTAGTAGGACTTACAATCAATAGGTAGTCATGGGAGAACTTACGACCATATAGGGTGGACTTAAAATAGCTTACGACCACTAGGTGTGTATGATGTCCCTCATTGTTAATATTAAGGGTACATTTGAAGGTTATATAAAATACATTATTGTCTATAAATGTTATAGATAAATAACTTAATTAATTGAGAATTATTAAATCCTCGACAGGTGGTCCCCACAGTGGACACTAAACAACATCCACTTGACCAATAGTCCAACACCAACGACCACTCACCTCCCCTCCCGCATCTCTTGGTCTCTCCTACATCCACTCCTCTCTCTTGCTGCTACCGACGACCTCACCCACCAGGCGGGCACCCACCCACCTACTCTCCTCCATTCTCCAAATTCTTCGGCCACCGCAAGCCCACAGACGCAGAGGCTCCATCCTCCCCTCACCCCTCTTCTCGCCCGGCAGTACCACAGCAGGCCTCCCTCCTGCCTCCCCTACTAGCTCGACACCTCCTCCGGCCTCCCCCACCGACCGAGGTCCTCTTCGCCGAGATCTATGGGAGGAGGCAGCCAGCAGGAGCTAGAAGAGGGCGCGACTAGATCTGGAATTCAGATCTAGAAGAGGGTGTCGCCGCCAGGAACTAAAAGTTGGTGTCGCGGGATCTAGAGAGAGGAGGATGTTGCCCTATTAGACGCCTACACCTAGCCGTTCTAGTAGAAGTCGCCATCGCCGTCGGGTGAGGCCGTCACGGAAGAGGATGTCGCCGTTGGTCATGTATGTATTAATCTCCCCATCTTCTTGTGTTGTTGTTGAGATGCTGGTTGGCGGGCACACGGGCATGCTTATGGGCGACCGGCACCTGCGGGTGACGGACATGGGTGACGAAGTCTGCCCATCCCGGTCGACGAGCGCAGTCACAGGCAAGAAATTCCTGACATCCATAAGTATGGGGGAGCTCCACTCGTACCTGTAGCGTCCAATTGACATCCCTAGCTATGACGACTTTGCAGTTCAATTCGCATCCCCTTCCCTCCCCGTGGCAACTTGCGACGGCGTCTACCGTTTGGTGATGCGGGTCACAGCTCACAAGAAAGACTTTGTGGTGAAATTGACTAGCAAGTGCAGCATGCTTTATTGGTTCTCAGAATTGTCCAGCTCCAGCCGCAGGAAACCTTAGAAATGAAACAAGCTACCGACAAGCAGGATCCAGGGCTCCATTCCGTAACATAAGCTCAAAAGTGCATGCCGTTGCAGCGGTCCTGTCACGTAAGGAGCACACAAATCTCTTACAGTTGTTGAGGTAGGCCGAATATAAATATATTTATTTTGTGAGAGCCACGATCCCTCACCACTTTGATCTTTTTCTCACTAATTAGTTGCAGTGCTAGTGTTACTAAGGATACTCCCAATAATCATTTTTGCTTGTTACTAAAATGTCGGATCCGGATTTCGTAAACCCAAATCCTTTGTGAAACCACTGTGCTATTCCCTGGATCAGTAGATAGCACTTCACAGACACAATGCTGAATTAAACCATACATGGTGTAAAATCATTTCATTCATTAATTTACACATCAGAGTTTATATAGACCGCTTCGGGCCAATTTTTACAATAAAGGCCAAACATGCCAAATGAATACATTGCAAAAGATAGCGGAAGCAACAATGGAAGCAAAGGGGTGATGGCACATCTTACCGCAGGCAAGTGACTGGGGAACCCGTGTACACTCGATATTATCCGAAACTTCGGACAATATAGAAGGTACACAAGAACCGACGGAGTCAGCTAGACTGGGGTGAGATTAGAATAGCTAAGGACTAAACTACGCTTCAACGATTCCTGGGTCTTCAGACTTCTGGATCCTCGTTGCAGTTGAAAGCTCCAGGGTTCCGGTTTCTGAGGGTTTAGGGAAAGAGCGAGGATGAGCACAACTACCGTGCTCGCGAGCCAACACAACAGATGCAATAATATGCATGCAAGGTGTAACAAGGATGGCTCGGGTTCTTTTATTTACGTAAAGCAGCAATTATAAATACAGATATTAGAAGATCCTATCACCTAGCATTTTAACCAAATTTCATTTTTAAAGAGATTAATTGTGCAATAATTAATAAAAGCAGAGGCTACCTCCACCTTCATGCTTATATTTTTGTTGGTGATCATACCCACCTATTACCAATGCTGGGTAAGAATACCCAAGAAAAATCCAAATCAAGGACTAGGTGAGCCCCGCACATTTTCAACCCATCCACAAAAGTTTTTGAAATAGAACTATATCTTGTAAGTTCCTATGCCCACCCTTGACCGTGGGCACGGCTGTTCGAACAGTTTTTATTCTCTGCAGAGATTGTACATCTTTACCCACAAGAGATAATCAGCTTGATATGTACACACGTTTCCGTAGACATGTGAATCAAGGGGAGATTATCACAAGGCCTTTACAAGGCATCCCTCATTGTTCATTGCACCCGCTAAGGTTTCATTTGAGAGTGGTTACGCTCTCCCTCTGCGTCAACCATGCCCCCAAACCCCCTCTTGCGCCACATGGCGGCTTGGCCAACTCACGACCCGTGTCCACGACGGCTTAAGCCAGCGACACGACTCGTGGGTCACTCCAGTGGTGCAACTCACAATGGTGGATACAAATTAGTCAGCCAGTCGACACCATTATAGACTTGTGGTTGTACTGTTTTACAATAGGAGGTCATCACAGGATTAAGTCCTTAAGATCATTTGGGCGGTTCTTACCACATACCATCCACAAAAATATCCTGGGCTACATTAGCACCCAACCATTTACCCTCCAGCTTACCATCCGCCCAGATGGGTATTAGCAAACTTTTAGAGTTTTAGAGAGGTATAAAACAAATTATCTAACCAATTCAGTCATTCTCCCCAATGACTGCCCAAAACGATTGTTATGATATAAAGGATGATGATTTGGGGGTAGAAGTACCCCGGTACTTAAACAAGTCTAGCATAGCGTTTAAGTACGACCTATAACTAGTAAGTTACCACATATTTACTAGGGTGACAAGGGTTTTTGGGAGTTCAATTATCAAGAGAAAGGTATAATAATTATTTAATCATCAAATAGGCATTTAACTACCTTAGGGTGTTTAACATACATTTGTATAGAAATTAAAGTATGTAGTTTGATATTTTAAAAAAACATAATTTGCATATAATGTAGGATCAATATGATCAAAGTGTTGACTCGCCTAGGCTATTTTTACCGTGGCTTTGATCTTACTCAAAGCCTGATTAGACAGAGGTTCGAATTCTTGGTAGGCGTCCTTGCTTGAATCTTGGATCTGCTTGAGCCGTCGATTCTTCTGGGCTTCGATTTCTAATTACGCAATAACAATTGAAAACCAAATAAATGCAAAGAATCCAAAAGACCAAATAAAACACAAGAGCCTCAGAAGGATTGCGGAGGACGGGCTTGAGAGAAGGGTTTGAGCGACACTGGAATGTTTGACAGAGTCAAACGACCAGTTGGGCGAAAGGAGGAATGGCAGATAATGTCTGCCCGGAGGGAGGATTCAAAGGAGGGTAAGGTCAAATGAGCTTTTGCCGGAATGCTCTACTGCAAAACTATCCTTCTTCAGGCGACAAGGCAACTTAACTACTGGTTCTATACCAAATCTAGGATACCCGATCGACACACAATCCAATGGCAATTCAATACCAATATCAGCTACCAAAATAATACTCAACGATTCAATTGCTAGCTACTCAACCTACTACTACAACCTACTACCAAATAAAGACGCGGATTCTATCGCCAAATAATCGATGCCATAATCACAAATCATTGCCAAACAATACGGATTGATAAAGCAATCAAATCAATACTTCCAGCTTTCACCAAATACCATTACTTCCAACAATCATGACCTACTGACGAAACACTAACCAACAGCTAACAGTTGATTAACAAATTCAATAGACAATACTGCTACTGAAGATTAAAGCTATCCCTAACAATCAGGATCACAACCAACAATTCAATTTACTGCCAAAACTCTTATACTGATGATCAGTAATCATAGACAATTAATCAATAATCAATTTATTCTCAGCAAAACATCCTACTATCCTCATTGCATCAATTCTCAATTGTCGGATCGATTGCAACCTCATTGCTACTGCTATGGTCTGGGGAAAAACTACGAATCAAACGTTGACAATTGTAATAAATGAATAACAATCGACTGCAATTTCTACAACACGAAAACTCAATTGACAGGTTAACACAAACTCAGCTATCGGTTGATCACAGACTTTCCAATTGCAAGCCATACAGACTATTGACCTAATGCAACAATTCACAAATGCACGATTACTAAACAGGGTCCAAAAGACATAACACAATCTTCAATTTTCAGAGCAACCAGTAACAGAGTTCAATCAATCGCCGGATTACACACATATTTCGAATGCAAAACATACGTTATTGACAACAATATCGATAATCAAATTGCTATCAAACATTGCCAATTCAAATTGCCAGATTATCACAGGAACTTTCAATGCCAGATACAAAAATTGCTACCACTGCCCAGCATCACAGATTGGGTGCAACAACAACTAAAGACAACGATCACAACCACATCACTGTTAATCAATCTTGACAATGCCACTGATATTGAACATTGGAGATCATTAATCACAGATAATAATACTGATCTGGGAGAGCTATAATCAACACAATCATCAAACCAGTTTACTCAATAGGGGGAAATCAAGACGTGGTAGCAATCAGTTGGCATCCAACACCATCACTGCCGTTGTCTAAATGGATCCTCAAGGGAGCAGTCGGCCGAGAGGGCAGGGCAAGGGGGGGAGACTTGGGTGATGGTTGAACGATGGTCAGAGGGATGGAGGGGACAGCAAAATGGAATCTTTGGAGGAGGGTGCTCACAAGACTCTTGGTGGGGCGGTGGAGCACCAGAAGTGGCCGGCGATGGAGCCACGGGCGGCGCGGGAAAGACGTATGGTGGCATCGCTCCTTGGGGCGGCGGGGTGCTGCAGCCGGCTGTTGGGGGCGGCACGGGGACGGCGCCGCGGAGGTGCTCCTGGCGTCAGTGGCTGGACCGAGGCGGCGACGGGTGGATGGCGGCGGAAGGGTCTTCTACCGAAGGAGATGAAGAATGGTCGAAACCGGGTTGGTGGAGTGCTTACCACAGGAGAGCGAGGCAAGGAGACAGAGAGGCGGGCTACTTAAAGCCGGTGGAGGTGGTGGAGAGGGTCACAGCGGCGGCGCGCAGAGGGGTCATGGGCGGGCGGAGCGGGCCGCCGCCGAGGCGCCGGCAGGGGAGCGGCAAGGCTCGGATCGGGCGGAGTCGCGTGCGGAGCCGCCAAATGCATGGGCGACGACGGACCGAGGCGGCGCAGGGCGGCCGTGGGATTCGCGGCGCGAGAGGTGGCGCGAGGCTCTGGCGGCGTCAGCGAGCGGCGCGGCAGAGGAGCCCGGGCTCGAGGTGCGCAGCGACGGAGTGGAGGGGCCCCAGGGAAGAAGCCGGGTGGAGCTGGGCCGAGCGAGGGAAGGCCGAGGGGAAGTGGCGAGGCCGGGTCGGCGGGGAAGATGGAGATCGGGAGGAGCTGGGCGATGCGGCCGAGGAAAAAGGGGTGGGGGGGACGGCGATGCGGCCGAGAGGGGAAGACGGGCGGAGGCTCAGCGGAAGAAAACGGGAAGGATGGAGCGGGCCGGGGAAAAAGAAAGAAGAAGAAGGTGGGCCGGCCGGGCCGGAAGCCGATTCGGGCGGGGAAAAAAACGGGCCGGGCCGAAAAACAGGATGATACATAAAACCATATTATATTATATTTTTGGTGAGATGGAAGAGAAATGGAAAAGAGAAAATGCTTACTACTTGCATACCGAGCAAGCTAGGCACGAGAAAAAGGAACAGGAGGGCAGTGAAGTGAGAGAGGAAAAGAAAAGAGGAGAGATGATGACAGGTGGCTGCTATGCAATAATTAATTTATGATGTACCTCTTAAATAACAAGTTACATTAACAAGCTAGGCACTCAAATCAAGCTAGACACTTGTGTGCTTGATATTTGCATGTCTAACAAGCTAGGCACTCAACCAAAGAAAAAGGAAGAGGAGGTGGGAAACAATTAATTCATTGTGTAGCCATTAGTTCTAGTAGCAAACTATTGGAGTGATTATATCTAAAATTTCTCTAATCTAGTAAGAAGCTATAGTAACAAATCGTTAGAAATATCCTAAATACTCTGCTACTACTCCATCTATCTAATGTTAATACAGGTGTGACTCGTCGATGTGTTCAAAGTATAACCTCGTGACTCCTCCATGTGTACAAGGCCCAGACGGTCGCATTGTTGGGCGTAACTAGGAGCCTAGGATGGCTAATTTCTTGGGATACTGATTCGTTTTTTTTATAGAAAGTTCTCGGGACACTCACTGATTGCCAATAAGATCTTGGGCCTACAATATTTTACTGTTCGGCCTAGCTCAGTTTATCCATCATAATAATGCGGCGACCATCCCCTGGCTCATCAAACTTTTCTCGGGCCAACAATGGTCAATCAAGATTCAGGAGGCCAACAATGAGTGACGTTATTTCTCAAAGTCTATAACTGGACCCAGATCACCAACTTTTGGCCCAAACTATATATACATACAATATAATATGGATTTTTAATCCAGTTTTTTTTTGTTGCTAAAGTGTTGGGATCGAATTTTCCGTCACGTGTTTTATTTCAGAGAGAGAGAGAAAAAAAAATGCTCGCAGATGAGATAACGTCGCCGCCGTAGAACTGAGTGGTGTCTTTTCAGTTTTCAATGGTTTCTCGATAAAATATCATAGCCCAGCCCCACTATTCCAAACGGCGCCGACGTAATGCACCACTCCGGCAGATACGCCGTATATCTGCGAGGATTGCGTCTGGGGTTTTTTTAACACTAACTAACCCACGTTTATGGCCGCCCACATGCTACTAAGCGGTCAAAGTGCGTACCTACACAGACTCAGATCGAATACAGTGGTGCGGCCACTACGTACAGTGCCGTGCAGTACTAACTTCCTACTCGGCAAATAAGAAGATCTCATCCCAAGTCCTTTTTCTATTTTTAACGCATAGGATCATTCCATGTATACACATGAAGGACTTGTTTGGAACAAGGGGATTTTATGAGGATTCTGTAGGTCTTAATTATACCGTGTCTGTAAAGTTTTAGGGAGATATCTACGTTCCAAATATGGTAGGAAGTTAGCATGGTTTGTAAAATACCACTCAAAGTTTGCTATACTAGTGATTTTATCATTCCCTGTCCATTATATATGCTAGCTTCTTCACCATATATCCTCTTATCCCTTCCCACCTAGGATTTCACCAGAAACCCAAAATGCGTCTAGTCATCAGCGAGAGAACACTGGCTGGTGTAGCCACCAAAATGGTGCGAACAATTGTCCAGTGTAGTCGATTACACGTAACTCACAGGCCCCATGTTCAAATACTGGAAAATCGTACTGTAAAAAGTCTATACAAATAAATCGAATTTGAGTCGTTATCATAAAGACATGGTGCCACACCGGTAGATCAATGGGGGATTTTAAGTGCACAATTGTAGTAATCATGGATCACAAATGAGAAAATGAGCCATAATGGATTTCTGTTTGTGGGAACAAATTGCATTAATGGGATGCAAACTAGTCGCTGGGTACTACTCATCCCGTCAAAAAGAAAGTTGTTTTGTGTTAAGTGCAGTCAAACATTATAAATTTTGGCGATCAATATCTTTTAAAATATTTAAAATGGACGCATGGAAATGATATATAAAAATTTATCATGAAAAGTAATTGCATAATATTATAATTATATTATGTGTTTAAAATATATTACAGTAGAAATAAATTATCAAGATTACATTTTAGGAATTATATCGATATCCAAAACAATTTTTTTGTGACTGTGGGGACACTGGCGAACGACAAGGTAACGCAAACATGAGTGGACATCGTTGAGCCTACTAGCTAGTGAAAATGCACGCTGGGATATCGACTAGCCATGTTTATCTGGTTTTCAACCATGGGTGGTCCTATTGTGATTACCAAGCCCAAGAAGTATAAAGCCCATGTTATGCAAAAATTAGTGCCAGCTTGCTAGTTGATGGAAAAAAAAATAACCGACATGTAAGGCTAATATACCCATGAGCAATACCCATAGGTTAACTATTTTGTATAAGGGAAGTAATAAAAATACAAATGGGTTATTGGGTGTGCGTGATTAATCCAGCGTGCGGGATGTTTGTCCGATTTAGACCTGGGACGTGTAAATAATTAAGAATGGTGTGCAGTTTTTTCCACATGTATACAACGACTTGTTTCTTCACCCTTTCTACATTTCTTTTATGCACACGTCACATGCTCGGTTTTAAGGAATACGGGTGGACCTAGTAATCAAAAATCCTATCATATAAATCAGGAAATCATGCAAGCAGGAGATTATAAATCATTACCATTAAACGTTCAGTGCAGCAGAAGAAGAGTTGAAGTAGTCTGATGTAACACTCGCGTTCAGTGCAGCGGAATAAGAGTTGAAGTAGTCTGATTTAACGTCGAGAGCTTGGATGAAGTGGTCTTAGTCGATCGTCCAACGTCCTCGGACCGATCGTCACCTCTAACAACCTATGGCGTTCCTTGCATAGGTTGTGGATCATTATCGATCAGCGCAACAGCGCCTTTACAATATCCATACGTCTAGGGGTGGAACGTCGTACGCCAGTGTGCTAGCACCAGCGCGCACGGTATGGCTTTGAGAAGATGGCGGCTAGGGTTTTGGTGAAGCAACTCACACACGTCCCAACAACCCCGTGCATCCCGTTATAAAAGAGTTCATGACGGATCCTATCTGAACTCGTTTGTTCCAACTCGTCAAGTGTGCAACCATGTAGGTTCATGTGTAATCGGTTTTGACTCAGAAACTCCTTTTCAACCACGAGTTGTTAGCGGTTCCTAGTAGGACATAATGATTCCCGAATACACATAAATGTTATATCGAACGAACCTTATGCAATATGATCTGCGACCGGGTCCTTATCACTTATGGTCAGCTCACATCTCCATACGACCAGTTCATATTTAGTTACGACCAGCTCGTAACTCCTTACGACCAGTTAGTGATCATGTCCACGGCCAGTTTACGATCAGTCATGTATCTCCATACGACCAGTTCATATCTAGTCAGACTGAATGACCTGCTTGCATATTCTTCCTTTGCCTCACGATATCTGGTTGAACTCCAAGTGAGATATTTTGTTATTCATGGATTGTTCAATACTTTCTCGATCGAGTGACGGATAACTTCATTCGACTCTTAGACCACTAGTGACACAACTATGCACTTTCTTTATCCAACAACATCGAGGGACCAGAGATATCTCTCCTGTTATGTTAGGAGGGACAAATTTCATATCCAACCAGTCATATCCCTCCGCATGTTTTATACCATATCTGAAAGTTACCTTTATAACCACCTAGCTACGGAGTAACGTTTGACAACCCCTAAGTGTACTATTACACATGTAGAAAACCATACTGATATCAGGTATAAGGATTATACATCGTCATTGCTTGAGCCAACTAATGACACATAAAATCATAACAATCTCTAACACTATGTTCTCTAACATGTATTCATATTATTGATTTAATATCTTTATATCTATGACCGGTGAAATATGATTATCAATCAATATATGTGCTGGTCGATAAGTCACTAGTGTTTCAACCAATGACATCCGACCAATCATACATTTAGAATAACATCATATAAGTTACAGAGCTTCACCAATAAGTCATAATTCATCTAAAAAATATAATAACATTTAATCTATAACTTATAAATATAGCTACATATTATCACCAACAAGGTTATTTGCACGTCGCAAGAAAACCACACAAAATGCACGAGCGACTCAAACTCCGAGACAAAAGAAGAAAATTGACCGGGCGTTTAAACAACGCTACACGTACTCCCCCGGACGCCACACCCTTGGCGCGTCGCCCCCACCTTTTCCCTACACGCCCACGTCACACGCCACTCGTCACCGCCATCCGCACGTGCCGCACCGCCTATATACGTGCACCGATCCCGAGAGACGAACACTGCGCACACACACACAAGTCACTAGCTCAAACCTGCAGACTGATCAGCTGGTGTTAGCTATAGTAGTTTATCGCGGCGTGTGTACACTAGTCGCGACGTACTCGTGACACTTTGGCACAAGTAACCATGGCTGCACCAGCCACCTTCGTCGTGTTCGCCACGGTGGTGGTGGTTGTGCTCTGCGGCGGCGTTGGCCGGGCGCAGGACATGGACAACGAGTGGGCGCGGTACCGTGGGTTCTACGGCGGTGCCGGCACGCTGCTGCCGCAGTCGGACGTGGACCTGCTGGAGTTCCCGCTGAACCTGGAGTACCTGGAGGCGGAGTTCTTCTGCTGGTCGGCCCTGGGCTACGGCCTCGACGGCATCGACGTCAACCTCGCCGGCGGTGGGCCGCCCCCCGTCGGCGGCCAGACCGCCGCCCTCACCCCCTTCGTCCGCGACGTCGCCTTGCAGTTCTGCTACCAAGAAGTCGGCCACCTCAGGTACGTAATAACCTCACAATTCGATCGATATCTCTCGAAACTTGCAACCAGATCGAGAAGTAGCGTGTGAGCATCGACTGTGCGTACGTGTGCAGGGCGATCAAGCAGAACGTGAGGGGGTTCCCGCGGCCGCAGCTGGACATAAGTGCGGCCAACTTCGGCAAGATCGTGGAGCAGGCGATGAACACGACGCTGGACCCAACCTTCAACCCCTACGAGAACAGCCTCAACTTCCTTATCGCCTCCTACATCATCCCCTACGTCGGCCTCACCGGCTACGTCGGCGCCAACCCCATGCTCCTCACCCCTCAGGCCAGGAAGGTGCGCACATCTCGCATGAGCACTCTGCTCATCGTTTGCCACACCCACTGCATGCATGCACATGTCATGGCTCCTGTTGTGCCGTGACGGCTGAACGGTCAATATAAATTGCAGCTGGTGGCGGGGCTGCTGGGCGTGGAGTCGGCACAGGACGCGGTGATCCGGGCGCTGCTGTACGAGCGCGGGCTGTCGCGGGTGGCGAGCTACGGCGTCGGGGTGGCGGAGCTGACGGCCCACATCTCCGAGCTGCGGAACGCGCTGGGCAGGAACGGGGTGAAGGACGAGGGGCTGGTGGTGGCACCGGGGCAGGGGCCCGAGGGGCAGACCGTGGGGAACATCATCGCTGGCGACCGCTTCTCGCTGGCCTACGACCGCACGCCCGAGGAGATCCTCGGTGTCGTGTACGGCACAGGCAACCCCTCCCAGGCCGGCGGGTTCTTCCCGCAGGGCGCCGACGGCCGCATCGCCAGGGGGTTCCTCGTGCAGTGAACCAATCAATCAAGGGGTATAGATACCAATCGTCAGAATTGTTCTTCTTGCAAGCTGTAGACTATACATCGTACATGTGTGCATGCTGTGTTCTTGTGTTCCCTTGGATTACGGATAAATTGGATACATACATGCATACTGGATGCTAATAATCAATAAAGGGACATATGCAAGGGAAAATGTCTTTAGGAATCTATGTTTGATGTCTCGCACTTGGTAGTTGATCCTCTCTGCATAATTTCGTTTCGATTAATCAAGGGATATGTGTCTCTGCTGATCAAGTTCTTTACTAGGGGAACGAACTCCTCTGCAGATACTGAGTTTCCGGACGTCTTTTTGATGGGATCTTCAGCCCAAACAGACCAAACTTTCAGAAAACGAAGGCCCGTTAAAGGCTGAGCTAAATGTTGCGGCCTGCTGGCTATCATGCCCTAGCTAGCTGGACAAAAAGAAAAGAGATTGCTCGTGTTCGTTTAAAGATGACGAAACTAAATGGCCTGAAAAGGAATGTCCAAATCTTTCAAGAAAATCACAATAATACACAGTTGGCTCTTACGGAGTACAGGGAGAAATCGAAAAGAAAACGAGAAAGGCTCTTAGCTCTATCAACATGGGCCACGCATGGGCACCACCCTATGAAGCCCACACAGGAAGGCCCAGATGGCCCAATCTCTAGCTCACGGCTTGAAACACACGGAAGCTAGAAGTCTCTCTTGGGCTGGACCAGGCCCTCATAATGGGCTGTCCTAATAACGAAACAAATGATGAATTTACGTCGTAATCAGCTTTCGTATGAACCACTACACTGTCGAAAGCATCGTTTGCTTGCTTCAAGAATGGCAAAGGCAGCAACAGATTCCAACGAATGATCCATAGGTCTGAACACCTAAAGCAATGTTAGGAGGGCGTTTCCCATCATATATGAACAGAAGATATTTTCTTCAACCAGGGGAAATTTCAGCGCAAGTAGTCCTCAGTCCTGACTGTTGACTCTGGGGAATGAGATGCTTATGTTAAAAAAGCTGATGTCCCAACGAGAACAACGCAGAGAAGAGACTGGAATGATGAACGAAACAGCTTAGAGCTGCCTGCAAACCTTCAGGAACCACACGGGAGCGCTCGGGTCTAACTTATTTGCTTATCCATAAGTAGTGTGATCGAAAACTAAATTTTCCCTGAGCATGTGGCGACGATGTAATTGCAATATTAGCCAAGTTACTGTGATAGCACGTATTTCCTGCTGCGTCTCTCTCTCTCTCTCTCTCGATAAGATTCTTATTTGTTCATGTCAAGAGTGGTAAGTTAAACAACCTTAAATTAGCACTCCCAAGTATCGGAAATGATATTTTGTCCTCACGTCTCGTAAACTTCGCACCTATTTCTCTGACCTACTATGCCGAAGAAACAAGTACTCCACTCCGTATACGCACATCTCAAGCTACCGTTCAAAATCTTTGATTAGGAGAATAATTACCACATCTCCTTTTCGTAAAGTATCCTCCCGTTCAGTTTGACTTGGTCGATTTGTTTGGCGCACTTATCCAAAATGCATGTACCTTTTGCAGGCTTGCAGGGGACACCACTTGATAATACACCGGGGTGAAGCAAAGAGAAACACTTACTGTACTGTAATTGTCAAGGAGGCAAATAATTGGCGTTCTTTACAAGACGGAGACGATTGCTTTTGACGAAAGTTAAAAATGAGCTGTGACAAGGCGAGGGAGGTGTGCAAGGAGAAAAGAGTAGCAGATCGCAGAAGCTGTTGCACCATGTCGACATGGGAGAACATTCTGGCGAATGGGCCCGGGGCTAATAATGCAGGCCGATGCGAAAGAGATAAGAGTTTTGGTCGTAGTGGGGTTAAGGTGTTGACACTTTGTTTCGGTGACTTTGGATCAAAGGGAACAGTACCTAAAACGAATGGACTGCCGAGTGATGGATGACTTATGAGTCCTGGTCTCCCAGCAGGATGGCTCAGGAATCCTCTGGATGTGCTGTCGATGTGGCGCACCATGCATTGCGTGGCATGGCCTCCTCTGAATTCTGGTCAACATGGTGCATAAATTTGTTACAGTATACCTCATCATCCAACAGTATATTGTGCAGCAGAGTAGTTGTATTTAATATTTTCCCTGGCTGCGAGCGAAGTTATATATATAAAAAAACCAGGAAACGGCAGCAATTATCCGACATGGAGGAGCTCACAGTTCACACGCGATGCAAGAATATTATATGTTTTAACTCTACACGGAGAAGTGTCCTCGTCCGGCACCTATCAGGTCCCGTCGCGTCGGACGTAGCCCAACACGGCCAGGGCCACGGACGCGTGCGGCCCTGCGATTCCCCCTGGCCTAGCTTGGAGTTGCAAGGTGAACAAGCGAGCGAGCGAGCGACGCACCAGTTGACGTTGAAATCTTCGTTGGCGCGGCGCGTAAGAAGTCGCCGATCGAATCGGAAACGCTCGCTACGGCACTATACAACACCCACGCATGCAGATATCGCTGCGAATCTCCCAAAACCGATCGTGCCGTAGCACGTTCGCGGGGGAAAATCTTATCCTCGGCGCGACGCGCGCGCCACAGGCTGCTGCCGTGCAGTTGCTTCGCCGCCTTGGTTTCCTTTGTTTGGATCCTTGGCGAGGTGGGAAGAGTTTGGGCGCCCCGCACCACGCGCGCGCGAGACGCCACTGGCCACGCGCTGCTCTTATCTTGCTTGTCGTTGAATTTCGGTAGTCATCGTGTCGTTGTTGGCGTAGATCAATCATATAAGAATATAAACACAAGATACAAGATGAGAGAGAGCAAGAGTGTAGAACTCTTTATTATAATCATCATATAATGATAATGCTCTATTTATGAAGTAAGATTCAGAAGGTGTAAAATCGGCACGCGCGAGTTGGGCATAATCAAGCCTAGCATGGCAAGGCTCCTTCCAACCCCGAGGACGGAGGCAAATCCGTTTGCGCGCAACCGACGTGATCGGGCCAGCTGCGCAAACCGCCAAACCCAACCATACCCTTTCCCATTGTTTTCCTTGCGCCATCAAAAGAAAACACCGTTGTTTTCACGCAAAAACCCACCTAAACGATTAAAGGCACCGCAAATAATATCATGTTGACTGTGGATTAGTCCTTTCATATCAATAAAATACTAGATAAAAGAGAGAGAAAGAAAGTCGTCTTTTCCTAAACAACTATATGTACACATAAACAAAACAAAACAACCAGTGTATGTGAATGATAGGGATTAAAACATCTATTTATTATTTATTATATAGAGACCATATGTCTTCATGGTCGTAACTCCTAAGACTAACAACCTCACTGGTCGTAAGAATTCCAGAGGTTACATAATACTCAATCTGG
Organism: Hsuehochloa calcarea; assembly: GCA_036346395.1. Taxonomy (NCBI): domain Eukaryota; kingdom Viridiplantae; phylum Streptophyta; class Magnoliopsida; order Poales; family Poaceae; genus Hsuehochloa; species Hsuehochloa calcarea. The sequence continues at coordinate 25,366,567 of CM070599.1, read as the reverse complement.
TTGGACATGATTCCAAACCTAGTCTCCGATCAGTCAAATGCTCATAAGATTTTGAACTGGTGTCTAGATCTAAGACCAGACATGTACTTTACCGTGTGACGAATGGAACATATGCTATATATTTCATACCACGCGACGCTACGACACTGGAGTACGGTTACATGACTCATTGACATATAACCGCACAACAGTTGATACATTGTCAACTGACGCCTCTCTCCTACCAGACGCGCCACTTCTCAACAGACGTCTCTCCAAGGGACAACTGCCAACGTTTCATCAACTACATAAGGAGGACCGTGGAAGGAGGAGAGGGAGAGACCGAAGAGAATCATCGACTGGAATCACTCTCAAAAGATAGTCAGTCGATTAGATCGTAAAGCCGTAGCAAGCATTGTGCTCCAGTGTTAGAGGAGTTAGTCTTTGGTCTAGATTACAGATACACTTTGTAACAGTCAGTTCATATCAATAAAAAACAGCCTCATTCCTTATCAGGAGATACGTGTCATTTTTTTTCTTTCTTTTTATATACTCGTAAGTTCGGTGATTTGATCGTCGACAGTGAGAGAAAGTGAAGGAGTGAGAATATTATAAATTTAGTATAAATGTTAGAGGCAATTTACTATAAATAACTTATTGAAGATGTTATCTTTATATATATATTTCAGTAAATGCTGCTGGGACGGGGCGTGCCGCGACGAGGGCACGGCTTCACTCCCCACGGACGGGATTTTACCACTAGTAAACGCAGTAACAACTTTGCTTTGCTTTTGCTTTTGCTTTTGCTTCCAGATGACAAAACTGCCCACCGAGGACCGACGGATTGGGGGTGCGGGAGGAATCCCGGGCAGAGGTCCGTCCTGCCCGCGGGCAGGCCTACCCTATAAAGCGAGGGGTATTCGCTAAGGTAACCCAGTTTGCCGCTCTGGGCACCTCGTCTCCCTCCACGCAACTCGTCCTGCCCGTCCGCAGTTTTCCCTTCTGGTAAGCTTAAGCACCTAGGTGCCATCGCTGCAAAATCTCCTTTCCATTCTTCAACTCCTACCTAGGTCAAGTTCTATTCTGGTGTACTAACCTAAAACTGATCACCAACTGGGTGAGTTGTTGATAAAGTCCTAAAAAAAAGTTGTTGGGCAAAGGACGGCTGGTAGCATGTTCTCTGTGGGCTAAGCAGCAGTTCTTGTGTCATTAAATCAGATTTGTTTCGTCTAATGAAAGGTTTAGTCTTATTAGTATTTAATTCTGGTAAAAAAGATCTTGTATTTACTCGCTCATTAAAACCATCCTTTTGATGACGGCTGCGCAGAGACAGGAAAGGGCACACGAGGCGGGACTAATGGCGTCCAACTACGTGGACACTACGGGGGAGGAGGGCAGGTTCCACGGCCACGGCCACCACAGCAGCAGCACGACGCCGACCGGCGCGGCGGCGTCGCCTAAGACGATGCGGACGAGCTGGTCGTCGGCAGCGTCCGCTTCGTTCGGCGGCGGCCACGGCGCCGGGCCCAAGTGCGTCTGCGCGCCGGCCACGCACGCTGGTTCATTCAAGTGCCGGCTCCACCGCAGCAGCTCGCACGGCCACAGCCACAACAGCCATGGCCACGGCCACCACCCCACCTCCACTCCTTCCCCAGCCACTGCAGCCGCACCGCCGCCGGCCGTGCCGTCCTCGTCCTCCCGCACCGTCGCGGCGCAGTGACGCAACGCAAGCATCGGTCTCGAGAATCAAGAAATGCCCAACAACAAGATGAGAGGAGAAGAAAAAGGAAAGAACATATACTATGTCATAAGAAAGGGAGCTTATTTGTTCCTCCCTTCATCATCATGTGATGTCATAGGGAATGAAGCTAGACTAAGATATGTATAATATGATTGCATAAAGCCAGTTTAAGGTACAATAATAAACGATCTAAACAATTGGGCAGTTTTCATCTGCAAGGTCATGCCAGATAAAAGGGGAGATTATTTAATCCGAAATTGATAACAAATTGTACGCAAGAAGCATAGCGAGCTTAGTTGCTGCGTAGTGTATGAGCATATATAGGAAAGTCTTCGTATTACAGGACAAGCACCGCGAAGTGTTAACCAAGTCAGCAAGCCTGTGTTTCTCTTTTCCTAGGATTTCTAATGCACAAGGTTAGATGTATCAGTCTTAAAAAAAATCACTCTAAAAACAGAAACCAAGTCAGCAACTGAAACATTCGTGAAATGTACATTTCTTGCTCACTAAATACTAAGGAATTCAATAGAAGGTAAGCTTTACTTGGTCAATTTCTGCAAATAGCTCTTACAGTTCCTCAACAATTACATCAGGAGGCAAGTTTGAGATTTAAATCCTTGGACTGTCAAAAGTCGCATCATAGTCTGCATCACACTGCTTAACCTTTGTAGCTGACAACAAAAAAAAAACGGAGCGGTTGTAACAATATTCGCAAACGAGGGAACATGTTAAAATAATAGCGGTTATAGTTCCTAACTATGTAGCATATAACCATCTATGCAAAACCAACAAAGGCAAAAAGAAAAATTATGCCCTAAAAAAAGTCGAAGAACTTTCTAGAGAAAAAACATTAGTTACGTTCATTTCAGCAGTTCGGTATATCTAGAATGATTGAGTAAAATGTTAATCAATGTGTTTCCTTGGAAGATAAATTTGTTATTTTATATGAGATCTACAACTTGAAGGATAGAAACCTAAATGCACCATTCACCGAACATCAACTACATATTAGAGCATGCCCAAAAAAAAATGAGAATTCATATTAGTCATGTGGGAATTCATACTAGTCAAACCTGTGAAACATGCATCCACTCACCTATATGCTATAAACAGTTCGTATGGTAACCTAACATATCGTTTAAATTTGAATAATTTTTGGATAACATACAGCAAATGTCCATGTAGTTTTGAGTATTACACGTTGGGTAAGATAAGCCTATGATCTCACTTAAAGATCAGACATAAATACAATACCATAAACTCCGGATTGATGTGAGTCAGAATTGCATTCCTTTCTAGCAGGCTGATAAGAGCCCTTAGAACACGCTTCTAGCCACCAGCAAAACCTCCTCCTTCTGGGTTCTAACAATTCTGCCATTGTCAATGAAGTCCTTGAGCAGTCATCTTCAACATCCATCCGGCGGGAAAACATCTCAATCCGGTCTCCAAAGGACCTCATTTTGTTGGCAACAATAAGGGTAACATCAAGATAAAACACCATGGCAAGGCCAGAGCGTACTAAGTCGAAAAAAATAAGGGTCGACTATTTTCAGTACCAAAGACATCAACAATTGTGCAGATATTGTGGGGGCCAAACCTTATACTCGTTGAAGCAAGGGAGGCACAAGCGGTTGAGTCTCAGGTGGGAACAGAGCAGCTTGGCCTGGAGCTTGCATCGCACGGAGAAGAGCGCGATGGTCTGTAGGGTCGTTCCCCATAATCGATATCCGCATTTGCCACTTCTCTGCCTAGGTACAACCACAGGAACACGTATTTTCAGATACAGTTTCATTACAAGTACTGCTATATCATATCTTAATGTGCAAACAAAACACCAAAAAAATCTTAAGAATACACACAAATAAGAAACCCAAAACCATACATTTTATCAATAGGCGGCGATCTTTACCCCCAATTTCTCACAGAGATGTATCAAATTAATCAGCATGATGGTCTGCAGGGTCGTTCCCCATCATCGAGATCCGCATTAGCCACTTCTCTGCCTAGGTACAACTACTACTACACGTATTTTCATATACAGTTTCATTACAAGTACTGCTATATCATATCTGAATGTGCAAACAAAACACCAAAAAAATTCTTAAGAATGCACACCAATAAGAAACCCAAAACCGGAAATTTTATCGCCAGGCAGCGATCTTTACCCCCAATTTCTCACAGAGATGCATCAAATTAATTAGAGACAAGGGTTTCCTCATCGCGCTCTCACCTGAACTATGCCCTTCACTCTCCACGCACTCCTGGTGTGCATCATGATCTGCTTGTCATCCAGTTGAAGCGTCGTGAACTCCCGTCGCACCTCCTCAGAAGCCTCGTCATGGTCGGCAGAGAGCCGCTCGGCGACGGCCACCCCGCCTCCGACCACACGGCGGGCAAGAATGGCACGGGAGTCGCCAAGTTTGGCCACGCGCAGCGTGTCCCCATATATGGCCCCAAGCAAGCAGTAGGAGCCCACGGCCGCCATCTGCGGTCGCTTCGATCACGCTTGTCTCACCTGCTGCAGGAACTCCTCTTCTACCGCGCCTAATGCCCTCCGGATTACCTCTGTGTTCATGCCCCTACTCCGTCGCGAGGCCTGTCTTCGCCACCACAGCCAATAATGCAAGGATGGCACAAATCAGTAACGCGTGCACAACCATGCCGACAAACGGAATGAATAAAGATACAAGGAGAAGGCAAATAGTATAAGTACGTTGGACATCCAACGTGCGGAGCGAGCGCACACCGAACAACAATCAGATCCGATCGAACGGTGTGAAAAAAAAGAGAAACATCCAACGGTCCAGCCACCTAACTGATCGCATGGTGCAACGAAACCCAGGGCAGCATCGTACATCTGTGAAAAAAAACATCGACGTGTCCCGTCTCTCCTTCGCCCCTCCCGGCCTCTCTTTACCTTTTAAGATGGGCCAAATGAAGCATAACCAAAAGCCTCACAAAATATTAATTTAGTTGAAGTTAACTAGGAGTTGTTAAGGTACCTTTGATCCACGGGATCCACACATTAACATATAAAATTAATATTTAGTTAACACCATTAGTATGGCCCAGATACCCATAAATAACTGCAATAAAATTTAATAAGAGAATGAGATGGACACTTACAAGTGAGCCTTTTTATTGCACATTAATTGTTTATATATTGAGTCACTAATTGATGAGTCCAATTAGGGTCGGAGCCAGAAAATTTTTATCCAAAGGTCATATAGTGATAACTAAATATTGAGGGTGTCAAGTAGAAATATTGTGCTATTCTACATGAGAAAAATTAACAACTATATAAATGGTTTTATCAACCATAGGAGGCACCAGGGCACCAACTAGTCTACTTGTCTCCATCCCTGAACCCAATCAACTAAGTACAATAAGTAAATAATATAGACCACATGCACTTAGTTGTAAAAATAAAGGCTTAGTTAAATAGCATAATGACACACGTATCCCGTTCATTAGTTATGATGATTACAAATGTATTTTATAATTAGGCATGATTATATAGGTTAATTAGAAATTAGTACGATGATTAAATGGCAGTTAAGCGGTAGGTTAAAAGCAATATAACGTGGAATTAATTAAGGCTAACTATAAAATGACTCACTTTTATATGGACACCACTATTTACTGTAAAAATAAAAATAGAAGAAATGAATAGACAGAAGGAATAGACACTTACACGTAGGCGTGCGAGGAGTTAACTAGAAGTTAGACCTGATGTTAATTAGGGATTAATTGAGAATTAGTACTAAGCTGACCCGGATCATGGTATTAGAAAAACTAAAAACCCTAGCTGACCCCACTTGTCGTACAATATCATCCTTTACCAAATCAGGAAATAAAGTAGAAACAAAAATAAAATGCCATGTCCCCACATTTTAGTTAGTCATTAAATTAATCATTCTATTAACTAGTGATTAAACCTTAAGTATTAATATGGCATAGGATCCTAATGATGTAAAACCTAGAGTTAATCTGGTTAATTAAAATTATATCTATCATATGTGGTTATATCTATCGTATGTGGACCATCGTAGCTATCCATAGTTCCCACCTATCACTCATGGAACTTCATTATAAATAGAAATTGATAAATGCAATCATTAAATGAGCTAGACCTCGCGTGTAAGTCGTGGTGATGTTTTCTCAATGAAACAATAATAATTCAAAAACAAATCAAAGTCAAGTTGATTCCATCTACCACCCATCGTTGTTCGTTTCCAATAGAAAAACTGTTGGGGAACGCGGCAATGCTACGATAGCACAAACAAAATTTTACCGCGCAACCAAGGAACTACCGCTAGAAATAGATCACGAGATTACCGCTAGACGCGCCGACTCGTAGCGGAAGTAGAGTCGTCGTAGCGAGTTGATGCAGTCGTAGTCGTACTCACAACGCGTCTCCTCAAGTGGTCGTACCCGCCGCGCGTCTGCTCCTCCGAGTGGTCGTACTCACCACGCGTCTGCTCCTCTGAGTGGTCGTCACGAGTTGCAGATTGTCATAGTGCTGATGCTTCGCAACAACACCTCCGATGTATCCACACGTATAGGCAGGATTACCACGCGCTAGAGTGCTAGCACCGGCAGCGTGGTTGGCTTTTAGGGTTTCGGGAGTTCTTCCAAAGATCATCCTCTCCCCACCCTATGCCACCGCCCCTCTTTATATAGGCATCCATGATGGGTCTCGAACTTGAGGCCCATTAGGAACTCGTGGCCTATACGAATTCGGATCACCGTCCAAAACAGATCCTAACCCTTTAAGTGTGCGACCCTACAGGTTCATGTGTAATTGGTTATGACTCAGAAACTCTTTTCCGACCACTAGTCGTTAGCGGTACCTAACATCACATAACGATTCCCAAAAACACATAGAAAAGCGGACGAACCTTGATGTAATATGATCTATGATCAGGTCCTCATCACTAACAATTAGTTCGTATCTCCATACGACCATATCGTATTTGGTCCCGACTAGTTCGTAACTCCTTACGACCAGGTTCTTACCATTCTGTGATTATGTTCGACCAGTCTACGACCAGCATGTATCTCCATACGATGGTTCCTGAACTGATCGAACTAAGTGACCTACTCATGCATTCTCCCTTTGCCTCACAATGTCTGGTTGAACTCCAGGTGAGATGTTATGTCATCCATAGACTGTTCAATACTTTCTCGATCGAGTGTCGGATAACTTCATGTGGTCGACACTTCGACCACTAGTGGCATGGCCATGCACTTTCTTTATCCGATCACCACGAGGGGCCCAGAGATATCTCTCCTGTTATGTAAGGAGGGGCAAATCCCATCTCAACCAGTCACATCCCTTCGCATGTTTCATAGCATACCCGAAAGCTATCTTTATAACTACCCAGTTACGAGTAGCGTTTGGCAACCCCTAAGAGTGCTATTACACATGTAGGGAACCATGTTGATCTCATGTCTAAGGATTATACATCATCATTACTTGAGACCAACTAATGACATAAAGATTCATAACAATCTCAATAGTGTCTCAATGATGGGTCTATCCAGCCCTATGTTCTCTAACATGAGCTCACATTATTGATTCAATATCCCTATATCCATGATCGGTGAAACAAGGTCATCAATCAATACATGTGCTAGTTATAGAGTCACTGGTGTTCTGACCAGTGACCTCCGACCAGGGATATATTTAGAATGACATCATATAAGTTAAAGAGTTCCACCAACAAGTCACATACTTATTGATCTATAACAAATGATTCATTCAAGGAACACGATGATATATTATCAAAATTATAAACATAATGAAATATCATCATCTCTATGATTGCCTCTAGGGCATATTTCCAACAAAAATAAATTATAAAATAAATAAAGATCAGTAGATCCCACCCATTACGAAATCTCTCCCATCCAAACGACCTAAGAGGAGTATTCCTGGGGATATTCTCTCTCTTTCCGTAATTGCTTCACCGACAAATATTTTGAGAGCCCAATTTCTCTCGTCTAACTTCGAATCAAATAATTCTTGATCCTAAATTCATCTAAAAATCCAAATCTACATCCTCATACCAAATGTATGAATGTTGGGATTTATTTGAGTTGGTTTGAATTCTCTTTGGATCTTGGATCTATTTGCATGCCTTTAAATTTATTGGGTTTCATTTGGTTGTATTCAGGCATTCTTAAATTCGATCGTATTTTGCGTAATTAGAATTCGAAGTCATAAAGGAACAATAATTTAAGCAAGAGCAGGAACAAGACCAAGATTATCGATATATTGAGCAAGGCGAGTCAACACTTTGATCATTTTGCACCTATATATTGAACACAAATTATATTGTCTTAAACTACATAATTGTATGCTATGCTTTTGTTACAATTATGTTAACATTAGCTTGTAGTTATTGCCTTAATGTTAAGTGAGGTATTAAAACCCCTTCCTTGATCTTGAACACTATCATTTGTTGCCCTAGGAATAATGGTAACCTTAATTAGTCATTAAGTCTGTATCTAAGCGACATGCTTAACCTTACTTAGATATATTGACATGTGGTCATTAATTTGGCCCAGCATCATTTCAATCATGAAAACTTGATTGAAATAGCTATTAGGTGGAGATGGCTGATATGTTGAACTTAGCAAAGATGTTCAAAGCAAAACTCAAAAATTATTTTTGACTTGGGTGAATGGTAAGTCGGGCGGGTACATATAAGAGCACGAGGATTGGTAGTGTGGTAGCTACGCCTAAGCCAATTAAGAACCGAATCTTATGATGACTTCTCGGGTACTAACAGTGCAACCACAAGTCTATAATGGTGTCAACCTGGCTAATTAATTTGCTTTGCCTCGGTATTAGTTCCACCATCTGGTGGAATGTAGGGTGGTTGGAGCCACTAGCCCACACGGCGCAAGAGGGGGTCTCTGGTAGGGTTGTAGCCTCCGATGGTTGAAACCTTAGCGGATGGAACTGCGTTGGGGTGGGGCATTGCAAATGCCTTGTGATGATTTTCTTAGTTGCATGTCTACGGTAACGTGTTGATATTACAATATGATCGTCTCTTGTGAGTAAAGTTGTATAACATCTACAGAGTGAAAACTGTCCGGATAGTCGTACCCACGGTCGATGCATGCGAACTTGCTTAGTTAGTCTCAGTTTTTATAAAATAATTTGTAGGAGGGATGAAATATTGGGCTGCAGCCCGGAGTGTTGATTTGTTCTGGTTGTAGCTAGTGGAAAGTGTGGGCAGTAGCCTGAGATTTTGATTTGCCCTGGTTGTAGCCAATGTAAAATGTGTATAGTAGTTCAATGAAACCCGGCTTGGTGGATCGAGGTATATATACTTATGAAACTTACAATGTGCTAAATGATACATGTGATTTGCCGATCGACAATGACCTGTTAATACTTAACAACTGTAACAGAGTCTGTGGTGCACTGGTGCTTGTCCGGTTGCTGTGTTGTCATTATTTTCCAGACGAAATCAATGAATTGGTAGAGGTGCTACTAGTCTGAACTGAAAATAGAAGTATTTGTTCACCGTCTCAGAAGGTGTGATCTGAATGGTATCTGATAACAGGCAAGTGGTTACTGATCCAAACAAAAGGGTTGATCGGTTGAGCTGCCAGGGGATTCTCTAGAATCCATATGGAGCACTACCTGTTTTGAGTTGGAATTGTGAGGAAAGGTATCCACTCTATTTATTGCGGACTGAAAATGCTGGGCACTTTAAGCTGTTCTTGGTTTAATGAGTGATTAGAATTTAGAAGCATGATCTGGATGCCATGATTTGGAAGAATATTTAATTTAGCATGAGCTCCTCACAAAATGATTACGCGTAAACTACTGTTATGCATGCCTCTCCGGAATAATCAGAATACAGTGTGTCCAAACCGTAGTATGTTTACAATAATCTGAGAGTAATCACTTAACCTAAAACATGCATAAGCCTAGATCATAAAGGAACACCGTAATACATGAGTGAGGAAGCGCAAATGCGTACCCGATCCCGGTGAAGCCATCGGTTCTTAGAGTTGGACGCCGCGATCGGGTCGGCATGCGGATCTGGCGCGGGCTTGGCTTGAGTCACCGGGAGGTAGTAGTGACGACGGCGGTTCTACGGCCTTCGGTCTTCGCACACCTGAGAGCCCGTGATGGATCGGATATGTTAGGGTTTGTAGTCTTGACTTGCACATAAGCTAGCCAGCCTGCCGATACCCCCTTTCCTTTTTATATGGAGCTCGGTGAACGGGACCTAGACCAATTCTGTTGGAAGAGCCCCCGATCAGGGCGCGTGTGGGCGTTGCCCCCGTGATTCTCGGAAGTAGTTGCCGAGATCAACCCAACATAGTACTCTTTCTATTGGGCATGATAGCCTCGCCAACAGTCACGCAAGTGTGTGCAGAAGGCCACTGATTATTGCCTTTGTAATATCCCATTTATTTGTCGAGAATTAGTAACTAGCAATTTTGGCAAATTGGAATTTTGGAGTTTAGAAATTCAAAATTTTGGGAAGAGAGGGAAGGAAGTGGGCTGTCCACAACCCAAGCGGGAGCCGCCCAAGGCCCAAGGAGGCCGACACCCCACATAGAGAGCCAGGGGAAGCTGGTTGTTGCCCTAGCCGCCACCACACCCCGTGTTGCCGCCTCCTCCATGCCACCCCTCCTTGGCCAAGCTCTGTCGCCGCCCTTGCTGCTCCTGGGCTGCTGCCCCTTGCTGCCGGCCAATGGAGAAGCGGGGAAGGTCCAGTGGAGATCGGCAAAAAGGAGGAAGAAAAGGTAAGGTGTCGGCAAAAGCGACAAGGAGGAGAGGAGAAGGGAAAGAAGAGGGAGAAATCAAGGGCTTCGTGTTCGTCGACGTTTTCTTCAAGGGTAATCCATGTTGATCCTTAGGATTTTTCATGGTTTAGTCGCTGTTAAGATTGTATATCGTTTTGCTTAGGGAAAGATTGATTCTCAGCATGCCCTAGTTCGTCGAGGTTAGACGCAGAACTTTGTGGAGGTGATTCAGGGTATTTAGGCTCGGATTCAGAGGTTAGTCCAATTAGAGAAAAGTTAGATAATACCGTTAGATTTTCAGGAAGGTATGGATCATTAGAATCGGAGTAGCGAGCAAAAAGATATGGCCTCGAGAAGGTCGATGTCCAGAATCTGGACGTAGCTAGTAGACGTCGTGAAGATGAGTCAGTTTCATATAGTAGATGAAAAATTAAAATATTGTGACAACTTGAATAATTTAGAAAATTTTGTGTAATTTCTAGAACTTGTATCGTTCATATATTTTCAAGTTTTATAATTAAAGATATAAAACTATGAAGCAGATTATTCTGACAGATTCTGGGACAGTCTTCAGGGAAAGAAACATGGTAGATAACAGTAGAATTAGAGGTTAGTAATAACTAGTAAGTTGTAGGTTTTTTCATTAGGATTCCAGAAAGTGTTTGATAGTTGAATTTGAAGTTCGGATGAATAAATTAGAGTCATTTTACTACTAGGGACAGCGGGTAAATCGATCGGTAGAATCAAGTTATTTGGGTCGTTTTTGTATAATCATGCTAGGGATGATTATGTGATCTTTTGGTACTGTGTTTGGCATATTTTTTTAATGTATATCAATTCGTTGTCCAAGGAGTGTTGCCTCAAGCGTCGTGCCACCTTTGCATCATCCGGGTCCTAGAAGCTAAAGAGGCAAGTGCTTGGTATAATAACGAACAACAGGTGGTTGTCCTTGTCATGTTGGTTTATTTGCCATGAGATTTATTTATATTGTGTTAAGTTAAATATTTTCCATGGTAATATTGATGAAAAGAGATATATTGTGATATTGATGCAACTACAATGGGGATGATATGATGATATTATTGTTGTTTAATAAATTGTTGCATCATTCACTTGCATAAGGGCTAGGGCGGTGAGTACTACCAAGTTTATGGCTAATCCGTCATGCCCTATGTTAAAATCCTACAAAGGTAAGGGCCCCACTCTCAAGAAGATTGGGGAGAAAAATGTGTCACTGACGGGTGAACACTTCGTTATACCGGTGTAAGCTTAAAGACGTGCATCATGATATTTGCATTTATGAGAAAGAAATTGATGAGATTTGAGAACAATGAGTATAATATTTATGATACTGCATAAAATAATTAATGAACTTGTGTATTTACCATTGGATCTTGTGCTTGTTAAGTCGTGAACTCACACTTACTTTGTTGTTGCTTTTAGGTAACCGTTGACGACGACATGCATGGGATGGAGTAGCACATGAACATCACATGTATCAATCACATAGTCATTATCAATTAGCTTGTTTAGTATAATCTAGTGACATGATTATTTCATTCAAGACTTATCGATGATTGGGCTTGATTATCTTGGCATTGATAGTTGGAACTTTAGTTGATTAATTAACGGTCCAATTCAGGTTGTTCTATTAAACGCTTAGTTAATTGGTTGGATTCTTATTTGCTTAATAGTAGTTGATTATTATTAATTATTGACATCCTAGCTACCGGAAGCATGATCTTGGTGTTTCTTGAGTGTGGGTATCTCAAGCGTGACTTGGGTGCGGCATCCCAAGTTTTTCTCGGGTGCGGGTATCCTGGGCATTTCATTGCATTAGTGCCTGGTAATATGTTACTAAGATGTGATCTTTTATTATTATGCAGTTACTTTGTGTTATTGTATCTTTTGTAATCCATTGATGGATTTTTAATATATGCGTGTTTACTGAAATTTAGTGTTAATCAAAGATTAAATTGGTAGCTAGTGCAGTCTGGTGATATTCCGTTGAACCGGGGTGTTGCAGCCTTATCGGACGTAGGAATGATTTGCGGGCTAGACACGATAACAGGACCGCACGATTGCCCATATGGTGATTCGCGTGTCATCCCGGAGCACCAGATTGGATGAGTTCTTAGCACTGATCCATCGTTCAAGGAGCGGCGACCTGAGCTAGAGCTAGCTAGCAGCTACCAGTGACTCCTGAGCTGCTGAAATTACCACCGAACAGCAGACCATCTTTACGCACACGCTGACCTTGAAAAGATGCCACTCGCATTCCTGGCTGCATCCCTGGAGGCTGCAGCTGCAAGCTATTTGTTTCTCTTGAGTATGGTACATGTATTGTGAGAGATATATCTCGTTTTCTTTGCTGTAAACTTGTAATTCAGTGTACAGTTCGTCAGTATTAGCTGCTGCCTGCCACAGTGTGGAGGCCTGGAAGGAGTCGTTGTGGGGGAGGAAGACTGCAGATTCGCAGCTAATGTCGGGGCATCTGCTGATTTGATCCGCGCGCTGCAGAAATGACACGGCGCGTCGTGGTTGTGCTGAGACGGCACAGGGACGATCTTTTTTCTGGAATCAAATTCCATGCTATGGTGCTAGTGCTATACTGCTAATCATATTCCTTTCCGCGCAAAAGGAAGGGATTAGCTGCAAGCTATAATGAAAGGAGAGATGGGGGTCTGCAATTCCAATTAGAGATATGATATCATGTTTAGGTACTGTGTTTCTGTCAGGTAGTATGACTGGAGCCATCTGTGCCTGCTTGCTTTTCTGTCCTGAAACATGCGATCTTGTGTCGCAGAATCGTATCATTCTTGGACCTCACCTTTTCAGTGGAAAGTTTCAGTTCTTTATTGGTGACAGCTAGGCGAATCAAGGTCTTGGTTAACAAAAGAAGGGTCTCTGAAGATCATGTGTTTTAGATACATCACTACATCAGGGCATTCAGAAATAATCAGAGACACAACATTATATTGCATCTTAAGTTCCAGGCTAAAACTTGGCGTCTATTTGCATTTGCGATTCTGAACGTTGCTGTGTTTGACTACTTCAGTAAAATGCATGCAACCCGCGAATTCAGGCGAATTAACAGTGACATGTAGATTTCTGTTTATTTGCCTTTTTTCACAAATAGTACTGCAGGCCAACCTCTAGATTATTCCAGAGAGGCATGCATAACAGTAATTTATGCGTAATCATTTTGTGAGGAGCTCATGCTAAATTAAATATTTTTCCAAATCATGGCATCCAGATCATGCTTCTAAATTATAATCACTCATTAAACCAAGAACAGCTTATAGTGCCCAGCATTTTCAGTCCGCAATGAATAGAATGGATACCTTTCCTCACAATTCCAACTCAAAGCACGTAGTGCTCCATATGGATTCTAGAGAATCCCCTGGCAGCTCAACCGATCAACCCTTTTGTTTGGATCAGTAACCAGTTGCCTGTTATCAGATAACATTCAGATCACACCTTCTGAGACGGTGAACAAATACTTCTATTTTCAGTTCAGACTAGTAGCACCTCTACCAATTCATTGATTTCGTCTGGAAAATAATGACAGCACAGCAACCGGACAAGCACCAGTGCACCACAGACTCTGTTACAGTTGTTAAGTATTAACAGGTCATTCTCGATCTGCAAATCACATGTATCATCTAGCACATTGTAAGTTTCATAAGTATATATATATATACCCTGATCCACCAAGTCGGGTTTCATATATCATGATCATAGGCCATCCGATCAAATGTCGTCTAGATGAACAATCCACCCTAGAGGGGGAAGCTAGAGCACGAATCTTAGAAGCTGATCCACTGTAAAAAATGCATCATTGTTTTCTAGGGTACGAAAAACAGTTACAAACTATAGCAGAAAACCATTATGTTGAACTCACATCGGCACCAATTCTGCAAAGGATCTTTATCTGATTTTAGCCCACATCTGTTGCCTTGAGGCAAGCGCCATTCAGTATTGGACCACGTACATGATCACCGTCGTGCTTTCCCAATGAAACTTTGCTTCACATGCCTCTGGACAGTCACCAAACTCTGAAGCAGATTCTGATATCTGATGCCAGAACCCCTTTTCTTTTCGGGTCTCAAGGATCAAGTTTATTTCGTCTTGCACGCATATTTTGACTTCTTTTTGGGGCTTCGGCTTGGAACACGCTCCATCGAGTTACATCCGGTTTCTGCCGAGCGCCTGCGGAGAGATGCTCCCCTAGTTTTGCTTTCTATTGGCTTTCTATTTGATCTTCTTTTTTCTGTTTTGCTTTCTATAGTTTGTGAACAACTCCTTTAATGCAATAATGGCAATTGTTGCCATTTCTTCTTAAAAAAAACTTATATCCTTCTTCACTTCACATGCATCTGACAGATCATTCTGATCTTGCTCTCTCTCAGTTTTTTTTGGAAGACGGATCATGCTGTCTATGTTGTATCTTTACTCAGAGAATGTTCGTGGCTCTGCGAAAGATGGCCGATGGCCACATAGCATATGCGGACCTAGGGTTTATGGGATGGGTGTTCGGAGTTAATAAAATATTGTTCAATGAAAAAATTAAATATTCACAATAGCAAATAACAAAGTGCAAATTTTCCGTATTAGAGATAACACCACAAAGAATTGAGAGAAATTACAAAATAATTAAGAAAAAAATTGTTGAATTGGGAATTTAAAATTTAGGAGCGATGAATAGGGATACACATGTGCTGCTATCGACTTGAACGGCCTACCTCGCCAGCCTCAGTGGCCTAGTTAAGTCCCACTCGATGCCTATTTTCTTAGCGCTTGCTACCTTGCTCCTACCTTGTGTCCAACACGCTGTCGCCGAGATCAAGCCAGAGCCCGGAGCTCGCCCTCGTCTTCTCGTTTGGCACCAAATCGCATTGTCTCGTGGACTCATGCACTAGCGCCGCCTGACGGCCTTAGAGTGAGAGGTTATGACTTGGTTTGAGGGGAGGGGTCTCCTAATGGGCTGAAAACTATCGGGTTGGTGGGTTGAGCCGCACTAATTGAGACAAGTTGGAGAGAGGCATGAGAGTGGGCTAAAATCTATTGGGTATAAATGTGAAGTATTTAGTCTAATTAACAACATATATGCATAATATATCTACTAAATACAAAGTATTTTGAAAAAAAAATGGTGTTCAATTGAACACCCGTGACCCTATCGGACTTGGATTTTGAAATCCAGAATACTCTATGAAAACCACTGCACTATTCCCAGGATCAGTAGATAGTGTTCACAGATACATTACTGAATCATTTCATACAAGTGTGTATACCAAACCAAACATTATACTACAAACATTAGAGTCACAAAGACTACATTGGGTTGAGTTTTACAATAGGGCCGAACAAGGCAAAATGATTACATTACATAAAAGCCGAAGCGACAACATAAGCCAAAATGGTGAGAGCACATCTCTCCACAGGCAAGCGACTGGGGTAACCTGTGTACATCCGAAATTACCCAAAAGACTTGGATAATATTAGATATACACAAGCACTGACTGAGCCAGTTAGACTGAGGTAAGACCAGAACAACTAAAGACTAAACTACTCTTCATTATTGCCTTGTCCATTAACTTCTGGATCCTCGTAGTAGGCGTAGTGTCCTTGATCCACATACTCTGAGGGTTGGAGGAGCGAGGATGAATACAACTTCCGTGCTCGCGAGCCAATACACAGGATGCAATATTATACATGCAAGGCTTTACAAGGATGGCCTGAGTTCTTTTATTTGCTAAAAGCAATATTTTCAATTATCGTAATTAGAAATTCCTATCACTTAGTATTTTAACCAAAACACATTTTATTAAAAAGAGTAATTACGTAATATTTATAATAGTGAAGGTTACCTCCACCTTATACTTAATTTTAATTGGGGTTACTTCCACCTATTGACATCACTGGGTACAACTACCTAGGAAAAATCCAAATTCAGGGCTAGGTGAGCCCGACATATTTTTCATCTCACCCACAAAGTTTTATAAATAGAACTAACTCTAGTAAGTTCCTATGCCCGCCATGACCATGGGCACGGTTGTTTGAACAGTTTATACTTTGCAGAGACTGTACACTTTACCCACAAGAGATAATCATTTTGATATTACACATATTTCCTTAAACATGTGAATTAAACAGAGATTACCACAATGTCTTTACAATGCATCCCCCAATATTTGTTATACCAGCTAAGGTTTCACCTGAGAAGGGTTACGCTCCCACACTTGCGTCAACCCTTACCCAGACCCCCTATTGCGCCTTCACAACATACGTTCACATAGATGCGTAAGCAGTGCACCCCAACCCGAGCCACAAAGGCTTACGACGTTGCGGGTCATCTACTTGGTGCAATCCGTAATGATTAATACAAATTATTTAGCCAGATCGACACCATTATAGACTTGTGGTTGCACTATTTTACATTGGAAAGTCATCACATGATTAAGTCCTTAGGGTTATCTGGGCGGTTCATTCCACATTCCACCAATTCTCGTGCTACGATAGCACCAACCAACATACCATCTATCCAGATGTGGTAACAACAAGTTATTATGGTTTTTTAGAAGTATAAATTAAATTATCTCCACCATTTCAGTCATTTGCCCCAATGACTGCCCAAAACCAATTTCATGATTAAAAGATGATTATTAGGGCAATTAATGCCCTAATACTTAAGCAAGACTAACATGACGCCTAAGTACAACTTATAACTAGTAGAGTTACCACTTAATTATCTAGAGTGAGAAGGATCAGGTGATTCAAGTGACAAGGATGGCATATTAATATTTAATTACCAAGTAGGTATGTGACTACCTCTTAAAGATTTAACATGCATTTGCATAAGGAATTAAGCATGCAAGTTGTTAATTTAAAAGAATATAGTTTGCATAAAATATAGGATCAATATGATTAAAGTATTGACTCACCTGAATTAAAGGTGAGAGGGTCTTGGTAGTCTTGTGCTTGATCAAATTAGAGATCTTCGCTTTTTCGAACTCTACTCGGACGAATGTGTTGGAAAAAGAACAAACAAGCAAACAAAAAAATAATAATAAATAAACTCCAAAATGAATAAAACCATAGCCAAAAGGTAGATCTTGAATTTAAAAAATAGAAACAAATTTCACTTAAATCAGAGTTATAACAGAGTAGAATGGAACCTCCGAAGTTTTAATCTGAAAATAAATCCAGAAAATAAAAAGAGGAGAGAGAGAACGTCTTTCTAACATGGGGCCACTGAACAGTGGCCTGGCTCACGGTGAACAGTGCATGGACCGGAGGTCAACATGCACTGTGCATGGTCCACAGGTGCACCAGGGCTTTTACTGTGTGTCGGGCCCACTTGTCAGCCGCTGAAAGGGAAAACTGGGTTTTAAATGCCGGTCATTAACTATTCCACAGGTCCCACTAGTCAACGACTTAATGCGGTAGTCAAATCATCATTTAACTCGGCTAATCATTGCTTAGCCGTTAATTGATGATAGCGATCCGGGCCATTAACACGCTACAATGTTGGTCTTGTTTTCAGACAGCAGAGGGAGCTCCTTGGGCACTTGCGGCTCTGGCTCGCCGCCGACGGGGAAGGAACAACAATGTCAGGTGAGGCCAAAAACGAGATGCTAAGAGGATGGCGGCCATCAGGGTACCGGCGGCGGGGCTGGCGGCGTATCGGAGCGGCGGCAATGGAGCTAGAGGCGGTGGCGCCACAGTTACGACAGACTTAGGGGTTTCAATGACACATTGAGCTAGGGAAGGTGAGCACGAGCAAGAGCATAGGGAGGGGAACTCACCGGGACAAAAAGGAAGACCAGAGATGGACGGTGGTCGGAGAACGACGGTGGGGAAGGTTGCGACCGGAGGTAGGAGAAGAAGGCGAAATCTGGAGGCGTCGGTGGACTAAAAGTGAATCGACTTAGGGGGAAGCTTCCTTGCGGTCCGAACGTGTGATGACGGTGGTGGCGTGGCGGTGGGGTCACTAGGGCAGCGAAATGTCGACGGCGCGGCACGACCAACAAGGGGAGTTCGGGTGCTTTATTTGGCAGAGCTTACCGAGGAGGGGTGAGGAGGAGAGACAAGGGGAGGTGCACTGGGCTCTTTATAGCCGGAGAGGGGAGAAAGGAGCCGTTGGGGCTCGGAGGTGTGCTGTATGGGCGAGGACCAGCGGGAGCGGCGGACACGCGAGATGGGCATGCTCTACGCGGTATGGGCGCGTGCTGACGCAGACATGCGGCAAGGGGAGCCGGGCCGGGACGAGGACGAGCAGGTGAGGCTGGTGCGAGCGTGCATGCGTAAGCGCAGCACGCACGGTGAGCGGGGCAGGCGATGCGACTTGGCGGGAGTGATGACACTAGGGCGAAGAAGGCGACGTCCAGGAGGGGCGGAGCAGGTGTGAGCGGCTCGGGGATGGGACGGCGAGGCAAGTAGGCGGCTGCAGCGCACTGACCGGGCGGCGGAGTGGCGAGGACGCGTCTCGAGCGCGCTCTAGGCTGGCAGGAGGAGGCTGATCCGGGAAAGAGGACAAAGGAGTGGGCCAAGGAAGGACGTGCCAAGCCCATGAGAGAAATGGGTCGAGCCCAAGAGAAAAGGAAAAAGGAACCAAAATTTGAAATGAGGTTTGAAGTTTGAATTCAAACAAGATTTTGACAAACGACAAACACCGCTCACCAACCGAAAATGGGATGTTAAAGACCATTATTGGGCCCGCCCCTACCACATAGTCAAGGTGAGTAAAAAAACCATGGGACCAATCGGTCCACTCCAAACTTCCACTATTAGCAACAATGGATATAATGGAGTCTTCTCCATAACCTCTAGAGACTACAACAACATCAACATCTTCATCAAATTACAAACTTGGCATCATCATTAACAACAACCACACTTGACAACATGTAACAAGCGGTAGCTAAAATCATCTAAAAAGAGTAGTGTTGTTTCTGTCCACTTCGGTCTTCAGTTCATATCTTGAAAACCACTGATTCAAATTGCGTGAAACTTGGCAGGAATGTAGCTCATTGAGTCCTTACATGATGTCAAAATTTCAGCTCAATCCGACACCATTTGACCCTCAAATTTGATCAACTACAAAGATTGTGCACCTCTGAGTACACTGCAACTCGAATTGACTGAACTCCTCTCAAATCCAGTGCTCTAATCAACCAGTCCTCAAACCAACTAACCAAATCAAAGTGCTCTAAGTGTAGAACAAACTCACCAAGTTTGGAGGCTATCCAACCATGTTTGAGCCTTCGACCATGAGCTTGAAGTAGATCGAGCAAGAGCCACCAAGCTAGACAGAGCTTCACTTCTTCTCCTCTCATCTCTCTGGTTGTGTGTTGTGTTTGCTGCTCGCCTGCTCTCTCTTTGATCTTCATTCACCAGCAGCAGCCGGAGCAACTAAGGCATAGGGCAAGAGTAACATGTTCAAACCCCAGGCCGAAGCTCGGCCCGGAAAAGCTCGGTCCTAAACCGGCATGCTAAAGCCCTGCCTGACCCAACATATGCTAGGCACGAAGCCCAGCCCGAAGCTCGGAAATCGTGTTTTTCTATAAAATATTTGCTATTTTATTTTTTGGAATAAATATTAATATTTTATTTATTTTAAGAAAAAACTAATATTTAATACTTTATTATTACTGTTAGGCTTTTTCGGGCTTCGGGCCAAGCCTTTGGGTCGAAAAAATAAGGCCTAAGCCTGAAAAATCGGCTGGGCTTGGGCTGCCCATGACAGGTCTAGGCAAGAGGCTAGGTTTTTTTGCTTGCTCTCTCCTCTCTCAAGGAGGCATCTCAACCGCTGATTGCAGCTGAGATCAATGGCTCACAAGTGCTGAGCTTTTGGGCCGTAGCTAGGCTCCTGTCATCTCCATGTTGAGCGATATAGCCCAACAACCCCAAAGTGACGTGCGCACCTAAGGGCATGTTTGCTTCAACTTCGGCTTAGCCAGAATCCGAACCAAATAGGCGTTTTTTGCGTGGCTTTTCCCGAAGCTGGAAGCCGCGTCTAATGGGAGGAAGTCGAAAGCTGGAAGCTGCCCTTCGGCAGCTTTCCATGACTTCCCACGTCCTCCGTTCCGAGTTTACCCCCCAAGTTGGAGGTAATTACCCGTGTTTGCCCCTCTACACAAAAAAACCCCCTCCCTCCATCCCTTTGCCTGCCTACAAACCCTAGACGCATGCCTCCATCCCACTCCCACCTCTCTCGCCCGCTCCCGTCCTCCTCCCTCGCCGCCTCCGCCACCCACCCTCCTCCCCCCGCGCCGGCCCCCATCTTCTCCCCACTCGCCACTCGCCATCGCCCTCCTCCTCGTCCTCCTCCTGCGCCACCCCTCCCTCGCCCTCCCGCTTGCTGTCGCCGCCCCTCCTCCTCCTACCGGATCTACGCGCCCTAGACGCCACCTCTCCTCCCCCGACCCCGAGCTGGCCTCCTCCTCCCTCGACGCCGGCCTCCTCCCCCAAGTCACCGCTCTCCTCCTCCCTACCTGGTGGTACCCTCCTCCTTCCCCACCGTAGCCGACCGCGCCTCCGGCCACCTCCAAATTGTTTGACATTGGCATGGGAATTCTTGAATTTGGTTGTCAGGAATTTAGGATTGCAATGTTCAATAATGATACCATGGGGTGCAGATGAAATCATGATGACGTGGGTGTAAGGCATATGGTGCCATTTTCTTAGTATGTTTAGCACATAATCACAGTGTTATTTCCTTGAAGATGATTTAGATCATCTAGGGATGAAATTATGTAACTTTTTTTTTCTGAAACACATGCAACCCTGACGAGTCTTGAAGCTTTTAGGTGGAAAACTTGAGGATATACGAGGATGATTTGATGATAGATTTGAATCTCAATGCATGCTTGGATAAGAAAAGAGGAATTGTGCATCTCTTCAATAATTCGTAGTTTGATTATACAATACTTTCATAACCTGGGAAGCTGACATTAGTATACCTGGGAAGTGATTACACTATGTTGAAAATGCCAAACCAAAGCCTCATATTCTACGAGTGGATTGTTCTGTTTGCTGAATAAATGTCAGACTGAAAACCAGTGCTTCAACTCAAATGCTCTTTTTTCTAATGCTAGTCAAGTAGCGTTATTACCGTATATGCATTATAGAAATACTTTAGCTCTCACTCCAACTTCTTTGACTAGATAGAGCAATTCTCATGTGAACTTTGTCATTCATCAGTTTAGCGGTGTACACTTCGTAACTTTGCAGAGTACAAATGCAGCCTTTTAATGTATATTCACCCAAGTATGATACTGGTGGAAGATTTTGGCCTATCGTGCACTGTGCAGCAATATTCCTAGCATATTCTACCGATGTACTATTTTCTGTAGTTTTGCATTTTGTCCATCCATATCTATGACATTATGTGTCTTCATGTTCACCTTTTGTTCTGCAGTCTTTGGTAAAGGAGGACAGAGAAGAACAGAGCAAACCAGAGATGGCAGAATTCTTCAGCAATCTTGTAACTTCATACTCTGACCCAGCATTGAAACCTATCCAGCGCTCTTCAAACTCGGATGGACGAACTACACCTCTCTTGTCTTCCGTTTAGATCCAGACAAGTCATAGGTGGTGTGGCATCCTGACTCCCATGGTGCGAATTTTGGTTTGGTTTTGATGACCAGATACATAACAGTACAGGTGTGCTCCTTGTGTTGTTGTGCGTATTTGTACATCATATTTTGTGCTCACTTCTTCCAGATGAATAATGCATTGCTCCTTCACTAGTTTTTTTGAAGGCTGCTCCTTCAATATTGGGTTGGCAATGCAAACCTCTTGTTTGTTGTGTTGTACCTTCAATATTTTCATCCTTAATTTAAAAAAATTAACTGCTTATATATGTGGATGCTGTTTTGCTTCATAATATGCAGTATATGAGATTATTTGTCACTTGGAGAATGCAATAAGGGCAAGCTGCTTTATGTTAAGCTCTACTTGTCATTTCTGTAATTATTTATATAATAATTGTTTATTGTAATAATTGTCTTTAATTACGTTGATTTTTGTTAATTGTGGTATATTGTCATTTAATGCGATCAATTGCGTCAGTCATTGTTCATTGCAGTCAGTTGCGTTAATAGTAGTTAATTATCGTTAATTGCGGTAGTTCTCATTAATTGCATTAATTGTTGGCATTGTTAATTGCGTTAAACGGCAATAAACAAGCTATTACTGTCCTCAGATGTATTTAATATATTTCTCATCTCAGAAGCTACCATCAGCCTACTTAAAAGCTAGATAGCCAAACTCTAAAACTTTTCAACTCAACCGTTAAGCCTGTAGACGTTCAGTCCAGCAGCATAACCGAAAACTCTTTATCAGAAAGTCACGACCGTTCCAAACAGACTCTAAAGTTAAGTTGGCCGTGGTTGTGCAACTCATGATTTACAAGCTAAGCCGATTTACATGTTAATCCTGCATGCC